>CM066033.1:348574721-349128791 GCA_033557465.1 Ichthyophis bannanicus | reverse complement strand
AAGAAAAAATAGTTTTATCCTTCTAACACCCAGGCTATTTCACTGTCGGTTCCATGCTTCCCAAAGGCGGACAGCAAACAAACCGACCGAAGCAACAAAGGAAGGCTCAGGCCACAGGAGCTCAAGCAGCTCCGCAGATCCAGCCTTCCGCAAGGTCTTTGACTTCCTGCTAGAGAATTTAGCTATCCTACCTCTGGAAATTCCAGAGCCAGGTCAACATACCAGGCAGCCTGTGTTATGTTGCCAAGAGATGGCACCAGATAACATCAGGAACATTGGGGGGGACTTCTCTTTTTCAAGTGATGACAGAGTGTTACAAAAAAAACTTCAATTCAAAAATATGCCCACATCCCTCCACTACAAAGTTCAGGCTCTCGGCCCCCTCTTACCCACTGTTCTTGTACCAGGGAAGGATTAACACCCTTTCTCGCTCAAGGGCTGCGAGAGGAAGTGCAGCATTTTCACAACACAGGCCTGGGCCTCTACTACCCCTAATTCCTTATACCAAAAAGAAAAACAGGGAAGGATTACAAGGCCCATTTCTGGGGGGGGGACCTCCGAAGAATGTAACAACAAGTATCTGGCCTCTGAGGGCGGGAACGAAATTCAAAAAATGATCTCTCTTGGACAAACTTCTCCCTTACAGGTCGGAGTCAGGATTGGCTATGTTCTTTCTAGGACCTAAAGGGATGCATCAGATAATAATCCTTATCCACCAAAAAAGATCCACAGGGGGGATTTTCTTTGATGTCCTCTTTCAGGGACAGAAGACATTTACCAGTACAGGGGTTTTTTTACTCTTTGGCCTGGCTTCTTCTGCCCCAAAGGAGTCTTCACAAAATACATTGGTCAGGTAGTAGCAAGCATTTCTAAGAAGAACTTCTAGGAATATTTGTTATTCCCTACTTAGGATTGGAAGGGCTCATTCCCGAGGCAATCGTCAAAGCTTCCCAGAGGGCCAGCTCTGCCGCTCTCCTGCAACAAATTGCAGGGTTTTTCCAATTATTTGGGGTTTGGTAATACAATCTTCCCAAAAATCCCAAAACTCACCCCTTCTCAAAAACCTTAGAGGGGCAGTTTCATAGGGGGGCTGTCTTCTAGGGAACAGGGCCAAAGCAGTCGAGGGCCTTTTCTGCCAACAGGGTAACACTGCGCTCGGAAAAATAAGTTTTTCCAAAATAGGTTCTCAAACAAGGGCTGTTGAATTGAAGGACGTTCCCCTAAAAACTGCTCAAGAAAATGCTTTCAGTTACTCGGTTCATATTGGCTTGCCACTGTACATGTGGTGGTTTCCACTGATGGCTCGTCTACATCATACGTGTCAGCTCAGTTAGACCCTTAAGATTCGCGGTGGACTTCGGGGCATTTCAGGGTTCATTTGGGGGGGGAGAACTCAGAAATCAGTGAATAAATTTCTACATGCCTTCATTTCATCCCCTCCCAATGGTGGCAAAATGCGCCAGAAAAACCTACTCGTTTAGGGTCAACTTTTTCAAGATGCCCACCCACCCCCCACCCCAAAAAATCCACCACTTAACGAGGGATGCGGTCCAAGTGGGTTTGGGACAAGCTCATCTGGGGGGGGGGGGGGACCAAGTCTTTACTCTAATCAGGGGGTTCCTTTTGGGGGGGGGGGACTGTCAGGCAGGAGGGGGCTCGGGCTTCCACATAAAACCTGGCTAAGAAACTCAGAAGAAGAAGCCATTTCTTTCAATGCTCTGAGTGTTTTTCCAGGGGGGGGGGAGGCTACCTGCAAATCTCCAAACACGGGTTTTCTAGTCCAGGGGGAAGGAACAATTCCAGGGTAGCCCCCATGTTCTATGTGAAACAAGCAGGGTGGGAAAACAGGTGTTCTCAGGCATTGTTGCAAACAAAAGGGGCCTAACCACAACCTATATGGTCCTTTTGCCCAGCTTACGTCTTCAGGATTTCCAACCTAACTAGCGGTTGTATCTCCCTGGCAAGCAGTAATCTTCCTGGTAGGACCAAAAAAAACTTCAGTCGAGTTAAACTTTAACTGCCACACGAAGTGGTCTCTCCATCTGAGGCGTAAAATTGCTCGGAATCTTTTCAAGACATCTGGGGAAAACCAGATTTTTAGAGTTTTGGTTTTTCAAAAGTCCTCAGGGGAATTGCTAAAAAAACGTCCCCCCATTCTTCTTTTCCAGGGGAATTCCTGCTCAGAACAGGTCAAGGCGATGGATGCTTTCCAACCTCCACTGGGGTCAGGACTTCACTATTTATTGCCTACCCAACCCATTCCCATCATTCCCAAAAAAACTCCATTACAGGCTTCCAGACCTGGTATCCACTGGCTTCTACGATCGCTCTCCAAGCCCAAAACCTCTGGATGTTGGGAGTTTGTGCTCCTGGAGTCTCCTTTTTTTTTTTTTATCCCCAGGGAGGAAATGGGATGCTGTCTGCACACAAAACCCTCAGGTCTTTGCAACCATGATTGGCGTGGGCTGTTGGGGAAGAGCTTTAGGGGACTCCAGGATATCAAACCTCTCTCAAAACAGGTTAAAAAAGAATTATCATTTTGGGGAATCCTACAGGACAGAAACCTGCCACAAGGCGCTGCTTGGAACACTCTTTTTAAAAAATGGAGGGGAAGGTTCTCAATTCTGGGGGGGGTGTGCCAAAAAACGAAAAACTTAATCCTTTTTTCCGTTCCGCATGGGGGGAGGGGGTGTGTACTTTGGAGTAATATTCTCCTCCACCTTTTATCCTCTGGACCTTAAAACTAATTCAGTAAAGGGAATGTCCACCTCAGTGCCATTGCGGGCTTTTCAGAATGCCCTTTTGATGGACAACCTCTCTCAAGCTGCTTGTAGCGTGCTTTTTAATGGGAAGGAGGTCTGGCACTCCTAACTAAGCCTTCCATTTAGACCACCCAACCTGTGGCGATTGGGATCCTCTTCATTCTTTGTCATTGCGGACAAGGATGAGGGAAGCTTTTTTGCCCTTCGAATCCATCGCCACTAAAACATTCCCTGAAGTTTCTTTCTTGGAAAGTCATCTTTCTAATTGCCCTCACTTCTTGCAAGACGCATCAGTGGAAGGCTCACAAGGCTTTTAGGGGGGGGCGGCTGACCCACACACCCCCACCCTTAGACAAGCTTCACCATGATAAAAAAGTTAGTCCTTAGGGAACTCATCCTCACTTTATGGGCAAAGGTAGGGGTTTTCACATTTTCATTTGATCCAGTCGGGCTTTTTAACTTCCTGGTTCGTCTTCCCTAGGCCCCATGCCTCTAGGTGCAAAAAAGGAATATACATACTCTGGATTGCAAGGGCGTGCTTTGGCCCTTTATTTCTTCAGAGGGA
Organism: Ichthyophis bannanicus; assembly: GCA_033557465.1. Lineage (NCBI taxonomy): Eukaryota > Metazoa > Chordata > Amphibia > Gymnophiona > Ichthyophiidae > Ichthyophis > Ichthyophis bannanicus. Next base: position 349,125,464 of record CM066033.1, on the reverse strand, counting down.
AACTAGCGGCAGCACAGAAAAGGGCTTGCCAACAGCTTTTTGTTTTGGGCATTTGATTCCAGTCACCTTGGGGGGTACCAGGTTTCCAAGAGAAAAACAACTCTTTCACAATGGATTGCAGGGACTGTTGTATCTTGTACCTATGAGAGTAAAGGGGGGGACTGTTTCTGCTTGAAAGGGGGTTCATGTCACCAGCACCACACCACTGCGAGGGCAATGGGGGACCACCTCTGTTGGCAAAACACTACGCGCGGGGGTTGGCGAATTGATGGAAAATCTGCAAAAAAACCAGGGCAAAAACCTGGTTTCCTCTGTCCACACCCTTTGCGGCCCACTATTGCTTGGGGACAAGGGGACTCCCGTTCGGGATGCCCGTTTAGCCAGGGCTGGTTTCTCACGGCATACTCTTTCAGACTTTGGGAGACAAACAACTCCTACTCCCAGCCCCAGGTTTTTGATACCAGAGATAGCCTATGGGAAGGGAAAACATGATCCCCACTTCAGGGCCTGGGGTTTTTTTCATTGCTCTCTCTGGGGTTTCAATCTCCCTGGAAACATCTCCAAAGCTTAATGAGTTTCCCTATATGTGAAGGACTTAACAATACGCTGCTTGTTCCTGGGAGGATAGTATAGTTACGTCACCTGTAAAACACAGGTGATCCCCGGGAACAGGGGGGCCGGGGGAACTTGGAGGGGTCTTCCCAACAACCCCAACCCTCCTCCCATAGGAAATTTGTAATCTCTCTCTCTGTCTCTGTCGTTCCTCTCTCTCTCTCTCTCTCTCTCTCTCTCTCTGCTCAGGCGCTCTCTCTCTCCTCAGCTACAAACCCAAACTGGGAAGAGGGGAGGGGAGTTTGCAAAAGGCGGGAAGCCAAGCAAAAGCGAGGGGGGCCACAGTGGGATGCTTCCAAAGGCTTTCCTATTAAGGACGCTGCGGGAGGGCCATTCCCACGGACGGGCTCTTTCGATGGCAGGAACGTCACCCATTTATGGTTGGGGGAAAGGGACCTCAATTCCTGCTGTTCCGAGGAGATCACCTGTTACAGGTGGAGTAACTACTCGGGGCTTTTAATGGACCTTAAAAACTCCAGGAACTTGTCCAGAAACCTTTTGTTAAAACCCCACTACATTTAAAAACAGCTTTTACTACATTCCTATGCGTAAAAAAACAAATTCCAGAGGTTGGGATTTACACGTTGTGTGAAAACAAAAATATTTTTTTTTATTTAGGGTCTTAAATAGCGATTAACACTGTAAGTTAGCTTCAAATTGCATGTCCCCTAGTTTTTTCTTATATTTTGATGGCGGTAAAAAAAACGAAAAATCAACGCAAGCGGCTTGAAGTTGTATTTCTAGGCAGTAGCTAGTCCAGCGGGACTGAGGGGAATGAGGTGGCACGAGAGGGCAGTGGCCAAGATAGGGAACTCAGGCACATTGCAATGGTAGAACTGACCACAAAGCTTCCAGAAGGAGCTGGGAATGGTTCCTTCGCAGGGTTCTGTCAGTGATGTCCCCCATATGTGAGGACTTATCCTTCTGTCCACAGAGAACAAATGCTATAGGTTTGTAAATTTGTTTTACCAGTTTTAGGCCTTCTGATTGAAACGTTGTTTCTTTAGGATCACTGAAAACTAGGGCACAAATGGTTACATTTCCTGTGAGACCAGCATTGTTTATGGAGCAAAGAGCAATTGTCTTCTTTCAGAAGCAGCCATCTCAGACTAACTGTAGCATAACAAGTTTAGAAATCTTTGCTTTAGAGGACTCAATGTTTTTGCTTCGCGTAGCATACTGCTCACTAAACTATGGCATAAGTGGTAATCTCTACAATTCTATTATGCAGTTTGTATTTTAGGAACTTATATGCGTTATTTATGGGCCATAAAACATAGATATGAGGTGCAATCAAAAAGTATTGAGACTTGTACAATAACACAAGTAGTATAACACTGACAGTTTTTACACTCAGTCTCCTTCAAAGTAGTCCCCCTCCGATAAAACACTTTCTCCAGCGTTCTTGCCACTGCTAGAAACAATTTTGAAATGTCTTTTTCATTATGTTTTGAAGCTGCTGTCGTCGAATTTTGCTTAATGGTCTCTAAGTCATTGAATCTCCTTCCTTTCAGTGGTAATTTCAGTTGGAAAAAAAAGAAAAAGTCACAGGGTGTGAGGTTCAGGTGAGTAAGGGGGCGGATGGGGCCTAACTCGATTTGGACAAGAATTGCTGGACAAGATGTGATGTGTTAAATGGGGAGTTACCGTTACCGTGATGAAGCAAAAACCATTCACTATTCCTGTGCAATTCTGGCCTCTTACGACGAACTGCATCTCTCAAACGAGTCAGAAATTGGATGTAGTACTCCTTTCTGATGGTTTGGCCTTTTTGGAGCACACTCATGATGAACAATACCCTGATAATCAAAGAAAACTGTTAGCATGACTTGACATTGTCCTCACCTGGGTGGGCTTTCTTGGGTCTGGGAGAGTTTAAAGTCTTCCATTGTGAAGACTGAGCATTAGTTTCTGAGTCATGACCATAAAACCCATGATTCATCACAAGTAATAATCTTTTTTATGAAATCTGAATCCTTTCAATGCATTCCAATAACTCTCTGGCTGCAGTCAATTTTCTTTTTGGTCAGGGGGACAGGAGTTTTTGCTCGAAGTTTGTAGACATATCTCAACTCCAAATCGACATTAAGAATGGAATGTTACCAACCCAAAATTGATGTCCAGTGTGCCTCAGCAAGCTCCCCTATAGTCGATAACAATTTGAGCGTATTATGGCATACAGGGCTTCAACTTTGTCTTCATTCCTACTCATGGATGGCCTTCCAGGAACGTTAGTCAGTTGTCAGCACTTTGGCAGCACTCTTGGAAACGTCTGTACCAGTCATAAACTCGAGCATGACTAATGTATTCATTACAATACACATGCTGTAACTTGTCATAGGTCTTTTTGCACAAATCTTCCCAAGTTTCTGGCAGAATTTAATGCAAATTCGCTGTTCAATTTGTTTCCACTAATCGTAAATCTGCGGAATTGTTTTGAGATGATACAAACATCACGTGATTAAAAAAAAAAAAGTATTAGGTGTGCTGCAGCCACGCTACACTCTGCACATGAAGAGCACATAACTAGGTCACTGCATGCATAACAGCATCGTGGTGCGACGTATTGTTATATAGCTACATAACTCTCAATATGTTTTGATCACACCTTGTAATTTTGATCTATGTCATGAAGCATAGATTGGAAAGAAACATTTCTTGATATGCCCTGAAATACTTTAGTTTTGAGGACTGCTTTTATAGTATGATTTTCATGTAAATGTATTCTGAACTATTGAAGGAATAAAAGTTTTATTTTTTGAACTATCCTAGTATGTGTACATAGGGCCACATTCAGTCTGGATGTAGATGCCCTGTGTGCGCCCAGTCGGAATTGGACGCACAGAGAGCAGCGCGATTCTGATCGCTGGGCACATCTAGCCCTGCGGAATCCGAAATCGCGAAAAGGCCTGTACAGGCCTTCCCTGACTAACTTAGGGCTTTTAAAATGGAGCCGTGGCCCCATGGCGTCTGGTTGCCATGACACCGTGGCTCCATTTAAAAGCTGCGATCCCCAGCCACCGGCCTCCAAATTGCTTTCACCGCAACTTGACCCCCAATCTGGCCTCCCAGGGCCAGGGTCGGGCTGTGGGGAATGTTCTCTGCTCCCTCCCGCCGCTGCCATGGCCCTGGGCCCGCCGATCCCGCCACCTCGGGGCAGTTATTCCACCTCAGAGGTGGAATAATTCCCCGTTCAAGTTGCTGGCCCCAGACATATAGGGCCGACATAGAATTGGTCCTGCTACATCTGAGGCCGGCGACCGCCAACTGCCCGCCCTGACTTCATCCCCGATCCTCCCTTTTCCCACTCCCGTAAAATGTGAGGGAAAGGAGGATGGGGCGGGGAAAAAGACCATGAATAGCGTGGATGGACTTGCCAACGGGGGACGTCCATCCCTGCTATTCGTTGCTCAGAATGACCCCCATAGTGTTCAGAAGTCGTCTACTTCTAATAGACATAGAACTGGTATAATCAAGACTTCTAGTCTTTGTGTGCATAAATTGTATATTTAGGTGCCTGTGTTTCCGCTAATATCTTCTTTGAGAGTACAAAAATATCTGTGTTTATTAGCGCTTTCACCACACATATACTATTGATGAAAACCTTTTATAGCTGGATTAATTACATACAATTGTGCAGTGGAAGACTCTCCAGCAAAAAAAACAGACTGGAGGAATATCCAGGAATGAGTCTTCACATATGGGTACGGTCGGTACCGACGGAGCCTGCGCGGGACCGCTCCCCAGCGACCAAACAGAAAGCTTATGGGAGCATCCCACAGTGCCTGCGTGCTGCCTTCCCGCCTGTCCAACTGTCTCTCCTCAGCTCTGAGTCCGCGGAGCCATCAGGTCATGTTCCTGTCACCGCAGAAGAATTTCCTTATTTTTTATTTATTTCTATTCTGTCGCGTCTGCCTTCCTCGACGATATAGCAGTACCGCTGGGTCTTATTCTTTTCTTTAAAAAAAAAAAAAAGACCCTTTTTCCTTTTATTTTTCTTCAGGTTGTACTTCAGTTTTGGGCCTTAGGCCCAAAACCCTTTTCCTTAATTATAGAAAAGCCTGCCTCAGGATTTAAGAAGTGCACAAAATGTGGCGGTACTATCTCCGTCACCGACACCCATGACTGGTGTCTAAAGTGTTTAGGCCCTGACCATTCCATTGAAGATTGTGTGTCCTGTTCCATGATGTCTAAGAGAGGTCGACAGAACCGAGCTGCCAAGCTCAGTACCCTGTTTCCCTCTGATGCAGCTTCGGTGGCATGACGTCTTCCAGGGTTCTTCTTCCTCACGTGGATCTCAGGTAACTAAACATAAATCCAGCCGGTCCTCGAAGGGCAAATCTCCTTCTAAGCATCGAGATGCCTCTGGCCTTGCCCTCGAGGATTCTGCAACCGGCAAAATTACCCTGGCGGGGAGGCTTCGGCTTCTAAAGCATCATCATCGGGGTTCCAGGATGATCTAGAAGGCGTGGCCTCTACATTACTCCTGGTGCCATGCTCTGGGGTACCAGTGGGTTCCACGGTTACCGACTTCCAGGCTTTGGCGGCGTCGATGGTTCAGTGGATTCTGTCCATCGTACGCTGTCTGGCGGCTTTCGTTCTGGCATCGACGCCCGTGGTACCGCAAACAGACTACTCCGCCAGTACCGGCTCCGGTATCGCCATCGGCACCGATTCTGGTACTGGTTGGCATCGACATCGGCATCGGTGTCAGCTATGCCGGTACTCTGCACTCTGCAGCCCTCCGGTACGATACCCCGGTACCGGTGATTCCCGATACCGATACCAGTCGGTACGGGTATCGGGCTTTGCAAAAGCATCCCGACAGATGATACTTCGATTCCTCTGATGACTGAGGATTCTGAAGAGTCAGTCGATGCAGCGATGCTTCTTCCACAGGAGGAGTCCTCTCCTAAACGAAGAATGTCTCCTCCAGAGGACTTGTCTTTTCAAGACTTTATCAGAGAGGTGGCTCGGGGCCTCTCTATTACAGTAGCCCCAGAGTCAGAGCCTAGAGCTAAGGAGTTAGATATTCTACAATATCCTAAAACTCCTAAAGAGGCAGCTACTTTGCCTATTCATGAGATTCTGTATGATCTCATGTTAAGGATGTGGGAAGCGCCTCTAACCACCTCTCCTCATTCTCGCAGGTTGGGACACCATGTATCGTGTCCCTCCTTGTCCTGGTTTCCATAAAACTCAGCTTCCTCACCACTCTGTTGTGGTTGAGTCTGCAATGAGAAAGATTAGAAGTGCCAAGAGACATGCCTCTAATCCTCCAGGACGTGAATGTAGAACCCTGGATGCTTTTGGTAGAAGAGTCTTCCAAGCTTCCATGCTTGCTGCGAGAATTAATTCTTATAGTCTCTACATGGGAATGTTCTTAAAAGAAGTCATTTGCTGACTTTAAGTCCTTTTATGTCTGACAGTAAAAGGCAAGAATTTCTCTCTGGGCTCAAACATGCCCAGGATATCTCCAAATTCTCCAACCGTGCAGCTTTCGACTCCTTTGAATGCATAAGCAGAGCCTCAGCTATAGCTATAGGTGCAGATAGGATTTCTTGGCTTCAAGCATCTGATTTGGAAGACCTGGGTCCAAGATGAATTGGGAAATATCCCTTGTACAGGTGAGAATCTGTTTGGTAATGATTGGCAAGCAAAAGCCAATCAAATGGATGCTGAAAATTCTGCGTTGGATAGACTATCCAAATCTACTGCTGCTCCTGCTAAGAAAAGGTTGTTCAAGAAAACACCTTTTTCTAAAAAGGGAAGATCCTATCCTGCTTATATCAGAGAGCATCTTCTGCAGCTCAGTTTCCTTCCAAACGTCAGCAATCCTCCAAACAGACCAAGGCAAAGGCTGCGAGGCCTGCTCCAGCCCAGCAATCTCAGCCCCCTCAGGGCCTTTGACTCTCTGCTAGAGAACTTAGCCTTCCTGGCTCTAGAAGGACCAGAGCCTTCCACCATTCCAGGAAGGTTATGTCACTTTGCTCCCAGTGGGGGCAAATCACAGCAGAGCATTGGACACATCTCCATCATAAGAGAAGGGGTACAAACTTCATTTTTCCAGCTTGCCCCCTCTCACAAGAGTGCACCAGTGCAATTCTCCAACCTCCCTCATCAGCCTGTTTAGAGCAGGAGGTTGCCACTCTTCTAGCCCAGGGGGCAATAGAGGAAGTGTCTTCTCAACAACAGGGCACAGGGTTCTACTCCCCCTATTTTCTTATCCCAAAGAAAACAGGGGGCTTTCCGACCCATTTTAGATCTGAGAGTTGAACAGATTCCTAGTCAAAGAGAAATTCAAGATGGTTTCTCTAGGAACTCTGCTGCCATACCTTCAGAGTCAGGATTAGCTTTGTTCTCTAGATCTCAAGGATGAGTACACTCATGTTCTCATCCATCCAACTCACAGAAGGTTCCTTCGGTTCCTTTTCCAGGAGAAGCACTATCAATACAGAGTGCTCCCCTTTGGCCTGGCCTCTGCACCAAGGGTGTTCACGAAAATGCATGGCAGTGCAGTGGTTGCTGCTTTTCTGCGCACCCTGGGAATATTTGTCTTCCCTTATCTGGACGACTGGCTCATTCGAGCTCCCACTCAATCAGAGGGCCAAGACTGCTCTAACCCTGCAGAATGCGTATCCTTCAATATTTAGGGCTGGTAATAAACATTCCAAAATCCAATTTGATCCCTACTCAGTCCCTGGAGTTTATAGGGGCGCTACTGGATACTGCAAGGGCCTATCTTCCCCAGGCCCGTTGCCTTCGCTTGATGCAGTTAGCTTCTCAAGCAGAGTCAAAACCCCTTCTAACTGCTCGAGAAATGTTACAGTTGCTAGGCCACATGGCATCCACCGTTCATGTGGTACCATATGCTCGCCTTCACATGAGATCAGCTCAGTGGACTTTATCCACCCAATGGACCCAGGCATTAGGCTGCCTGTCAGACAAAATAGCAAACACAAGTCCCCTCATTTTGTCCCTCCAATGGTGGAAGTCCCCTCAGAACCTGTTGCTGGGGTGTCCTTTTCAACAGCCTCTACCCCAGGCAACTCTTACAACAGATGCTTCTCCATTGGGCTGGGGAGCTTATCTTCAGGACCTCTCCACCCAGGGCATCTGGTCCCCACAGGAGACTTGTCTACATATCAATCTCTTAGAACTCAGAGCAATCTTCCTTGCTTTGCAAGTTTTCCACACCCTGCTCAGCCACAAGACAGTCCTTGTCCACACGGACAATCAGGTAGCCATGTTCTATATAAACAAGTAGGGAGGAACTGGCTCTCTGTCGCTTTGCAACGAAGCTCTGCGACTGTGGGCCCTCACCAGAGATCATCACATTCATCTTCTGGCAGTCTATCTTCCAGGTGCTCAAAACTCTTGGGCAGACAGACTCAGTCAAGTTCTGCTTCCACACAAGTGGTCCCTACACATGGACCAGGTATCCAGGATTTTTCAAATTTGGGGAACCCGGACATAGACCTCTTTGCAAGTCCGTGGAATGCCAAACTTCCCCGGTTCTGTTCCAGAACTCCGGCTCAGGCAAGGGATGCTTTCCTCCTCAATTGGGGTCAAAACTTTCTGTATGCCTTTCCACCCATTCCCCTAATTCCCAAAACCCTGTTCAAGCTTCAGAGAGACAGAGGCCACATGATTCTCATAGCTCCACATTGGCCACGGCAAGTGTGGTACCCTCTGCTTCTACATCTCTCTCAAGCTCCCTCCCTAGAGTTAGGGTCTGCTCCAGACCTCCTCTCTCTCAGGAGGACGGAAAGTTGTGGCACCCCAATCCCCAGTCTCTGCATCTCAGGGCTTGGTTGCTGAAGGCCTAGATCTCCAGGATCTTCCTCTTTCTCAACAAGTGAAAGATGTTCTTTATGCTTCCAGAAAACCTTCCACTAGACGTTCTTACGCCTTCAAGTGGAAAAGGTTTACCATCTGGTGTTCTGGAAAGGGTCTTAACTCCCGTTCAATACCTCTGGAATCGTTGCTGGAGTATCTCCTGCATCTGTCTAATGCAGGCCTTAAGACAAATTCAGTAAGAGTCCATTTGAGTGCTATTGCAGCTTCCCTCAAGCCTCTAAATGGACAACCTGTTTCCTCTCATCCCCTTGTAGCAAGGTTCATGAGAGGCCTTTTAACAAAGCCTCCCATTAGACCACCTCCGGTGGCATGGGACTTAAATTTAGTTCTTGGTCAGCTTATGAAGCTGCCTTTTGAACCTTTAGCTACTATCCTCCTCCTTGAAATAACTTTCTTGGAAGGTTATCTTTCTCATTGCAATCACATCAGCACGCCGCATCAGTGAATTGCAAGCACTAGTAGCTAATCCACCTTATACAAGGTTCCATCATGACCAGGTGGTCCTTAGGACTAATCCACACATTATGCCTAAGGTGGTCTCGCCTTTTCACCTCAACCAAGAGGTCTACCAACCTGTCTTTTTTTTCCAGGGCCTCATGCATCAAGTGCAGAGAGGAATCTTCATACCCTGGACTGTAAAAGAGCTCTAGCTTTTTACTTACAGAGGACACAACATAGAAAGTCTTCTCAACTCTTTGTTGCTTTTGATCCTTCTCATTTGGGACAACCAGTCTCCAAGAGAACACTTTCCAACTGGATTGCCCAATGTATTTCTTTTCGCCTATCAGAGCAAGAACATTTCTCTGGAGGGCCATGTCACAGCTCACAATGTGAGAGCCATGGCAGCCTCAATGGCTCACCTGAAACTCTGTGTCTATCGACGACATCTGTCGAGCAGCCACTTGGGCCTCGGTTCATACCTTCACAGCCCATTACTGTTTGGACAAGGACTCCCGCAGGGATGCCTTGTTTGGTCAGGCTGTTCTCAAACACCTGTTCCATACTTAATCAACTCCTACCCACCATCCCTCAGGGATGCTAGAGATCCAGGTTGGGAAGTGCAGCCCTGTCCCAGGGACACACAACTTATGGGCTCTCTCCCTGGCATCAAAAGCTAGGGAGTCCCCATATGTGAAGACTCATTCCTGCTTGTTCCTGGAGATAGCACAGTTACTTACCTGTAACAGGTGATCTCTGGGAACAACAGGAATAAGTCTTCACAACCCACCCACCTCCCCTAGGAGTTGTCTCTCTCTCTATCTCTCTTCCTTTCCCTCTCTCTCCCCCTTTGTCTCAGCTATAAAACTCAACTGAGGAGAGACTGTTGGAAAGGCGGGAAGGCAGCACGCAGGAGCTGTGGGATGCTCCCAAAAGCTTTCTGATTGGACACTGGGGAGCGTTCCCGCGCAGGCTCCGTCGGTACCGACATACCCATATGTGAAGACTTATTCCTGCTGTTCCCAGAGATCACCTGTTACAGGTAAGTAACTGTGCTTTCCAGGCAGGCAAGGGGGGAGGGGTGAGAGTAGTAAGAAAAGTGTTTTTTTTTTCTGGTATTAACCATAGGTATTAGAAATATTATTTTAGTCCCATTTCACTTAAGCAATGGTGCCTTCTGGGGAATCTGTTTATCCTTCCAAATTTGTGTGCACATGCACAAAAAACAAATGCATACATAATATAAGAACATAAAAGATGCCATACTAGGTCAGAATAAGGGTCCATCAGTTCCATTATCCTGTTTCCAACAGCGGCCCATCCAGGTCACAAGTACTTGTCAGTTTCCCAAAAGGATACAATGATTCAATGCTGCTTATCCCAGGGGTAAGCAGTGAATGTCCTTGGTCCTCTTTAATAATGGTTTACAGACTTTTCCTCCAGGAACTTGTCCAAACTTCTTTTAAACCCAGCTACATTAAGAGCTTTTACTACATCCTTTGGTAATGAATTCCAGAGTTTGATTATGTTTTCAATAAAAATAATATTTTCTCCAATTAGTCTTTAATGTGCTGCATTGTAGCTGCATTGCATGTTCCCAATCTGTGCTTACCTGTTCCACTCCATTCGTTATTTCATAGTCCTCTATCTTATCTCCCCTCAGCCGTATTCTTTTCCAAGTTGAAGAGCCTAACTTTTTAAGCCCTCAGTGTCAACAACTTTTAAGTTCATCTGGTAGCTGCCAGGGCAGGGAAGTCAGGCCCCACTACTGGAATGAAGAGGAGAACTAGCACAGCAATCGGAGATCATCCACAAGCAGTGGGGAGATCAGGCCTTCCCTCTCTACCTCAAATGAAGAGGGAAACCAGAGCTCCATGACTGCACCAGGAAATAAGCAGTCTTCTGACATGGAATCAAGCCCTACTGGCATGGCAAAAGGAGCACAATGCAGCAAGCAAAATTAAAAAAAAAACCAACAACCCAATAACTCCAGGTGATGTAAAACCCTCTTGCACCCAGGAGGTTTCTCCAGGGTCATGTGCCCACGAGGACAGCACTAATAGTTGATTATTTGATCATTAGGCATGTAAATAGCTGGGTGGCTGGTTGACATGAGGATCTCCTGGTAACACGCCTGCCTGGTGCAAAGGTAGCGGACCTCACGTGCCACCTAGACAAGGTCTTAGATAGTGCTGGGGAGGAGTCTGCTGTCTTGGTACATATCACTACCAATGACATAGGCAAGTGTGGTAGGGAGGTTCTGGAGGCTAAATTTAGACATTTAGGTAGGAAGTTGAAATCCAGAACTTACAGGGTAGCATTCTCCGAAATGCTTCCAGATCTCCAGGAACAAGCAGGAATGAGTCTTCACATATGGGTACGTCGGTACCGACGGAGCCTGCGTGGGAACGCTCCCCAGCGTCCAATCAGAAAACTTTTGGGAGCATCCCTCAGCGAATGCGTGCTGCCTTCCCGCCTTTCCAACTGTCTCTCCTCAGTTTTTGTTTTTCCGCGGAGCCAGCAGGACGTACTCCTGTCACCGCAGAAAATTCCTTTTTTAATTCATTAATTCTTTCTTTTCTTGTGGTTGCGGTTGTTTTTCCCGCCTCCACCGGTACCGCCTGTGGGTTTTTTCTTTTCTTTTTCTCAAACTCAGGGAGAGTTTTCCCTCAGTTTCTGTCTTATACTTTTGGGCCTGTAAGGCCTCTCCATCATGGAGCCTTCTTCTCCTAAGAAGTGCCTTAACTGTGGAAATACAGTTTTCTTCTTAGACTCCAATAACTGGGTGTCTAACCTTTTTGGGTCCTGACCCTTTTCCTCCGGAGCCATTAGGCTACAATTTTATGCGAAGAAATTTTCCATTTCGAGTTTCCCTCGATACCGAGTTCCCCTCCAGTGTCAGGGCACCGACCAGTTCTTCTCTACAGGATCAGGTAACCCACAAACAGTCTGTTAAGACTAGCCAATCCTTGAGTGGTAAGTCTCATGCCCATCATGATGACGGCTCCGGCCTTGCCCTCAAGACCCTTTTGGCTTCAAAACCCTGGCTGGAGTCTTCGGTCTCCAAAGCCTTTCAGGGGTTTCAGGTTGTTCCTGGGGCTCACCCCTCACAGAACATACCTGAGCCATGCTCGGTGGTGGTATCCGCTTCGAGCGGTACCGATTCCCCGGCATCGGCACTGGTGTCGAGTGATCCGCTCTTTGCCAAGGATCGTCATCTGGCATCCTCGGTACCTTCGGGACCGATCGATACGTCCCAGATTGACTTTCCAGTATCTGAGCCATGCTCGGTGGTGGCATCCGCTTCGAGCGGTACCCATACCCCGGCATCGGCACCGGTGTTGAGTTTTTCACTCTTCGCCAGGGATCGTCATCTGGAGTCCTCGGTACTTTCGGGACCGATCGACACATTCCAGATTGACTTTCCAGTATCGGCAGCATCGCCGATACCACCACCGACGTCGGTACCCTCTAGACAAGCATCGATTGACTCGCTCCCTTCGATGCCGAGTCTGGAATCGATTTCTAGTCTAGAAGACTGGATGCCGACGCGTCTCGGAACCGACGCTTATCGGTTCCGGATGTCTAGTACCGAGGATACTCACCAAGAGTTTTTGGTTCCTTCGGTACCGCTTGAACAGCCTCCGATGACGGCTTCGATGGCGTTATCGCCTTCGATTCCGGTACAGCTACCGGTATCGGTATCGATACCGGTTCCTGCAGTAACATCGGGACCAACCACTTCCATGCCTTTTTCACCAGGATCGCTCCTTTCTATACCTAGTTTGGAGTCGATACCTGGCATGGACGATGCAGTACTGACTGTCTCAAGTCGTAACTGTCAGTACCAGTATCCATCTAGTGGGACTCTTTTTCTGCACCGGACCAGTACCTCCTCTGGTGTCCAAGCTACTGCTTCAACTTTACCCTATCCAGGGATGGTTCCCATTGGAGATCCTTCTTTTCAGAAGTTTATCCTTGACATAGCCACATTCCTTGCTATTCCTATCCCTGGCTATGATCCCACTCATCACTCTCCTGCGCAAAAAGAAAATATAATGCTTCCTTTACATCATTCTTTGCAGGATCTTCTTCTGACCATATGGGAAACACCTTTAAGGGTTTCCTCACCTTCTACTGCAACTAATGATCAGTATCAGGTGCCCCCCTCTCCAGGGTTTCAGAAGACTCAACTTCCCCATCATTCCATTGTAGTGGAATCAGCAATGAGGAAGGTAAAAAGCAAGAAGAAGCATTCTTCTTATTCGCCAGGTCGTGCATCTTAGAGCACTTGATGCCTTTGGACGTCAAACCTTCCAAACATCTATGCTGGCAACCAGGATTATCTCATATATTTTTTATATGCGTCTATCTCTCCAGGAGATCACAAGGAAATTATCTCTTTTGACTCCTTTTCTTTCAGAACCCAAGGCTGCAGACTATTCCTTACTACTTAGTCATAGCCAAAATATCTCTTGGTTTCTGTCTCGTGCTTCTCTAGACTCTTTTGAGTCTGTTAGCAGAACCTCTGCTATAGCCATAGGAGCGAGACGTAGAGCCTGGCTCCAGGCTTCAGACTTGAACAGATGGGCACAACAAAGACTGGGTAATACTCCTTGTACTGGAGAAAATCTCTTCAGTAAGGAGGTTTTGCATCAGGTTGCTCATTGCTCCACTGACTTCCCTGTTTCTGGGAGTTATCCTAAGCCTTCTCCTTCCCCAGTAGGTAGGAAATGTCCTACCAAACCCTCTTTTCCTAGGAAACGAAGGTTTCACTCTTCTCCTGCCCATTATACGGATGTTTCCAAGCAGGGGAAACCTCGCCCTAGCCTGAAGAATCCAAACTCTACCCAGGCTCAACAAACCCAGCAACCATAGGTTCCTGGAGGTTACATCCTACAGTTAACTTCTTTTTAGCAGAAGTTTTTTCACTGTTTTTTCCTTCAAAACTCTACATATGGATTCCTTACTTTTCTTCCTAGATATGCTGAGCTGTCAGGACATTCATGTCTATGGGTCACAGGTTTCTCCTCCAAGAGGAGAACTTACCAACTATCTCATGATAGTTTTCTGTCCCAACATGAACATTTTTTCCTTCCGCAGACTTACCATACGGTAAGTCACCCTTCAGCTTCTACCCTCTCATCCAGGATTTCCCCTGAATGAGTGGTATCATATCACTGCTCGGCTTCTCTAGCCTTTCATTCCAGTGTAGAGTTTTGTCCCTTAAAAAAAAAAAAAAAAAATCCTTCTTTTTCTGAGCAGCTCATCAGACAGGGACAGGATTCCTCCTCTCCCTTTGTCTGTTCTCTCTGTTTTTCACAGGGAGATTGCTGTCTCATTCAGCAGCTGCCCATGCAGGAGTTCCAGTGATTAGGCTACTGGTACCTTTCCTCAAGGTTCCAGTCTGTCTTCCACTACTTTCGGCCTAGCCTTAGTAGTGATTCCAAGATAGTGCTTCTTCTATCTTGTATAATCCTAATCACTTCAGGCTCCTCACACTATCTTCTTGCCATCTCCACTTTCTTGGATTTGGCAACACAACTGACCTACAGTCAGTTCTATTTCCTAATTCCCCTGCATAATGCTCTCTGCAATCTTCAGAGAAGCTTTCCACTATGGGCCCTTGCTAGAGAGCATGGGGTTTTGTCTCCAATGACTATTCTACATGGTTGGGAAAGGCTCCTCAGTCATTCTCCACGACTGTGAGGGTTCTCCACACCCTGTTATCCCCTGTTATAATACAGGATATAAGCCTTTCTGCGTGAATATCCAAAATGTTTTCCAATCCTGCAAGAATCTACTCTTTTTTTCCTTGCAGCTAGTCCTCATGGTATCCTATTCCTTTATGGACAGCATATATTCTATTACCAACGCATGATACCCCTTGTGTCCCTCCAATGGGTCAACCTGGTATCTCCTCCTATGCGTTTTCTGTCCATTTACCATGTCAGAACTCTTCAAGACTCAGGACTTGCTGTTTACAGACTGATATTATCCTCTGTTTTTCACGCAACCATCCTGGTTATTTCACTGGAAAGCATTCCTGCACCATCTTACGCAGGAGGACTTAGATTCTCTATATGTTTTCTCAAGTAGGTTCCACCTTCTTGTTCTTTGACGAATCTTTTTCCGTCACATCTCCCATGTGAATGTTCTTATCGGCATATCTCTATCTGCTTAGTTGCAGACATATATCCTCAAACATACAGGTTCATGTATGTATATATCTGTATATACTTCTATAGATACCTATGTCTGTAAGCTGTGTGTGCATATGTTATGCCCCTATATATATTTCTATACATAAATATATTTATACATATATATATATATATATATATAAAGCAGGGGTCTCAAACACGCGGCCCGCGGGCCGCATGCGGCCCGCGAGACAACTTTGTGCGGCCCGCGACGGCGGAAAACCAAAAATCCCCCAAAACCCTGGCTTCTGCTGCTGCCGTTGCCGCCGTGGCAGCAGCAGAATCAATTGTCAAATTAAAAAAAAAAACTGACTTCTGCTGCTCAAGCAGCTGTCCTGCGGCCCCTTTCCCTCTGCCCGGAGATCCGACTCTGCTCTCAGCGGCGTGCTTTTCAAGCCGCGAAGAGAGTATTCCCCTCTCGCGCAGTTTGAAAAAACCGCGCGAGAGGGGAATACTCTCGTCGCGGCTTGAAAAGCACGCCGCTGATAGAACAGAGTCGGATCTCCGGGCAGAGGGAAAGGGGCCGCAGGACAGCTGCTTGAGCAGCAGAAGTCAGTTTTTTTTTTAATTTGACAATTGATTCTGCTGCTGCCACAGCGGCAACGGCAGCAGCAGAAGCCAGGGTTTTGGGGGTTTTTTTGTTGGCCGGTAATGAGCTATGGAGGGGCTGACTGAACTGGAAGTGGGCTATTGGCAGAGGGGGGGGGGGTTATGACTGGTAATGGGCTGGGGGGGGGGTTATAACTGGTAATGGGCTATGGTGGGGGCTAGGACTGGAAATGGGCAGATGTGGGTTAGGACTGGAAGTGGGCTATTGGCAGGGGGGTTATGACTGGTAATGGGCTGGGGGGGGTTATAACTAGGAATGGGCTATGGTGGGGGCTAGGACTGGAAATGGGCTATTGGCAGGGGGGGGTTATGACTGGTAATGGGCTATGGTGGGGGCTAGGACTGGAAATGGGCAGATGGGGGGTAGGACTGGAAGTGGGCTATTGGCAGGGGGGGGTTATGACTGGTAATGGGCTATGGTGGGGGCTAGGACTGGAAATGGGCAGATGGTGGTTAGGACTGGAAGTGGGCTATCTGCAGGGGGGGGTTATGACTGGTAATGGGCTATGGTGGGGGCTAGGACTGGAAATGGGCAGATGGGGGTTAGGACTGGAAGTGGGCTATTGGCAGGGGGGGGGGTATGACTGGTAATGGGCTATGGTGGGGGCTAGGACTGAAAATGGGGTGATGGGGTTAGGACTGGAGGTGGGCTGATTGGGGGGTTAGGACTGGTAATGGCCTATGAGGGGAGGTAAGACTGAAAATGGGGTGATGGGGGATACGACTGCAAGTGGGCTATGGGGGGGACTAGGACTGGTAATGGGCTATGGGGGGGGTAAGACTGAAAATGGGGTGATGGGGGGGTAAGACTGGAAGTGCGCTATGGGGAGGTTAGGACTGGTTATGGGCTATGGGGGGTCTAGGACTGGTAATGGGCTGGGGGGGTTGCTAGGACTGGAAATGGGCTGAGTGGAAGGGGGGCTTGAACTGCAAATGGCTGATGGGGAGGGGGGCTTGGAATGGAAATGGGCTGTGAGGGGAGGGAGCTAGGATTGGAAATGGGCTGATGGGGGGCTAGGATTGGAAATGGGCTGATGGTGAGGCTAGGATAGGACTGGAAATGGACTGATGCAGGGACTAGAAAGGAGCAGATGCTGGGTGGGGCTGGAACTAGAAGGGAGCTGATGTTGGGGGAGGATTAGAATGGGATGGAGCTGGGAAAGTGAAATGGAGAGGGGAAAAATATTTTGTCTGGAAGAGAAGACAAATCTACAATTGGCCAGGTATTGGGAGAGTAAGTGGGGATTGAGGATGGAGGGGTAAAATTTGAGTGGATGAAATAGGAATGAGGAAAGAGCAAAAGGAGAAAGATTAGTATGTTAAAGCAGATGTAGAGAGAGAGAATGGAAAAAAACTAGAAGAGAGAAGAAAGGACAAATGGACAGCAGACGATGGAGATAGCAGAAGACACGAAGAAACCAGAAGTGGCTGGAGCAATTGCAACTGAAAAAAAAATGCACAAAAGGTAGAAAAATATCTCTTTATTTTGAATTTATTAACTGGAATATGTCAGCTCTGGGAAATGTGCATCATTAATGTCTGTGCTTTGGTACAAGAAATTATTTATAGTTTTATTTCTACAGTGCTGAGGTATTCTGTGTAATTCCTATTTGACATTGCTACTTGTTCTCTTTTCCCAGTAGGTCATGTATTGTTCTCTGAAATGTATTGATTTAATATTTGCAGTGTTGCCTTTTGATAGGTAGGGTCTGGTGCTTTGTGAGTCCTGGTAGTGCTGTTATGATACGGGGGGTTTGCTATGGGTTCCAAATGGGCAGTGTTAGTAGTAGTTCCTAATGTGCCTGGCGGTTGGCACTGGATTATAGTAATATAGAAATTTTCTAGTCTTTCTTTATCCATGCACTCATTATGCAACATTATGCAAATGAGGCCCCTTATGCAAATGAGGCCCGTGTCTTATGCGGCCCCCGGGTTACTTTACAAGTCCTCATTCGGCCCTCAAAGCAATTTGAGTTTGAGACCCCTGATATAAAGGGTGAGCCAGTCAAACCTGCATTTTTGAAAAGGGCAGGAGAGCTGTGAAAGTGGGCGGAGCGAGTTAGCAAGGTTACCATTGTGTCCCCCACAATTAAGCATTTCAGTCGCCATGGAGCAGTGGTCTAAACAACAACGTTCATTCGCTGTGAAAGCGTTTTACCAAAGTGGTAGTTATGCAGCCGCTCAGCGTCGTTTCCGGACGAATTTTCAAATTAATCAAAATAAGCCAGTGCCGTCTGTTAATTCAATCAAATTGTGGGTGACAAACTTTGAAGCAATTGGTGAAACGAGAAGCAGAAGGGGTGGCAGTGCAAGATCAGTGCGAACTCCCGCGAATATTGACCGCGTGAGAGTTGCTGTGGAAAGAAGCCCTCGGAGATCGGCGCATCGACAGAGTGCTGCGCTTGGCATGGCAAACACGAGCGTCCGAAGAATCTTGAGGTTAGATTTACACCATCACCCGTACAAAATTCAGGTTGTTCAGGCTATGAATGAAAACGATTTTGCAGCTCGACGGCGTTTTTGTCAAACGTTGTTGGACATGTTTGATGAAAACGAGGACCTTGTTCACAACCTGTGGATGAGCGATGAGGCACATTTCCATCTCTCCGGTTTTGTGAATAAACAAAATTTCCGATATTGGAGTGATGAAAACCCTCAACAACTCCATCAAAAACCACTCCATTCAAGCAAGGTAACAGTTTGGTGCGCAATGTCCTCATTGGGAATCATAGGCCCGTATGTTTTTGAAAATGACAGGGAGCAAGCAGTTACTGTGAATGCACAACGCTATTTGGAAATGTTGCATTCGTTCTTCATTCCTCAGCTTCGTCAACATGGAATGAACAATGAAACCTTATTCCAGCAAGACGGTGCCACAAGTCATACAGCCCGTGTGAGCATGAATGTTCTCAACAATGTTTTTCCAAATCGGGTGATATCCCGAAATGGAGCAATTTCTTGGCCTCCCCGATCGCCCGACCTCACAGTGTGCGATTTTTTTCTTGTGGGGGTACCTGAAGAGTAAAGTCTTTGAACAACGACCTCCAACGCTTGGGGAACTCAAGAGGAGAATCCGGTTGGAAATCGAGAGAATTCCTCAGCGTATGCTCCGTGATGTGATGGGCAGTTTCAGAAATCGCCTACAAGAATGCCTCAATCGGGAAGGACACCATCTTACTGGCGTTATTTTTAAACAGTGAATGTTGTTTCTTAAATGCTTTTTAATGTACATTAAGATAGTAACAATAAAATTTTGAAATATCCATCCGTTTATTTTTTACAGTCATTTCAAAAATGCAGGTTTGACTGGCTCACCCTGTATATATGTATCCCTATATATTTATATATATTTGTGTATCTTTCCAGATGCTCCTTACAAGTAGATATGTATTTACATACTTATCTCCCTAACTGTCTATGCTATAAGGTTTTTACCTTCCTAGAAGTTCCAGACAGTAGGCTTGCATATGTTCATACTGTCCCTAAGTAGGACGGGGGTATTATGCACACAACCACTACTGTGGTACTAACAGCTCCCACTTTACTCTAGCTCTCGCTATCCTTGAAGCACCATGCTTCAATCTCTTTCCTATCTCTCACCAGCTAGGAAAGACAGCGTATATCTTCAGTAGTTTGAGGTTTCAGCCTTCACACAACTGTCCTCCTTGGGAATACGGGCTTTTTTTCCATACCCCTTCTCCCTCTAGGACTGGGCTGCTTGTCCAAATAGGTCAGTCTTCCTCTTTTGCTCCTAAATGTTAATGACTCTGTAGCTAAAAGAGTTTTCAGCTTTTTTCCACAAAGCTTTCCACTGAAGACCTGCCGTTTTATACTACCCCAGTTGACACCTGGGTCACCTACCAGTTCCAAGTTTGGACCTTCACCTTCACTGCCGTGGGTTCACCTTGAGGATTCCTCTACTGCATCTCCAGTAGACTCCATCAAGCTCTCTACTTCCTGCAATCCAGTAGGTAACATCCATATTGTGATTGTTTATTCAATATTTTTAATGTTACTTTTCATATTTACCAAGGACTCCTTCCCTATAGTCCTTGGGTTAGCTGTTTTCCTACAGCTCCTCTCTTTTCAACTCCTACCCACCATCCCTCATGGGATGCCAGAGATCCATGCGTGGGAAGTGCAGTCTTGTTCCACAGACATGCATCTTATGGGATCTCCCCCTGGCATCTACAGCTTGGGAGTCCCCATATGTGAAGACTCATTCCTGCTTGTTCCTGGAGATAGCACATTTACTTACCTGTAATAGGTGATCTCTGGGAACAGCAGGAATAAGTCTTCACAACCCACCCACCTCCCCTAGGAGTTGTCTCTATCTATCTTTCTTTCCTCTTTCTCTCCCTTTGTCTCAGCTATGAAACTCAACTGAGGAGAGACAGTTGGAAAGGCGGGAAGGCAGCACGCAGGCGCTGAGGGATGCTCCCAAAAGCTTTCTGATTGGATGCTGGGGAGCGTTCCCGTGCAGACTCCGTCGGTACCGACGTACCCATATGTGAAGACTTATTCCTGCTGTTCCCAGAGATCACCTGTTACAGGTAAGTAACTGTGCTTTCCATGCGCAGGACCCAAAAGGCAGGCAGAGCCCCGGAGTCTCAATGCGTGGATGAGACAATGGTGCAAGGATGAGGGTTTTAGATTTGTTAGAAACTGGGGAACATTCTGGGGAAAGGAGGGGCTCTTCCAAAGGGATGGGCTCCACCTTAACTGGGATGGAACCAGGCTGCTGGCATTAACCTTTAAAAAGGAGATAGAGCAGCTTTTAAACAAGATAATAAGGGAAGCTCAACAGTCACCCAAGAGCGCATGGTTCAGAACAATGTATCTTTGACGGATACTAGCAAAAGATCGAAATTAGGGCATATCAGTAGAGAGGTTCCAGTAAAGACTTTACTGAGGAAGATGTAGAGATGTTACCCATGACTGAAGTGGTATTTAAAGGTGCGGAAGAATTGAAGGAAATATTGATATATCGGGAAGATGTATTACAACTATTAGATAAACTATAGAGTAGCAAATCACCTAGGCCGGATGGTATACTGAAATATGAGATTGCAGACCTGCTATTAGTAATCTGTGAACTATCATTAAAATCATCTCTAATACCTGAAGATTGGAGGATCGCCAATGTAACACCAATTTTTAAAAAGGGTTCCAGGAGTAATCTGGGAAACTACAGACCGGTGAGCCTAACGTCAGTACCGGGAAAAATGGTAGAAACCATCATAAAGAATAAAATTACTCAGCATGTAGATAGTCATAGCCTAATGGGAGACAGCCAACATGGCTTTAGACAAGGAAGATCTTGTCTTACTTATCTGTTATGTTTTTTTGAAAGTGTGAATAAACAGGTGGACAAAGGTGAGTCGGTTGATATAGTGTATCTGGACTTTCAGAAAGCCTTCTGACAAGGTCCCTCATCAGAGACTTTTGGCAAAACTAAAGAGCCATGGGATAGGAGGCAGTGTGTACTACTGTGGATCAAGAACTGGTTAAAAGATAGAAAGCAAAGGGTTGGGCTAAATGGCCTATTTTCCCAATGGAGAAAGGTGAATAGTGGTGTACCCCAGGGATCTGTGCTGGGTCCGCTGCTTTTTGACATATTCATAAATGACCTGGAAAGTGGAATAACAAGTGAGGTTATCAAATTTTCAGATGACACAAAACGATTTAAAGTTGTTAAAACCCAGGAGGATTGTGGAAAATTGCAAGACGATCTTGATATATTGGAAGACTGGCAGATGAAATTTAATGTGGACAAGTGCAAAGTTATGCACCTAGGGAAGAACAACCCAAACTATGGTTACACAATGCAAGGTTCCACATTAGGAACCACCACCCAGGAAAAGGATTTAGGCGTCATTGTGGATAACATGTTAAAACCCTCGGCCCAGTGTGCAGCAGCGGCCAAGAGAGCAAATAGAATGCAAGGTATCATAAGGAAAGGAATGGAAAATAAAACAAAAGATATTATAATGCCTCTGTATCGTTCCATGGTAAGACCGCACCTTGAATATTGTGTGCAATTCTGGTCGCCGTATCTTAAAAAGGATATAGCGTTATTATAAAAGGTCCAGAGAAGAGCCACCAAAATGGTAAAGGGGCTGGAAGGATACTCCTTTGAAGAAAGGCTAAAAAGGTTAGGGCTCTTTAACCTGGAAAAGAGACGGCTGAGGGGAGATATGATAGAAGTCTATAAATTAATGAACGGAGTGGAATGGGTAAACATAGATCGATTGTTTACGTTATCAGAATATAGAAAGACTAGAGGACATGCAATGAAGCTACAGGGTAAACTATTTAAGACTAATAAACGAAAATATTTTTTCACTCAACGTGTAATCAAACTCTGGAATTTGTTACCGGAGGATGTAGTAAAGGCTGTTAGTGTAGCTAGGTTTAAAAAAGATTTGGACAAGTTTCTGGAGGAAAGGTCCATAAACTATTATTAAGAAGGGACCCAGGATATCAATGTTTGACCCAGTACAAGCATTACGGAACCTGTGTCTTTTGGGGAAACTGCTAGGTACGTGTGACCTAGATTGGCCACTGTTGGAAACAGGATACTGGGCTTGATGGACCTTGGTCTGACCCAGTATGGCATATCTTATGTTCTTAAGACAAAGGTAGCCCAAATGTCCTTGAGTACAGAGCAGACAGAGCTTAAAGATTCCAATTTATCCCTGCCTACCAATAGCTAGATTAATATGAATAAAATACAGCCTCTAAAATGCTTGTATGCAAATGCTAGAAGTCTAAAAATTAAGATGGGAGAGTTAGAATATATAGCATTAAATGAGGAGTTAGATATAATTGGTATATCAGAGACATGGTGGAAGTAGGATAACCAGTGGGACACTGTGATACCTGGGTACAAACTATATCATAATGATAGAGCAGATCAAATTGGTGTAGGGGTTGCGCTCTGTTAGAGAGGGCATTGAGTCACAAAGGATTCAAGTTTTGCAGGAAACAAAATTCGCTGTAGAATCTCTATGAATTGAAATTCCATGTAAAAAGGGGAAGGCGATGGCAGTGGGGCTGTACTATCGACCGCCTGGCCAGAATGAACAAATGGATGATGAAATGCTCAAAGAAATCAGGGAAGCTAACAAAAGTTACAACAGAGTAATAATAATGGGTGATTTAAATTACTCTGGTATCAACTAGGTCAGTGTCATGGCAGGACATGCTAAGGAGATAAAGTTTCTAGATGAAATAAATGACTTCTTCTTGGAGCAGCTGGTTCATGAACCGACCAGAGGGCAAGCCATTTTGGACCTAGTCCTTGGTGGAACACACGATTTGGTTGGTACAAGAGATAAGGGTGTTGGGGCCACTTGGCAATAGTGATCATAGCATGATCACATTTGATTTAATAAATGGAGGAGGGAGGGTAAGGAAATCCACTGTACTACCTTTTAACTTTCGAAAGGGAGACTATGATAAAATGAGTAAAATAGTTAAGAAAAAACTAAAAGGAACAATTGCAAAGGTGAAAGCAACATCAAGCTTGGGTGGTGTTTGAAAATAATATCTTGGAAGCCCAGACCAGCTGTATTCCACGCTTTAAGAAAAGTGAAAGTCCAAAAACCTGCCAGCATGGTTTAAAAGTGAGGTCAAAGAGACTGTAGTTGCCAAAAAAGCATCTTTCAGGAAATGGAAAAAGGAGACAAATTATGAAAACTGGAAGCAACATAAGCACTGGTAAGTTAGATGAAAGGCATTGATTAGGCTGGCAAAGAGAGAATTTGAGAAGAAGCTTGCTGTGGAAGTAAAAACACATAAAGACTTTTTCAAGTACATTCGTAGCAAAAAAACTGTGAGATTCAGTTGGACTATTAGATGATAGAGGGGTAAAAGGGGCACAAAGAGGGGACAAGGCCATAGCGGAGAGACTGAATGAATTCTTTGCTTTGGTCTTTACTGAGGAAGATATAGGAATGTTTCCCATGACTGAAATGGTATTTAAAGGAGATGCTGCGAAAGAACTAAAAGAAATATTGATACACTGGGAAGATGTATTATAACTGTTTGATAAACTGAAGAGTAGCAAATCACCTGGACCGGATGGTAAACATCCAAGCGTGTTGAAAGAACTGAAATATGAGATTGCAGACTTACTATTAGTAATCTGTGAACTATCATTAAAATCATCTGCAATACCTGAAGACTGGAGGATGGCCAATGTAATGGCAATTTTTAAAAGGGGTTTCAGGGGTGATCCGGGAAACTACAGACCAGTGAGCCTGACGTCAGTACCATGAAAAATGGTAGAAACCATCATAAAGAACAAAATTACTGAACATGTACATAGTCACGGTTTAATGGGAGACAGCCAACATGACTTTAGCCAAGGAAGGTCTTGTCTTACTAATCTGTTATGTTTTTTTGAAGGTGTGAATAAATAGGTAGACAAAGGCGAGTCAATTGATATAGTGTATCTGGACTTTCAGAAAGCCTTTGACAAGGTCCCTCATGAGAGACTTTTGGCAATATTAAAAAGTCATGGGATAGGAGGCAGTATGCTATTGTGGATCAGGAACTGGTTAAAAGATAGAAAGCAGAGGGTAGGGCTAAATGTCCAGTTTTCCTAATGGAGAAAGGTGAATAGTGGAGTATCCCAGGGATCTGTGCTGGGTCTGCTGATTTTTAACATATTCATAAATGACCTGGAAATGGGAATAATGAGGGAGGTTATCAAATTTGCAGATGAGACAAAACTATTCAAAGTTGTTAAAACCCATGAGGACTGGGGAAAATTGCAAGAGGTTCTTGATAAATTGGAAGTCTGGGCATCCAAATGGCAGATGAAATTTAATGTGGACAAGTGCAAATTTATGCAGCTAGGAAAAAACAACCCAAACTATGGTTACACATTAGGAACTACATTAGGAACCATCACCCAGGAAAAAGATTTAGGCGTCATCTTGGATAACATGTTAAAATCCTCTGCCCAATGTGCAGTGGTGGCCTAGAGAGCAAATAGAATGCTAGGTATCATAAGAAAAGGAATGGAAAATAAAACAAAGGATATTATAATTCCTCTGTATTGTTCCATGGTATGACCCCACCTTGAATATTGTGTGCAGTTTTGGTTGCCATATCTTAAAAAGGATATAGCATTATTAGAAAAGGTACAGAATAGAGCCACCAAAATGGTAAAGGGGATGGAAGGATACCCCTATGAAGAGAGGCTAGAAAGGTTAGAGCTCTTCAACCTGGAAAAGAGACTGCTGAGGGGACATATGATAGAGATCTATAAATTAATAAACTGAGTGGAACGGGTAAACGTAGATCGATTGTTTTCGCCATCAAAATATAGAAAGACTTGGCATGCAATGAAGCTACAGGGTAGCCTATTTAAGACTAATAAGAGAAAATATTTTTTCACTCTGTGTAATCAAACTCTGGAATTTGCTACCGGAGAATGTAGTAAAAGTGTAGCCGGGTTTAAAAACAGTTTGGACAGGTTTCTTGAGGAAAGGTCCATAAACCATTATTAAAGTGGACTCGGAATATCCACCGCTTGACCCAATACAAGCATTGTGGAACCTGTGTCTTTTGGAGAAACTGCTAGGTAGTTGTGAAACAGCATACTGGGCTTGATGGACCTTGGTCTGACCCAGTATGGCATTTCTTATGTTTATGTTCTTACACTCTCAAGCAAACGCACACCCCATTCCCAACACACATCCACGTACACATACAGCCATGCCCAACATATATATAGAGAGTTCTCGACACACATCACCCCACGGTGGCCTCTGACATCCCCCTCACACATCCCACAGATATAAAATTCTTCTTGGAGATTAATGTACACACCTTACCACTGTTACCCACCCATGCCTTCAGTCACTCCTATAACCCATAGCCACTGTTCTTTGTGGGCAACCCTTTAAGGACCTACTCATAAAGAGACTGGAGAAGTTGATGGATTGTTTCTTTAATACAGCAGTGACTCTTACTCTGCCTGGGCATTGAAAGACCTCCAAGATGGTGACTGCCCAGAGTGTCAATCTCCAGTGCCTTGGGGAAAGAAGTTTCACTGAGGTATCAGAGATCCTTTGTTCCTCGATGCTGTCAATGAAGGTCTGCATCCCAAGAGGACAATAGGAGCAAAGGTCAAGTCAGGCAGTGACTCAGACCTCCCTTGAGTATTTTTGTGAGTCAGATTCAGAGCACTCCTGGGATACAGATTATGAACCCAGAGGTATTCTTTTAAGAGAAGGGTTTCACTTGGTATGTTGTCAGATGCTTTCCCACCTAATGAGTGGAGGAAATCACATCCAGAGGAACTCACTTCACCAGTTTTGCCAAGGAAATGACTAAGTCTTTTCCATTAAAGTTGCACAGAGAAAGAGCCCAGGGCAGAAACATTGGAAATCTTCCAAATTCCTTGACTTCATACATGTAAGCTTTGACCATTCCTATTCACAGAATTCTAAAGGGAATATAGATAATGTGGGAGAGCTACTTCTCTATTTATTTTATAAATAAGAAGGTTGACTCAGAGTATTAAGTCCAGAAAGCTCCTAGATTTCAAAAGCTACAACTAACTTCCATGGTGGTTGAATCCACTCTCAAAAGAGCCAAAGGTTCCAAGGCCCATTCTTCTGTGTCCCCAGAAGGATATGGTTGACATTTTAATTTTTTTGGGAGGAAGTTCTTTCAGAATGCTATTCTCATCTCTAGCATAGCATCCCGCCAGATCTTAATGAGCATGCGCTTGTGGAACATTTTGCAGCAAATGCAGAAATTGGCTAGCATTCTTCTTCAAGAGAAGGACAAGCAACTACAATCACTAATATGCAAAGGAAAGGAGTGCAGAAACTACATAGAAGATGTAATTTTATGGTATTTTCAGTATTACATTCCCAGCTAGCGACCAGCCTATGTGGCTAACTTGGATATTCAATGCTGGGCCGTATATGACACCGGCATTGAATATCTGGGTTTAATGTTCAGCTAGCTGCTGATGCTGAATATGGGGCCCAGTGTGTTTGCGTTTTGTGAGGTGGTAGAGTGTGCAGTTTTGGTGTGAAATTGTTTGTTCTTATATAGGGCTTATATTTTTTCCCCATAGAGCTTACCTAGTGGGAATATTGATGTGGATGTGTGCTCTAAATACGGTGATGGTTTGGGTTCTTTTATGCATACTGTTTGGAATTGTGGCTTAGTTTTGGAAAAAGTGGTTTGCTAGTCTCTCTGGCATGTTAAGTGATATAACGCCTCTTCCGGAAGGTTGTTTATTGGACCAATGGCAGCCAGGGGTTTTACATTTTATTGATCCAGAAGGCTTGCTTAGTGGCAAAACATTGTATTTTGTCTGCATGGATTGGCCCAGACCCTCCCTTGCTAGTGCAGTGGAGAATGCAAATGCATGTGTTCTTGTAAATGGAGAAATTGACTGCAGTTCCTGCCAGCTTGTAGAAGGTTATTTCTGGATGTTTAACAGTCATTTCTTATAACTTTGACTTTTTGACGCAGAAGCCCTATCATTAATGCTCATGCTGTGTGACTGGAGAGGTGGCTGGGGAGAGGAGGAGAGCGGCTTTATTTTTGTGGATTCATGCGTTTGCTAATTTTTGTTGATTGTTGGAAAATCCATTAAACAGATATAAACAACAATTATTGCAATTAATTGGATGATTTAAAATTTTAAAGAGCCCCTCTCCCCATAGTCCAACATCCTTCCCTCTTCCTCCCTCCCTCCCCTCTCACAGTCCCCCTTCATTCCAGCATCTCCCTCCCCCCTACATTCTCCACTCCTCCACATTCTCCCCACCTCCACATTCTCCCCATTGGTCTAGCATTTCTTCCTCTGAATGCAAAAAAAAAAATTTTGTCAGACTGTTATGAGAGGAGGCAAAGCCTCTTGAAAAACAAACAATTCCATTTAAATCTTTTTTTAGTGCCGTCAAGTAGGTATTGACTCCTGGCAACCCAGCTACTGTTTTTAAGGGCTAACAAAACCACAAAAATGTGAAGTGCCCAACACAAGTGGAGGCATATTCTAAGATGTTCGTCCCAGCCCTCTGTACATCCGGTCGGGACTGGACACACAGAGGTAGACGGGATTCTGATCCCACAAGGCACGTCTTGCCCCTGCAGGATCAGAATCCCGACTAAGCCTGTACATGAAGATCCAGACCCGATTTCCAGTCGGCCTGCATGTACAGGCACCTGCCCGGCTAACTCAGTCAAAGCTCCTGAAAGGAGCCGTGGTGCCATGGCGTCAAGTTGCCATGGCACTGCGGCTCCATTCAGGAGCTGTGATCCCTGACCGCTGATGACTTCATTCTTTCCCCGCAGCCTGACCCCTGATCTGACCTCCCATGGCCAGGGTCAGGCTGCGGGGAATCTCATGCACCTTCTCCAGCCTTTGTTGCCTCATGGGCCTGCCATCCCATTTAGGGGAACTTATTCCACCTCAGACATCAGAATAGGCCCTGTACATCCGGGGCCATGGACCGCCTACTGCCCACCCTAACTCCGCCTCTGCACTACCCCTTTCCCGCCCCGTCTAGCCTTCCTGTACAAACTTATTGTTTGTACAGGGAGGCTTGTCAGGGACGGGAATAGACCCCATAAGGCCCGATTCCGTCCTGGATGTACAAGCCCTCTGTACGTCCGGTCTGAACCGGACCTACAGAGGACATCGTGATTCTGATCCCGTGGGGCAAGTCTAGCCCCGTGGGATCAGAATTGCGATCATGCCTGTACATGCATGCCGGGACTGCGATTCAGCCTGGCCTGCACGTATAGGCCTTGCCCGGCTAACTCAATCTGGGCTTTACAATGGAGCCGTGGCGCCATGGCATCTGGTTGCTATGGCACCGCGGCTCCATTGTGAAGCTGCAATCCCAGCTGCCGGCTCCTGCACTGCATTCCCTGCAGCCCAACCACCGATCCGACCTCCGAAGGCCAGTGTCAGGCTGTGGGGAATGCTCACTGTCCCCTCCTGCCGCTTTCTGGACCTTGGCCCACCGACCTCTGGCGACTAGGGAAGTTATTCCTCCTTGGAGGTGGAATAACTTCCCCATGCAGGTCGCCGGCCCCAGACTTACAGGGCCGACATTAGAATCGGCCCTGTACATCCAGGGCTGACAACCACCTGCCCTAACTCTGCCCTAACTCCGCCTCTTCCCCGCCCCCATCTAACTTCCCCGTACAACCAGCGAGGAAGTTAGCCGCTGGTGGGAAGGGGCACAAATAGCGGGAAT
Organism: Ichthyophis bannanicus; assembly: GCA_033557465.1. NCBI lineage: Eukaryota > Metazoa > Chordata > Amphibia > Gymnophiona > Ichthyophiidae > Ichthyophis > Ichthyophis bannanicus. The sequence continues at coordinate 349,096,498 of CM066033.1, read as the reverse complement.
AGACGTCCCATTGGAATGTCCATCCCTGCTAATCCCTGGTCGGAATGACCCCCCAATAGTGTATATATACACAAAATCACAAAGGATAGCAAACAAGTACTTTATGTTCAGAAAGTGTTCTTTTTCATCTTAGGCATGTCATTCATCTCGGGAACACCATTTATCCAGTGTGGGTTATCCAGTTATTATCATTTCTTTGGTCTAACCTTATATTTTTTGAATTTCTCACAGGATGACATTCAGACCCACATTCATAGAAGAAGTAAACCGTGTCCTGGCAGGCAGGTTGAGCCGTGTCTTGCAACCACATAAATGGTCCCTGGACAGAGAAGTAGCACAGAAAATCTTTTGAGAGTGGAGCCATCCCTTTAATAGATCTGATTACCACATTTGAGAACAGGAAAGCACCTCATTCCTGCTCCAGGATAGAATTGCACAGCAAACTAGCATCAGATGATGCCTTCCTCTTTGATTGAGGAGACGGCCTTCTCTTTGTGTATCCTCCAGTACTTCTCATTGAGCAGACTCTCCTGAAGCTCCAAAAGGACCAGGGCTCCATGATCCCTTATAATACCATATTGGCTGAGGCAACCATGGTTCCCTCATCTTCTAGAACTCTCAGTAAAATTTCCCAAGACTAGGCAGTGTACCAGCATTGATCATGCAGGATCAAGGACCCTTTTACTCCCCAAACATAAGTCTCTGGCCTTCACAGCTTAGATGTCAAGGAGATAACCTTGGCTTCCTTGAACTAGGCTGATGATGTTTCAAAGGCCTTTTGGCATCTAGGAGAGATCCCACTAGGGGGTCATACAAATTTAAATGAAAGATGTTTGCTGTCTGGTATGACAGAAAGGTCCAAGATCCTGTTCTACATAAAAGTGCTTGAGTACCTTCTACATTTTTCTGAGCCAGGTTTGAAAACAACACTGTTAGAGTACATCTAAGTGAGATTGGCACATATGACTACTATGTAGAAGATAAATCCATCTCTATACAGACTTTAGTTATCCATTTCATGTGGAGCTTGTTTCTACAGTGCTGCGTACGCCTTGTAGCGCTGTACAAATGATTAGTAGTAGTAGTAGGATTGAGGCCTCCCATTAAGCCTCTCTGTCATGGGACCTCAGTGTTGCCTTAACCCAGCTGATAAAAGCACCTTTTGAGCTGTGGATTGACTGCAAACTGAAGTACCTCCTGAAAAGTCCTGTTCTCTGGGAACAAGCAGTAAGTCAGTCCTCACATATGGGTGACATCGATGCCGATGGAGCCTGCGCGGAAGCAACTCCCCAGTTTTCAAAGAAAGCATGTGCGGTCCACTTCCCGCCCAAGGATACCATATTGCCTCAGTCTCCATTTTTCGGCAGAGCCCATCGAATGTTGTCCAGTTTTTTCCGGAAAAAGTCTGATTTTGTGGCTAATCTTTGTCTGATTTGTGTACCGGTTCGTTCCCACCCCTGAGCCAGCTCGCCTCGGTGCCACTCCTCAGGTTTGTTCATCTGTTTTTCTCACCTTTTTCATAGAGGTGTTCCTTGACTGGCATTTACACCCTTTTTCAGCCAAAGGCCTCTGATCCCTGTCGGGAGGTGGGGATCCCCTTTTTCTGATGGCCTCCAGTGGCTTCAAAAAGTGTGAACAGTGTGGCAAAATGATGTCATTCACTGACCCACACGACTACTGCCTCTGATGCCTCAGCCAAGAACACAACTACTCCGACTGCGAACTCTGCAGAACTATGACCTCAAAGGCCCTAAAGAGTCGCCATCAGCAGCAGGAAAACATTTTTCAGAAGTCTGGCTTCATGCAGGAGTCTCTGGTGACAACACGCTCCAGAGCCCCCTCTGATACCTTGGTGCCCTGCGAAGCCAGAGCCTCTTAGGAGTCCTGCTGCTGTGGTTCCTTCGAGAAGAAATGTCTGGAGGTGGAGCACAAGAAGAAGAAACCCTCAAAGACCACCTCGGAGGATGGATCCGGGAAGAAGGGGATATCCCACCCCAGGACCTGCAGTCCCAGGCGTGAGTCCGAGGAGTCGGGGCAGGAGCAGCCTTCCAAGGGGTCGTCATAACCCGCCAACCGGCCTCAGACCTATGAGGCCATACTCATCGAGGATTCCCCTCAACAGTACCAATGCTGGGCCCGAAGTGGTGCCTCCGTCAAAGGCTGTGGAGCCAACTGGTATGGAGACCAGAATGGCTACCCTAGAGAGCTGTATATCTGCCTTAGTGGCCATATAGCGGGCATCCATGTCCAGCTCGTCTGGTTCAAATGCCCTAATGATGGGGCCCTCAACATAGAGGGCCTCCCTGGATGTCGAGCTGGTCATCAAGCACTACCGGTCTCAAGAGAGCTCCCAGCACTGGACGAGGTCCCAGTTCTCAGGACACCAGTCCTCCCTGGCGAGTGCCCATGGCTTGGACTGCAGATCTTCCGGAGGTCACGGACTGCCTGGAGCGGCCCTCGACCAAGGTGATTGCGTGGCATAGAACTCGTACTCAGACTACGAGTCTGAATGGGAGACAGAGGATGAAGAGTCCCTGGACACGAGGCGACACCAAGACATGCCCTTGGACCCATCTCCCCCTATGACCCAGTGCTTTTCCCTGCCTAGGGACATCTCTTTCCTCGATTTCGTGCAGAACATGGCCAAGGCTGTCACTTTTGAGGCCGATGAGGACACACGCACCGAGGAATTGGAAATTCTCCAATACGAGGCACTCCTGAAGGAAACTCTTATGGTTCTGGTGCCCCCGATTCTCGACCGCCGCCGCCTCTGAATGTGGGGAAACACCGGCGCTTGTACCTGTCATTAGTAGATGCCTCAACACCATGTACCGGGTACGCCGAAACCCTAGGTTCCAAAAGACTCAGCTTCTCCACAACTCCATGGTCATGGAGTCGGCCATGCACTGGATTAAAAGCCAAAAAACTCATTCATCGGTCCCACCCGGCAGGGAGGCCCTCACCCTCGATGCCCTCGGCCGGAAAGCTTTTCAGGGCTCAATGCCGGATCCAGTCCTGCATCTCCATATGGACATGTACTTGAAGGAACTGTCGAAGGAGCTTGGTGCATTCTCAGCAGGCCTCGGTGGGGAGCCCCTTCAGAGGTTTAAGACCCTGACCTCGGCGGTAAAAGAATGCTTGGCATTTCTTTCCCGAGCAGCCTATGATGGCTTTGAATCATCGGCCATGGTGGCCGCCACAGGCATCGGGCACGATGCCTAGCATGGCTGCAGTCATCCGAACTGGAACAGTGGGTGCAGGACAAACTGATTGATGTCCCCTGCATAGGTGAGACCCTATTCGGGAAGCCCATGGTGAATAAGGCTACAGAGTTAGAGACAGAGTTCATGACGAGAACCAGGCTCTCAAAGAAGACCTCTGTGCAGCCCACAGAAGAAAGCCCCGAGGAAAAAGGGGGGCTTCATCGATATGCCACACTTTCAAGCCTTCCTGGCTCTGAAGTCCTAGGCGCTGACTCTGGCCCAGCCTGGTGGGAATTTTTGACAGTCTGGGCACGACCTCCCCACATCCGGGGGGGTCACCTGCTGCCCATAGGGGGGGGCGCCTAGCTCTGTTTACCCACAGGTAGACAGCCATCACCACCGACACGTGGGTGCTACAAGTAGTCAGGGAGGGCTACTTCTTCCACCTACAGTGAATGCCACCCTTGTTTTTCCCAGGAGAGTCCACCAGACCTCTCCTTCACCAGACCCTGCTTGTTACCGAGCCAGCAGGCCTTATCCAGAACAAGGCAGTGAAGCCATTCCCAAAACACCTCTGGGGCACAGGCTTCTACTACAGGTATTTCCTCATCCCTAAGAGGATAGGGGGCCTAAGTCTTATCCTGGATTGTGAGAAATCAACAGGTTTATGGTCCGGGAGAAGTTCAAGATGCTCTCCCTTGGAACACTGTTGCCATTTCTCCAGCAGGGAGATTGGCTCTGCTCCTTAGACCTAAAGGATGCCTACACACACATCCTAATCCATCCCAGCCACAGAAAATACATCCGATTCATGGTTGGGGGGACAGCACTATCAATACAGGGTGCTGTCCTTTGGTCTGGCCTCGTCACCAAGGGTGTTCACAAACTGCCTCGCGGTGGTCACAGACCACCTTCAGCTTCAAGGGGCCTTCATCTTCCCTTACCTGGACGACTGGCTCATAAAAGGGGACACAGCTATAGAGGCACAATGCGCCACTAGGCGCACCATAAATGCCCTCCAACACCTGGGGCTCATTATAAACCCAAGTTCCACCTCACTCCGACCCAGCACCTAGAGTTCATAGGTGCACAACTAGATACCCCCCAGGTCAAAGCCTTCCTCCCTCAGGAGAGGTCAGTACGCCTCAGGGAGTTGGCCGAAGAGGTATGCCGGTGCCGAACACTACCCGTCTGGCTGCTACTCCGCTTCTTGGGACACATGGCCTCCATGGTTCATGTGACCCCATATGCCTGCCTGCACATGATGGCAGCCAATTGTTGCCTCCTCTCTCAGGGGATACAAGCCACAGGCAGGCTCAGGGACAGAGTGAAAGTGACCCGCCAGCTGGTGACCTCTCTTGGATGGTGGCAGATCCCACATCACCTTCAGGCAGGAATGCCCTTCTAGGCACCCCACCCCCCTTGAGGGTCCTCACCACAGATGCCTCCCTACTAGGCTGGGGGGGGGGGCACATTGTGAGGGCCTCCAAATGCAAGGCTACTGGTCTTAGGAGGCATTCCGGTTGCAAATCAACCTACTTAGAGCTCCGAGCGATATTCCTGCATCTCTGAGCCTTCTGTCACCAGCAACAGCACCACCCGGTGCTGATCTAGACCGACAACCATGTCATAGTGTTCTGCAGCACACCACCATCCCATTGAGTGGAAAGTCCCTCTCTGTGCAGCCCATTGTGTCCCGATTCCTGCAGGGCCTCATGTTTTCCAACCCTCCCCATACGCCTTCCAGCAGCGGAGTGGAATCTAAACATGGTGCTCACAGCTCACGAAACCTCTGTTTGAACCTCTGGCGAACTGCCACCTGCGGTACCTTTCCTGGAAAGTTGTATTCCTTGTAGCACTTGCATCAGCTCGCAGAGTCAGCGAGCTCCGGGTTCTGATGGCAGAGCCCCCCCTACATTTTCTACAAGATTAAGATGGTATGCTGCACACACCCCATGTTTCTGCCGAAGGTGGTGTCCCTTTTCCACCTTAACCAGGAGGTGGTTCTTCCTACCTTCTTCCCGATGCTTCATGCTGGTAGGGCGGAAACCATTCTCCATACTCTGGATTGTAAAAGGGCCCTGTCCTTCTATCAGCAGTGGACTCAGGGCCACCGCATAGCACCTCAGCTTTTTGAATCATATGACCCCAGTTGGCTGGGGCTCCCAGTGACTAAGCAAACTCTGTCCACTAGGGTGGCAGGCTGCATTGCCCTTGCAGGGATCTCACTGGACCAGAAGGTCATGATGCACCGTGTCAAGGCCATGGCTACCTCCATGGCAAATCTGTGTTCCGTCCCCGTGACAGAAATCTGCCAGGCTGCCACCTGGTCTTCAGTCCATACCTTCGCAGCTCACTACTGCTTGGAGAGGGAGTCCCGCTGGGACAGTGCCTTTGGCCAAGCCATACTCCATAGTCTTTGTAGGCAGCTCATACCCTCAGACCCTTCTGTGTTCAGGCTACCAGAGTGCTGGTTCTCTGCTGGACACTTAGGGCTTGCGAGAGTCTCTCAGTAGGGATTCAGTTGCTGCTGATCATGGTTCACCCTTTGCATGTCGCCATAGGGTTTTTTTCCTTACAGGTTCTCGGTAGCCTGTAGCTGGAAAGACCCATATGTGAGGACTGACTTCCTGCTTGTTCCCAGAGAATACTTGTAAAAGGTATTCTCCTGGGACAGCAGGCAGGAATCAGTCCTCACAATTCTCCCTCCCCTTGGAGTTGTCTTTTTTTATTTTGTTCCTTGGCTGTCATGTCATTTGATTGAGGCAAGGAAGTGGACCATGCGTGTATGGTGCATCTCCTAAAGGCTTTCTTTGAAAGCTGGGAGATGTTTCCACGTGAGCTCCGTCATCGCCGGTCACCCATATTTGTGGAATGATTCCTGCTGTCCCCGGAGAACACCTGTTACAGGTGAGTAACTACACTTCTTTGTTGGTAGTAACTTCAGCGCACAGGTAGCAAGTAACTTGGTTTTACCATCCATTTGTACGCTCCCTCGCACATACCCTGCTACTCTATTGAAATACATGTTACCTTGCTATTTTAACATATTCTCCCACTCAGATACAACTGTGTGTTCAGTTAGGAAGAAGCATATCATTGTACTACACTGTAAGCATGCACTTTTCAACTTATTCAAAAGGTACGAACTGGAGAAATGCTGTAATACATTTTCAGAGTTCTATCAGCATCTCCATGTTCAACATATTTTGATTTAGTTTCAAATTAATTTCATAAAACAAAACAACCAGTAGGTTCTGCTAAACATATAAGTTTTTTAAAGGTGAGTTATGAAAATGAAGCTAGTTTGGGAAGGGTGTGAAGACATGCAATGAAGGCTTTTTGGTTTCATATTCTGAATTTTTGAGTATTTCTGTAATTGTTAATGTGGAAAATGAAACAAGCTCCTATTTCAATGCATTTTGAATTATATTATTTAGACAGCAGAATGTTAAATGTCCAAGGGTGTAAAGACTTTACAAGGCACTATAGAAGCAAAACGTTTTCAAATACATTCAAAGCATGAAGTCTGTGAGGGAGTCAGCTGGACCACTGGATAACCATGGGGAATAAGGGGACTCAGAAGATAATACATGACTCCCTTAATTTTTTTGAAATAGTCTTAACAGAACACATTAATGCATGTTACCTACTGCAGGATCCATTTTTTTCTCCGGGACCAAGCAGGAAGTAAATCTTCACATATGGGTGACATCACTGATAGAGCCTGCGCGGGAATGCTTGCCAGCTTCCGTGGGAAGCTTTTGGGAGGACCATGGTACATGCGTGCTCATCTTCCCACCCGAAAGGAGCTCTCATACCTCAGACTTCTTTTTTCCGTGGAAACCTTTGGACACTGTCAGATTCTCAGAAAAAGTAGATATCCTTGCAGTACGTTTTGTCAGTCATGTGCTCGATCACTATCTTCTTGCCTGTCCCTGGGAGCGTTGGTACCTCGGCCCTTGGTTTTTACCCAGGTTCTTCTTTCCTTTATCTTGTTGAAGTGTGTGGGTTTTTTCTCTCATGCCCCCTCATTGACTGGGACATTAGTCCTTTGACTTGGCGAATGCTGTCTTTTGCAATATGTCAAAGCTGGCCATTGGCTTTAAAAAGTGCACACAATGTGGCTAGACCATCTTGATAATGGACCACTACAACTGGTGCCTTCACTGCCTCTGGCATTACCATGAGCTTTTCACTTGCACACTCTGTCTTCAGATGATGCGCAAGGGGCTCCGGAATCAGGAAAAATAACGGGAATAGATGTTCAGTTCCTCCAAGTCATCGGCTTTGGCTCGACATTGGCATCGATGCCCTCAAAGGCTTCCACTGAGGCTTTGGCTTAGCATTGGGGCCATGCCCACTCGGAGTCGAGGCATCATGGAGCATCAGACCAGCGGTTCTCCTTTGAAGAGGAGTACTCCTTGAAGTACCAGACTCCATCCCTGTCAACGTTGAAGGGCGATGCAGAGTTCCAGGTGAAGATCCTTGGGCACTGGTATTGTAGTCCTTGATAGGACTCTGAGGGCCAGGAGTGGCCCCCAAGCTGCCTCAGCGGGAAGGGCCGCCTCCCAAGATCCCAGAGAGCCGGCGGGAGATTCCCGATGCTGTCACCATTCTGGACTTCTCACTGAGGGAACCAACATCGGCGCCAGTGGTTGCTGCACCGGCTCCACCAACATTGGAGACCACACTCCTTGTGCAGTACATGGAAGACCTCGAGCACAGCCTGTCTGCATTCCTGACCCAGCAGGCTGCCCGAAACCTGATGACCTCGGGTTCCTCAGCACTGGTGGCAGAGCCGTCTATGGCGGCGGCCTCACCAACAGAGATGCAGCCCATTCTGGGGTCACATGCTCTCCCCCAGGAGGACAGCGGTTCTGGTGCATGCTTGAGGTCCCTCTCGGTGCTGGCTTTTCTCCCCCGGAGGGCAGCCAGATATCTCCCAATGCTCCTATCATCGTGGAGTCACCAGAGGTAGCATCGTGTATGTTTATGACTGCGGATTCAGCTCCCTCACAGGTGGTGGTTCTGGACGAATGCCTTTGAGCCTTCGAAGCTCACTTGGCGGTGGAAGCCTTGAGAAATGCAGGCTTCGCAGCACTGAATGCGTCATCACTGTACTCCTTCCAGCCTACCCTGGAGACCTTTGTCCTGCCTGCGGAGGCTGGGAATTAGATTGAGAGATTGGTATTGACCCCAGTCGCTGGAGCCATCTCCCTCTCCAGTCAGAGGCCCAGAGGCACCACCATTGCTATGCAGGGTGGCATGAGAATCATCGATGCCCTCCCTCTCCTAAGTCGTGGAGCTGGTGGGACAAGGAAACTCAACACTATTTTGATGACTTCTAGGAATACAAATCGGAATTAGAGCCTGAGGCAGAATCAATGGAATCGGACATCGCCCCTGCCTGAGCAACGCAAGTTGCACCCGGAAGACACATCCTTCCAGGACTTCATTCGGGACATGGCCCAAGGCCATTCCATTCTCTCTGGAGTCAGAGGAAGAACCGAAGATGGAGGAATTGTAACTCCTCCAGTACCCCACGGCCCACTGGGAAGTGGTGACCTTTCCCGTCCATTGTGTCCTACAGCGGCTGCTGCTGCAACTGAGAGGCACTGCTCACACTGCCTGTCGTTAGCCGTCTCTTCGATTCCCTATACTCCTATACCGGGTCCAGAAGGTCCTGGGATTTGAAAAACAGCAGTTATTCCACAGTTCCATCATGGTTGAGTTAGCCCTGAAGCGCACGAAGAATGCTAAAATGCACTCCTTTGTTCCACCGAGTCGCGAGGCTTGTACCCTGGACTCTTTTGGAAGGAAGTGCTTCCATGCATCCATGCTGATTAACTGGATGCTGGACTACCAGACCTAAATCAGCATGTTCCTCAAAGATGTCATGCTGGATAAAAACATAAGAACATAAGATATGCCATACTGGATCAGACCAAGGTCCATCAAGCCCAGTATCCTGTTTCCAACAGTGGCCAATCTAGGTCATACGTACCTAGCAGTTTCCCCAAATAACACAGGTTCCACAATACTTGTTCTGGGTCAAGCATTGATATCCTGGGTCCCTTCTTAATAATGGTTTATGGACCTTTCCTCCAGGAACTTGTCCAAACCTTTTTTAAACCCAGCTACACTAACAGCCTTTACTACATCCTCCGGTAACAAATTCCAGAGTTTGACTACATGTTGAATGAAAAAATATTTTCTCTTATTAGTCTGAAATGGGTTATCCTGTAGTTTCATTGCATGTCCCCTAGTCTTTCTATATTCTGATAACGTAAACAATGGATCTACGTTTACCCGTTCCACTCCGTTCATTAATTTATAGGCTTCTATCATATCTCCCTTTTTTAGCCTTTCTTCATAGGGGTATCCTTCCATCCCCTTTACCATTTTGGTGGCTCTTCTCTGAACCTTTTATAATAACGCTATATCCTTTTTAAGATATGGCGACCAGAATTGCACACAATATTCAAGGTGCAGTCTCACCATGGAACGATATAGCGGCATTATTATATCCTTTGTTTTATTTTCCATTCCTTTCCTTATGATACCTATCATTCTATTTGCTCTCTTGGCCGTCGCTGCACACTGGTCCGAGGGTTTTAAGTTATCCACATGACACCTAAATCCTTTTCCTGGGTGGTGGTTCCTAATGTGGAACCTTGCATCGTATAACCATAGTTTGGGTTGTTCTTCCCTAGGTACATAACTTTGCACTTGTCCACATTAAATTTCATCTGCCATTTTCATACCCAGTCTTCCAATTTATCAAGATCCTCTTGCAATTTTCCACAATCCTCTTGGGTTTTAACAACTTTAAATAGTATTGTTTCAGCTGCAAATTTGATAACCTCACTCGTTATTCCCTTTTCCAGGTCATTTATGAATATGTCAAAAAGCAGCGGATCCAGCACAGATCCCTGGGGTACACCACTTTTCACCTTTCTCCATTGGGAAAATTGGCCATTTAGTCCTACCCTCTGCTTTCTTTCTTTTAACCAGTTCCTGATCCACAATAATACACTGCCTCCTATTCCATGACTCTTTAGTTTTGGCAAAAGTTTCTGAAGAGGGACCTTGTCAAAGGCTTTCTGAAAGTCCAAATACACTATATCAATCGACTCACCTTTGTCTACCTGTTTATTCACACCTTCAAAAAAATATAACAGATTAGTAAGACAAGATCTTCCTTGTCTAAAGCCAGGTTGGCTGTCTCCCATTAAGCCATGACTATCTACATGTTCAACAGTTTTGTTCTTTATGATGGTTTTTACCATTTTTCCCGGTACTGACGTCAGGCTCACCGGTCTGTAGTTTCCCAGATCACCCTGGAACCCTTTTTAAAAATTGACGTTACGTTCGCCATCCTCCAATCTTCAGGTATTACAGATCATTTTAATGATAGTTCACAGATTACTAATAGCAGTGCTGCAATCTCATATTTCAGTTCTTTCAACACCCTTGGATGTATATCATCCGGCCCAGGTGATTTGCTACTCTTCAATTTATCTAATAGTTGTAATACATCTTCTCCAGGACCAAGCAGGAAGTCAGTCCTCACATATGGGTGTCATCGACGCCGATGAAGCCCCAGCGGAGCATTTCCCCAGCTTTCTATGAAAGCGTCTGGGAATGCAGGCACGCATGCGCAGTTCCCTTCCCGCCTAAAGGTGCCATCTTACCTCAGTCTCTCTTTTTCCGAGAAGCCCACCGGACGTGTGTCCTGTCATCCCGGATAAAAGTTTGATTTTTTCGGTGATTCTCGCTTTTTTTTCTTCCCGGTTCGACGCCGGTTCCCCTCCCACCGGGTTCGGTACACCGGTATCGAGCCCGATTCTTCTTTTTCGGTTTTTGCCCTTCGTGGCTGGCGTTCCCGCCCTTTTTTGCTTTTTCCCTGGAAGGCCGGTCCTTTGACCTCACGGGGACTCTTTTTTTCCCCGATGGCTTCCAGCGGTTTTAAAAAGTGTGATTGGTGTAAGAAGTTGATGTCTCTCACCGACACACACGACTGCTGCCTTCGGTGCCTTGGTCCTGATCACGACCCTAAGACATGTGGACCATGTGGGAAGCTGTCTTCCAAGGCACTGCGAAGTCGCCAGCAGCAGAAAGAAAGGCTTTTCTCCGACTCAGCCTCCGGCCGGGCCCGGACCTCATCTGAGGCCTCGACATCTCGGGATTCGGATCCCGAGCGCCATCGGGGCTCCTCGGACAGGGGGTCCCCCAACCGGGAACGCAAGCGGAAGAAGCGGCTCGTGATGGCGTTGTCGGAGGAGGTCCCTGGCTCCTCGAGAGCCTGGTCTAAGACCCCCGACCGTCGCCCCGGGCCCGTGGAACAGGTGAAGCCTGCCAAAGTTCCTCGCGTGGAGCCGGAGTCTGCTGGACACGTAAGCCCCGTAGTCCTCGAGGACTCTCCTCCCAGAGAGCCGACAGCGCCGGGCCCGAGTCGGTGGCTGCTGCGTCTCCCGAGCTGAGTCTCAGGATGACAGCCTTGGAGTGCAGACTGTCTGCCTTCATGGAGCAGCAGCGGGCACTGATGGCCAGCCTGTCTGGCGCTTCTGCCCCGACCACCGGGACATCGACATCGAAGTCGACCCCGGAGACCGAGCCGATACTTGAGTCCATGATGGCTCGAGGTCGACCTCGGTCGCGTTCTCCCTCGATCTCCCGTTCGGGACTGAGGGCGTCGACGCCGGTGCCTCCGGCGTCAGGGGCGGGTGCTCCAGGGCCCCATGGGGTCGGATCCTGACTCCTCGTCGGACGAGTCCACCTGGGAGACGGAGGATGAGGAGTCCCCCAACACATTCAAGACTCGGTGCGTCCCGTCGGACTCGCCGCAGTCTGAGCCCCGGAGTAGATCCCCTCCGGAGGATACCCGGTTCTCGGAGTTTGACCGGGATATGGCCACCGCGTTGGCTATCCCGGCGGACCTTGAGGAGGAGCCTCGAGCCGAAGAGCTCAAGGCCCTGCAGTACGACTCTCCTCCGAAGGAGGCCTTTACTACCTGGTTCCTCCGATGCTGGAACGGCTCCTGTTCCGGATGTGGGAGGCACCGGCCTCGGCGCTGGTTCTAAGCAAGCGGGTCGATTCGATTTATCGACTCCGGAAGAGCCCTGGCTTTCAGAAGTTGCGGCTACCACACCATTCCATGGTGGTGGAATCGGCCATGCATCGCCTGAAAAGTCAGAAAATGCACTCCGCGGTACCCCCCCCCCCCCCCCGGCAGGGAGGCCCGGAACCTCGATGGTGTTGGCAGAAAGTGCTTCCAGGGCTCGATGCTTGCTTGCCGTGTCCAGTCTTACCAGCTGTACATGGGCATGTACTTGCGTGACCTGGCCAAGGAGTTGGATGGGTTTTCCGCTGGTCTCTCCGGGGAGCCCTTGCAGAGATTCAAGTCCTTGTCCTCGAGGATTCGGGACTGCTCGAAGTTTATGTCCCGCGCCACCTACAATGGCTTCGAGGCTTCGGCCCGAGTTGCGGCAGCCGGCATCGCGGCTTGACGCCAGGCATGGCTGCAGTCGTCGGACCTCGAGCCATGGGTTCAGGACAAGTTGGTCGATGTCTCTTGCCGAGGTGAGAACTTTTTTGGCAAGCCCATGGCCGAGAAGGCCGCACAGCTCGAGACTGAACACCTTACAAGGACAAGGCTGTCTAGAAAGACCTCTGCCCCTTCTCACAAGAAGAAGGCCTCGGGTAAGAAGCCGTTTTACCTTTTTTCTAGGGGAGCCTCCAAGGCCTCCCCTGCACACAGACCTTCTCCTTTAAGAGCTTCAAGGTCTGTTGGTGGACAAGGCGGTGGAGCCTGTGCCTCCCCACTTGCAAGGTCACGGATTCTACTCCAGGTATTTCCTGGTGCCCAAAAGAACCAGTGGCCTTCGACCTATTATGTACCTCAGGAACCTCAACAAGTTCCTAGAGAAAGAAAAGTTCAAGATGCTTACTCTTGGAACACTTCTGCCCTACCTCCAGCAAGGAGATTGGCTATGTTCCTTAGATCTAAAGGATGCATACACTCACATCCTCATTCATCCAGACCACAGAAAGTACCTCAGGTTCATTGTGGGAGGAAACCATTATCAGTACAGAGTACTGCCTTTTGGCCTCACCTCCGCTCCCAGAGTCTTTACCAAATGCCTGGCAGTGGTGGCGGCCTACCTGAGAAATCAGGGAATCTTTGTCTTCCCCTATCTGGACGACTGGCTCATCAGGGGTCAGACGTGCCAGGAGGCCAGACAAGCCACCCTCAGAACTATTGCTCTTCTTCAAAGCCTGGGGTTTGTAATAAACTTCGCAAAGTCCACTTTGCTCCCCTCCCAGAACTTGGAGTTCATAGGAGCAAGGCTGGACTCTCTGCTGGCAAAGACTTTCTTGCCAGAAGACAGAGCACAAAGATTGATAGCCTTGGCAAACCAGTTTCTCAGCAGGTCACTGGTCTCCGCCAGACTCTGCCTGAGGCTGCTTGGCCACATGCCTTCGACAGTTCATGTAACCCCCAATGCCAGGCTCCATATGCGGCCTGCACAGTGGTGCCTTCGGAATTAGTGGTCACAAGCCACAGGCAACCTTCCGTGCCACCTTTAAACTTTTAATTCTGGTACATAAAGCCTTTCACACCAGCACCCCTCGGTACTTATCAGATCTCCTCTACTTTCACACTCCCAGACACACCCCTCGCTCCTTTCATCTCAACTGTCTCACCTTACCCTCCCCTTCCCACGCTCACTTGCAGTCCACCCGTTCCTCTGCTTTTTTTTTTGCTGGTCCTGCCATTTGGAATGCCCTCCCTTCTTCCCTCCGTTTAGAACCACAACATACCACATTCAAACGCAATCTAAAGACCCACTTGTTTTCCCTAGCATTCAATGTTCCCTCACCTTTCGTGTGACTTCCCCCTCTCTCATCCCCTTCCCTTCTTGATGTTTCCCCTGCATGTGTCTTGTCCTGTCTTCCTCCTTCTTTCTTACTGTCCTTTTAAGAGATTGTATATTTCCTTTCCTTTCCGTTGACCTCTGGCCTCCTTTTATTGATTTGTTTTAATTGTACACCGCCTTCGTTATTTTAGAAAGGCGGTTTTTATCAAATGAAATAAAACATAAAACGTAAAACCTCAGAGACAAAATAAGGGTGTCCAGACCATTTCTGGACTCCCTCAGCTGGTGGCTGCACCCACCCAATCTACTAAAAGGGGTGCCCTTTCAAATTCCTGGGTACACAGTGGTACTGACCACAGATGCCTCCCTGCAGGGCTGGGGAGCTCATTGTTTGAACAAGTGCACCCAGGGCCTGTGGTCTCCTTGGGAGGCTGCACAGCAGATCAATCTCCTAGAACTCAGGGCTATTCGCTTGGCTCTCAAAGCTTTCTCTCCTACCCTGGCTCATCAATCTGTCCTGGTTCAGACAGACAACCAGTTAGCCATGTTTTTTGTGAACAAACAGGGCTGGACTGGGTCCAGGCTCCTTTGTCGGGAGGCTCAGGACCTTTGTTCATTTGCCCTCAAGCACAACATGCTCCTCAGGGCTGTGTACCTTCCAGGCCAGGGAAACTACCTGGCCGACAGGTTGAGCAGAATTTTGCAGCCCCACAAGTGTCAGCTGCATCCCTTGGTAGTTCAGAAGATCTTCCTGAAATGTGGTCTCCCTTTGATAGATCTGTTTGCCAGTCCACTGAACAAGCAACTGCCCAAGTTCTGCTCCAGGCAACCGCATCCTTTGTGGATAGCAGCAGATGCTTTTCTGATTCCATGGTCTCAGGGCCTCCTGTATGCGTTTCCTCCCACGCCCTTGGTGGCCCGAACTCTGTTCAGGATCTTTCAGGACAAGGCCTCGGTCCTGCTGGTGGCTCCCAGATGGCCGAGACAGTCTTGGTTTCCACTTCTACTTCAGTTGGCGGTGGATCCCCCACTGCCTCTGGGGTTGCAACCTGACCTTCTCTCTCAGGATCAGGGTTCCCTTCTGCACCCCATTCTCAAAGCTCTCAATTTGATGGCCTGGAGGCTGCAAGGGTAGTTTTGGCTCCCTGGGGACTACCTCAGGAGGTTTAGGAGGTTGTCCTAGCCTCTAGGAAACAGTCCACTAGGAAAACCTATGCTCTCAAATGGAAAAGGTTTTCTGTGTGGTGTCAGCTACGTACAGAGGATCCTTTCTCCTGTACTGTACCAGTGGTGCTTCAGTACTTACTGCACTTGTCCAATCAGGGACTTAAGTCCAATTCTGTTCGGGTCCACCTCTCAGCTCTAGCAGCTCACCACTCACATCCTCTGTCGGTTCACCCCTTGGTGTCCCGCTTTCTCAGGGGCTTGCTTTTGCTCAAGCCTCCAATCCGTCGTCCTGCTCCTGAGTGGGAGTTGAATGTGGTCTTGCAGCAGCTGACTCGCCCACCCTTTGAGCCGATGGCTACTTGCCCTCTACGCTTCCTGTCCTGGAAGACACTCTTCCTAGTAGCCCTTACCTCGGCCAGGCGAGTGAGTGAGCTTCAGGCCCTGTTCTGTGATAGGCCTTACACTCGCTTCTATGGGAACAGTGTAGTCCTTAGGGCTCATCCAAAGTTCCTCCCAAAGCTTGTCTCCTCCTTCCACCTTAACCAGGAGGTGGTTCTTCCAACATTCTTCCCTAGGCCTCATGCAAGCCAGGCTGAAGCAGTTCTGCATACCCTGGACTGTAGGAGGGCCTTATCCTTCTACCTTCACCGTACGCAGGGGTATAGAAGGGCTACTCAGCTCTTCGTATACTTTGACCCTAATAAGTTGGGTTTGGCTGTGTCCAAGCATACCTTGTCCATCTGGGTGGCTGACTGTATCACCTGGGCTTACAAGGTGGCTGACCTTCCTTTGCAGGGTCGGGTTACGGCCCACCGTGTCAGGGCAATGGCTGCCTCAGTGGCTCATCTCCGCTCTGTGCCCTTGGTAGACATCTGCAGGGCAGCAAGTTGGTCTTCAAGCCAGACTTTTGCGGCCCATTACTGTCTGGAGAGGGAGTCCCGTAGGGACAGTGCTTTTGGCCAGCAGTACTCCGGAATCTCTTTGAGGTTTAGGCAACTCCTGCCCTCTGTTGGGCTACCGGTGGAGGTTGTGTCAGTGAAAAGCCTTTCTTTGCTGCTGGGACTAGAGGGAGTTCTCTTGTTCAGCCTGGGTTCCTCGGTAGCCCAGAACTGGGGAGTCACCCATATGTGAGGACTGACTTCCTGCTTGGTCCTGGAGAAAGATTAGTTACTCACCTGTAACAAGTGTTTTCCAGGAGCAGCAGGAATCAGTCCTCACAACCCTCCCTCCTCCCCTGGGAGTTGCAGTTGTACATAGTTTGTTTTTACATTTTTTTTGTGTGCTGTTCTTAGCTATGTCATTTGACTGAGGTAAGATGGCACCTTTAGATGGGAAGGGAACCGCGCATGCATGCCTGCATTCCCAAAGGCTTTCATAGAAAGCTGGGGAAATGCTCCGCTGGGGCTTCATCGGCGTCGATGACACCCGTATGTGAGGACTGATTCCTGCTGCTCCCGGAGCACACCTGTTACAGGTGAGTAACTACTCTTTCCCAATGTATCGATGTTTCCTTCAATTCTTACATACCTTTAAATACCACTTCAGTCATGGGTAACATCCCTACATCTTCCTCAGTAAAGACCGAAGCAAAGAATTCATTCAGTCTCTCCGCTATAGCCTTGTCGCCTCCTAGTGCCCCTTTAACCCCTCTATCATCTAATGGACCAACTGACTCTCTCACAGGTTTTTTGCTACGAATGTACTGAAAAAGTCTTTATTACGCGTTTTTGCTTCCGCAGCAAGCTTCTCAAATTCTCCCTTTGCCTGCCTTATCAATGCCTTGCATTTGACTTGCCAGTGCTTGTGCTGTTTCCAGGTTTCGTCGTTTGGCTCTTTTTTTCCATTTCCTTAAAAATGCTTTTTTGGCAACAGCCTCTCTGACCTCACCTTTAAACCATGCTGGAAGTTTCTTGGACTTCCTTTCACTTTTCTTAAAGTGTGGAATAAAGCTGTTCTGGGCTTCCAAGATAGTATTTTTCAACAACACCCAAGTTTGATGTAAGTTTTTAACCTTTGCAACGGCTCCGTTTAGTTTTTTCTTCACTATTTTCCTCATTTTATCATAGCCTCCCTTTCGAAAGTTAAAAGGTGGTACTGTGGATTTCCTTATCTTCCCTCCTCCACTAATTAAATCAAACGCGATCATGCTATGATCACTTTTGCCAAGTGGCCCCAACACCCTTATCTCTTGCACCAGATCTGGTGTTCCACTAAGGACTAGGTCCAATATGGCTTCCCCTCTGCTCGGTTCATGAACCAGCTGCTCCAAGAAGCAGTCTTTTATTTCATCTAGGATCTTTATCTCCTTAGCATGTCCTGCCATGACACTGACCCAGTCGATACTAGGGTAATTGAAATCACCCATTATTATTACTGTGCTGTAACTTTTGTTAGCTTCCTTGATTTTTTTGAACATTTCATCATCCATTTGTTCATTCTGGCCAGGCGGTCAGTAGTACACCCCCACTGCCATCGCCTTCCCCTTTTTACATGGAATTTCACTCCATAGAGATTCTACAGCGAATTTTGTTTCCTGCGAAACTTTAATCCTTTCTGACTCAATGCCCTCTCTAACATAGAGCACAACTCCTCCACCAATTTGATCAGCTCTGTCTTTACAATATAGTTTGTACCCAGGTATCACAGTGTCCCACTGGTTGTCCTCCTTCCACCATGTCTCTGATATTCCAATCATATCTAACCTCTCATTTAGTGTTATGTATTCTAACTCTCCCATCTTATTTTTTAGACTTCTAGCATTTGCATACAAGCATTTTAGAGACTGTATTTTATTCATATTAATCTGGCTATTGGTAGGCATGGGTAATTTGGGATCTTTAAGCTCTGTCTGCTCCATACTCGAGGGCATTTGGGCTACTTTACTCTTTTTTGGAACTTCTCTGCTTTTGGTAGTATCCTTTAAGGATACATTCTTCCGAACCATGCTCTCTTGTGCGACTGTCTGCTTTTGCTGCCCTTGTTCCTGAGGACCATCACGAGTCCTTTTGGAACTTGGTGGCTCATGGCAAGGATGGCTCGAAGTTCATGGTGCATGGTTCTTAGAATGTCTTTGAATCCACTGGCAGAGTAGTGGTGGTGCGCATCACTGCCCGCTGGATTGGATGGTGTGGTTGCATTCTTCGGGCCGGGAGTAATGGGTCCAGGATAAGTTTGCTAACATACTTTGCCGGGGACGAGAACCTGTTCAGTAAGCCTGAAGAGGAGGAAACCAAGGAGCTGGAGAAAAGAGCAGCTAACTCTGTACAGGCTTTCCAGGTAAACTGTGGACCCAGCATGGAAGAAATACCACACCAAGAAGGCCTTCCTTCCGCCCCTGCATTGGTATTTCACGGTCCAAATGCAGGTGTAGTCTAAGGCACAAACCCCCCTGTCCAAGTCAGATGTTGGATTTTGACAGGTTCCTCAAGAGCATAGCCAAGCACCCATTGCCCATCGAGGTGCCCCCGCAGGTTTGGGTCGCTCATGCACTTTGTCCACTGGTGGTATCTCGTCACCTCGGACACCTGGGTACTGCAGATTGTCCAAAGCAGATTTATTTATTTAACATTTCTTATGTACCGCCTTTCATGATATCAAGGCGGTTTACATTGAACAAACTGAAATTACATTGAACAGGGCATTATAACTTGGAGATAACTATTTACAGGGAACATGGGCAATGGATATCTGCTGCCCTTCGCTCAGCTGCCACCTCCATACAACCCTGGGGAGTATACCATGGATTCTGTGCACCTGAGCCTCCTGCAGACAGAGGTCGAGGCTTTACTCTCCGATCTTGCCATCAAGTTAGTTCCCCCAGCAGGGCAGGGTTTGTACTCAAGGTACAGTACTTCATGTTACCCAAGAAAAACGGCAGGTTCCATCCTTAGTAAGAACATAAGATATGCCGTCCTGGGTCAGACCAAGGTCCATCAAGCCCAGTATCCTGTTTCCAACAGTGGCCAATCTAGGTCATAAGTACCTAGAAGTTTCCCCAAAAGAGACAGGTTCCACAATGCTCCAGGAACTTGTCCAAACCTTTTTTAAACCCAGCTATGCTAACAGTTTTTACTACATCCTCCGCTAACAAATTCCGGAGTTTGATTACACATTGAGTGAAAAAATATTTTCTCTTATTAGTCTTAAGTAGTTTACCCTGTAGCTTCATTGCATGTCCCCTGGTCTTTCTATATTCTGATGCGTTACCAGCATCTTGCTATTGTCCCACAAGTCCTTGTTGCGCAAGGCCTATGTGCTCAAGTTGCTGCAGTTCGACATCTGTTGTGTGAGTAGGACTCTGGACTCCCCTTCTGTCTGATGGAGCAGCTGCTGGAGTACCTCCTGCACCTTTCCAACTCCGTGCTGAAGTCTAACTTTTAATGCGAGTCCATCTCAGCATGGTTGGTGCTTACCATCGCGGCTGTGGGGGAAAGCCTGTTTCGGTCCAACCTCTGGTGGCCTGATTCATGAGTAGAAGCCTCTGCTCAAGCCCTCTACAGTTGCTTGGGACCTCAATGTGGTCCTCGGCCAGCTGGTGCGGGTTCTCTCTGAGCTCCTAGGCTCATGCTCGCTGAATTTCTTGACCTGGAAGCCTGAGGCTGCTGGAGGGGCAGCTAGACTTCCAATTCCTGAGAGCTTGGAAACTACTGAGAAAGCAAGGACCTCTGAAGCGGCCTCATATGAGCTCGTGCCAAGGCATCATTTTTATCGCCACTATCATCAAACTGAGAAGCTGAAGATAATCCCAAATTCAGGGAGCCTGTGGAGCATAGAAAGCTGCCAGCTGGACCAACAACTTTCTCACTTTCTCCCTTTCTCCCTGGGCAAGAAAACTCTGCCTGAGCGAGTACTGAAACGTACTCCAAGGCATTCCAATGATTGGGAAGTCTCCAAGTGATTCTTTCCCTGATTGATCACCCAGCCGAGACTCTCCAGGAACTGTACCACATGGGTTGAAACCCAGGACACTTTGAGCTATGACCTGGCCTAGATGAGCCAATCGTCCAGGTATGGGTGAACACAGATCCCTTGGCACATCAGCACAGCAGTCGCCATCACCATCACTTTTGAGAATGTCCCTGGGGCAGTGTCCAAAAGGAAGAGCAGCAACCTGAAAACGACATCCAGCATTGAGCCAATTCTGGAAACTTTGTGACTGTCTTTGGGAGATAGGTTCCTTTGTTCCTTCATATTGTACAGATACTTTTGTTGCTTCTTTTCGTCTCACTGTGGGAGATAGGTAGACTTTGAGACCCGGAAAGGCCTCGACACTGCCTGATGCACCATGACTACTGGTGGAGATCTGATTCCTCTGTGGAATGGAGACCAGTCAGGTATAGACCAAGATATACATGGAGTATCTCTCTGACTCTGAGTGTTCCTGGGTAGCAGACTGTGACTCGGAGTACTTCTTGGAGTAGAGGTTTCCTAGAGCTACTGTCAACCCTTCTGCTCCTGATGAGTGTAATAAGTCACCTCCTGAGGACGTGATTCCATGATTTCATGCAGAGTATGCACCAGGGCATACCATTTAAATTAGATATGGAGGAGGAACCCAAGGCAGAAGAATTAGAAATCCTTCTGTTTCCAGATCCCCCCAGAGAAGCAGCAATAGTGTCCATGCACCATGTCCTTCAGAGGCTACAATTCTTTGTGCCTGCTGTGTTAGCAAGAAGGTTGACTCTATATATAGAGTCCAAAAGACTCCTGGAATCGAGAAGCTACAGATTTCACACCATTCCATGGTGGTTGAATCTGCCATCAAAAGAGCAAGAAGTTCCAAATTGCACTCATCGGCACCCCCCAGGCTTGGACCCAGACTCTTTTGGGAGGAAATTTTATCAGAATGCTATGCTCACCTCCCACATGGCATCCTACCCAGCTTTACATGGGCATGTACTTGCTGAGTACCATGCGCAGCCTACAGGAGTTCTTATATCATCTCCCTCCGGAGAAGGTTGCAAAATTCCACTCCCTAGTGGAACAAGAGCAGGATTTTGGAAAATATATGGTTCGAGTGACCTATGATATTTTTGATATGGCTTTGAGAACTTCTGCTATGAGTATTGGTGTCCTGAGACTCTCATGACTTTGGCCCTCAGGCTTGCAGATCAGTGTGCAGGAACTACTTGTGGATGTTCCGGGCCATGGAGAAAATCACCTTGGAGGCGAGAAAAAGGAGACTGCTACTATTATCAAGCAGCATAGTGACACCTTGCAAATTATTTCCAGGTCCACTGCCACCCCAGCACCATCTTCTAGGTTTGAGTGGAAGCCAGATAAGGACCAATTACTCAAACAGGTGTAGGTACCCTCCACCATGCTGCTCCCAAGCTAAGCAGACCTCTTGCTCCTGTCCCAGACAGCTGAGAGCTTCAAAGGCACAGCTAGCTCCTCAACCATACCCAGGGGTAGGATTTTATCTGGCTTCTCGAGAACATAGCCAATCTAGCTATACCCCAAGTAGACTCCTCCCTGTAGGAGGGAGGCTCACTACCTTTGCAGGCAGATGGTCTCTAATCACCTCCAACAGTTAGGTGTTGAAGATAATCTGTCAGGGGTACCGATTACACCTATTGGAAATTCCTTCAAATTGCCCAGAGAGACTAAATTTTCTAGCCTCTCCTCAGCAGGAGCTACTTCTAAAGGAAATTTCTGCACTTCACATGGAAACACTATCAAATTCATGCCACTGGGGAAAGGAAGGGCAGAAATGTTACTTGATACTCCCTGGTGCCAAAGAAGACAGAGAGATTCCATCCCATCCTAGACCTGAGAGACCTGAAAACCTTTCTAGTAAGAAAAGATCAGGATGCATTCTCTTGACCTCCTGCTTCCTTATCTCCAAAAAGGAGATTGGCTATGTTCCTTGGATCTACAGGATGCCTATACTCACATTCAGTTACATAAAGGTATTTCAAATTTGTTGTGGAGAAATGCCACTTACAGTATCACATTTTGTCTTTTGACCTCATGTCTGTTCCTCGGGTATTCGCCAAATGCCTAAACAATGTCGCAGCATTTCTGCACAGATTGTAAATAGGTTCATTTCCTTACTTGGATGATTGTCTGCTCAAGAGTGCACTCAGGCAAGAATCTGTACACATCACCATTTGGTTGCTGGAGCTATTAGAGTTCATCATAAATATCCAAAATCCCAATTGAATCCATCCTATCAATTCGAATTCATTGGAGCCCTGCTAGATACAACTTTGGTATAAGCCTTTCTACCTCCAGACCGGCTCACCTATTTAATGCAGTAGGTGAAGTAAGTTCAAATGAATCCTGGCTTCAGTGAGAACAATGTTGAGGATGTTGGGCCATATAGAGAGGGATTTTAGAAAGGATGTCCCAGTGCAATCTGGGACGTCTAAGCCAGAATGTCTGAGAAAAAAGCAGGAACGTCTAGGTCACTAATGTGGACATGCATGATATGGACATTTGTTCACAGAATAGTATTTCACAACCTGGACATCTAGGAATAGCCTAATGGTTAGAGTAGTGGGCTTGTAATAGGGAAACCAGGGTCAACACCTACTGTTGCTGTCATTGAAATTGTGCTGAGGACTGAGGATGATGGAGTGCTTTCTTGACTGCACCCTCTGGATGATTTTCAGCCAAAATGAACACTTTTCATGATGCTTATTTGTGAGTAGAGCATATATAACCTTAAATGCAACTTTGGACATCCCAGGATCTTTCTGAGACCAGTCAGGGACATCCAGGTTCCTGGGAACGCCCTAGTCATGCCTCCACTATATCCCTGTTCAGACTTGGATGTCCTCATGCTGCGGACATCCAGAGACCTCGCTTTTAACATGGCTCTGGAGACGTGTCTTTGTCTGTTTTCATATGTCCAAAGCATGAATTAGGGCTTCCAAAATGAGCCCCATAGCCTCTACAGTTCATGTCACACCCATGGCTTGTCTACATGTCAGTGGACCCTGAGCATTTCCATTGGAAGGCCCCTTTAAGAGTGTCTTTCCTGGTGGATGCTTCCCAGAAATTTGACCAAAGGTTCTCTCTTTCAGGAGCTCTCTTATCAGAAGTTTTTGATAATGAATGCATCCAAGTTGGGTTGGGGAGCCCATCTCGATGGGTTTCATACTCACAGCTTATGAACCCCCAGGAGAGTCTTCATCAGATAAAGTTCCTGGAGCCGAGAGCAATTGTACATGCTCTAAAGGCTTTCAGATATCGGTTGGCCAATCAAATTGCCATGATCCAGACAGACAATCAGGTAGCAATGTTCTACATCAACAAGCAGGAAGGTACGAGGTTGTATCTCCTGTATTGGGAGGCTGGCTGATTGTAGAGGTGCGCTATCTCTCATGGGATGTCGCTAAAGGCCACTTACCTGGCGGGAAAAGACAATGTTCTAGCAGACACTGAGTTGAGGTTTTTGTTCCCATGGATGGACTCTGGACAGGGAGCTAGCGCACCCCCTCAATAGACCTTGTCACTTCCCCCCGAAAACAAGCAAGTCTACCAGTTCTGCTCCAGAACAGGGATGCACAGCATACTAGTCTCAGATGCTTTCCTCCTCCATTGGGGGGTGGGGGGGGAGGCTTTACAGGTATCTGCCTATTCTTCTAGCAGCGCAAGCTCTCCTGAAATGTCAGTACAACAGAGGCACAATGATGCATTGCCCCCTTTTGGCCCAGGCAGCCATGGTTTCCCTTTCTTCGAGATTTGCCCAGATGCCTGGGCTGCCAAATGGATATATCTCCAACTCCGATGTTTCAGGATCAGGGCAGACTTCTACATCCTAATATCAAGTCCCTAGCCCTCGCAGCTTGGCTGTTAAGAGGCTAGAGCTTGGTTTCCTGAACCTGCCAGTTGGAGTGGCTAGTGTCATCTTGGCTTCCAGGGGAGTTTCTACTAAAAGGTCATACTGATCCATTTTCCTGTTCCACATAAAAACTGCTTGAATACCTTCTACACATTTAGCAGTCTGGTTTGATAACCAGCTCTGTAAGAGTTCACGTTAATGGAATTGGCACTTATCACCTTTAGAAGGGAAACCCATCTGTTTGCAGCCTTTAGTTGTTTGTTTCATGCATGACTTGCTTCTGTTTAAGGCTGCCAGTTATGTCATGGGACCTGAATGTGGCTTTGTCTCTGATGAAAGTTCGAGTCTCTTAAATACCTGTGTACCGAAGTTCCTAACCTGGAAAGTCTTGTTTTGATAGCAGTTACTTCAGGATACAAAGTTAATGAGCTCCAGACTCTAGTAATGGATCCACCGGATGGTGCTACGTATTCATTCTAAATTCCTCCGAATGTGGTGTTAGACTTCCACCTTAATCAGTCAATAATCCTAGCAACATATTTTCCTAAACCTCATTCCCACAAAGGGGAAAGAACACTGTGCATGTTAGATGGCATGAAAGCCCTGACCCCTATCTGGAGTGGACAAACACCTTTAGAAAGTCCACCCAGTTTTTTGTTTCTTTTGACCATAATAGAACAGGGGCTACTGTGAGCAGATGCACACTTTCAGCAGATTACATCTCTTTCACTTATGCCCAAGCAGGCCTGACCCTTGAGGACCATGTCATAACTCAGTGTAACCAAAATTAAGTCTTCTAAGACTAGCCGGTCCTCGAAAGGGAAATCTCCTTCAAAGTATCGAGATGCCACGGGCGTTTCCCTCGAATACTTCACTGGCAAAACAGCCCTGGCGGGAGTCTTCAGGCTCCAAAGCATTAACGGGGCTCCAGGATGTTCCAGAGGCCTCCACCTCTGTGGAACTATTGGTGCCGGGTTCTCAGCTGGCCTCTCCAAGGAACCCTTGCAGCGCTTCAAGAACTTGTCCACTGGGATTCAGGAGTGCTCGAAGTTTGTCTCGAGCAGCCTATTGCAGCTTCGAGGCCTCGGCCCGAGTAGCCGCAGCCAGCATCGGTGCCCGCCGCCAGGCATGGATAATGTCGTCGGCCCTGGAGCCATGGGTTCAGGACAAGTTGGTTGATGTCCCTTGCCGGGGTGACAACCTCTTTGGCAAACCCATGACTAAGAAGGCTGCTGAAATCAAGTCCGAGTACTTGACCCAGACAAGACTATCCAAGAAGACTTCTGCGCCTTCTAAAAAGAAGGGCTTGGGTAAAAAGCCCTTTTTCCCGAGGAAGGGTGCTGCTTACCACAACTACCCCACTCAGCAGGCCTCCCCAGCTCACCCACAGGGGCAGCAGGCCAAGGGACAGGGGCATGGCCCACGTAAGCAGAGGACCCCCAAGCCTCCTGCCCCAGCTTCAACCCAGCCGGGAGGGGGTTTTTGACTGCCAAAACAGTCTCTCTCCAACCACTGGTGAGGTCCTGCACAGGAAGAAGGCTGAACCTGTATGCCCACAGGTGGCCACCAATCACCACGGATACCTGGGTCCTTCAAATAGTCCAAAGGGGCTATTTGCTCCACTTCAACCAGGTACCTCCCTCCTTCTTTCCAGGAGAGCCTCTCAGACCCCCTCTACACAGGGACCTCCTCTTCCAGGAGTTGGCTGGTCTTCTAGAGGATTCAGGCGGTGGAACCGGTGCCCCACCACCTGCAGGGACAAGGCTTCTACCCCAGGTATTTTCTGATACCAAAGAGAACAAGGGGCCTCAGACCCATCCTCGACCTTCGAAACTTAAACAAGTTCCTGGTGAGGGAAAAGTTCAAGATGCTTTCCCTTGATATATTGCTGCCTTACCTCCACCAGGGAGATTGGCTATGCTCCTTAGACCTGAAGGATACCTACACGCACATCCTCATACATCTAAACCACAAACAATATCTCAGATTTGTAGTGGGAAGAAACCATTTTCAATACAGAGTACTACCGTTTGGCCTAGCCTCTGCTCCCAGAGTGTTTACCAAATGCCTGGAGGTAGTGCCGGCCTTCCTCAGGAACCAAGGGATTTTTGTCTTCCCTTACATGGATGACTGGCTCATCAGGGCCCAGTCGCCTCAGGAGGCCCAACAGGCCACAGCTCGCACTATCAACATGCTACAGCATTTAGGCTTTGTCATAAATCAAGCAAAGTCCAATTTGCTCCCCACTCAAAACTTAGAGTTCATAGGAGCAAGACTAGACATGCTTCGGGCAAGGGCTTACCTGCCGGAGGACAGGGCACAGAGGCTTCTGGTGCTGGTGCACAAAGTCAGCCACAAGTATCAGATCTCAGCGAGACACTTTCTACACCTCCTGGGCCACATGGCCTCCACGGTACATGTGACCCTAAACGCCCATCTCCACATAAGGACAGCTCAGTGGTGCCTCAGAGATCAGTGGACACAAGCCACCGGATGACTCCGAGACAGGATCAGTGTCCAAACGACTGATGAAGTCGTTGGCGTGGTGGCTTCAGCCACCCAACCTGCTCAAGGGAGTGCCTTTTCAGCCTCCCTCGCACACAAGAGTGCTGACGACAGATGCCTCCTTGCTGGGCTGGGGAACCCATTGCCAGGGATCATGCACTCAGAGGTTGTGGTCTCCTCAGGAGAGTACACACCAAATCAACCTCTTAGAGCTTCAGGCAATTCGCCTAGCTCTTCAAACCTTCTGTCATGTTCTCTCACATCAGTCTGTCTTGATGCAGACTGACAATCAGGTAGCGATGTTCTACATGAACAAGCAGGGAGGTACAGGGTCCTGTCTCCTATGTCAGGAGACACTCGACCTCTGCTCCTTTGCAATCAGGCAGGGTCCCTCAAAGCAGTTTACCTGCCAGGTCAGGAGAACTTCCTAGCAGACAAGATAAGCAGGATTCTTCAACCTCACGAGTGGCAACTGAATCCGGAAGTGGCCCAGCAGATCTTCCACTGCTGGGGACATCCGTCCATAGATCTCTTTGCCAGTCCGCAATATCACCAGTTGCCCAGCTTTTGCTCCAGACAGCCACACCCTCAGAGGGTGGCTGCAGATGCTTTTCTGATCTTCTGGTTAGTGGGCCTCATGTATGCGTTTCCTCCCACGCCTCTGGTGGCCCGGACTCTGTTCAGAATCCTTCAGGACAAGGCCTCTATCATTCTGGTAGCCCCCAGATGGCTGAGGCAACCTTGGTTTCCTCTTCTCCTTCAGCTGGCAGTGGAAGACCCACTCCCGCTGGGGATGCAGCCCGACCTCCTGTCCCAGGAGCAGGGCTCGCTCTTACATCCCAACCTCAGGTCCCTCAACCTGACAGCATGGCTGCTGAAAGGGTAGTGCTGGCACCTCTCCTCCTACCTAAGACTGTTGAAGAAGTGTTAATGGCCTCAAGGAGACAGTCCACTAGGAAAACCTATGCCTTGAAGTGGCCCAGGTTTGAGATGTGGTGTACCCAGCACAATGAAAACCCTTTCACTTGCCTTTTACCAGTGGTACTATAGTACCTGCTTCACCTCTCAGGATTAGGTCTTAAGTCTAACTCTGTCTGGGTCCACCTGAGTGCTTTGTCAGCACACCACTCTCCAGTAGAAGGACAACCTCTTTCGGCTCACCCCTTGGTGTCCAGATTCCTTAGAGGTCTACTTCTACTAAACCCCCGGTTCGTCCCCCGGCAACCGAGTGAGATTTGAATGTGATCTTGGAGCAGCTTACTTGCCCACCTTTTGAGCCGATGTTTACTTGCCATCTGCGCTTCCTTGCCTGGTCTGCCAGACGAGTGAGTGAGCTGCAAGCTCTTGTTTCAGATAGACCGTACACAAGGTTTTATAGGAACAGAGTGGTCCTTCACACCCACCCCAAGTTCATTCCGAAAGTGGTCTCTTCATTCCACCTCAACCAGGAGGTGGTTCTTTCAACCTTCTTTCCCAGACCTCATGCCAGACGGGCAGAGGCGGTCCTGCATACCCTCAATTGTAAGAGGGCGTTAGCCTTCTACCTGGAGAGTACACGGGGACATCGAAGGGCTACTCAGCTCTTCGTCTGTTATGACCCCAGTAGGCTGGGACTACCTGTCTCCAAGCGCACTTGTCCACCTGGGTGGCAGACTGCATTGCCTGGGCGTACAGGGCAGCCGACCTCCCCTTGCAGGGTCAAATCACGGCCCACCATGTCAGGGCTAAGGCCGCATCAGTGGCTCACTTCCACTCTGTTCTGCTGGCAGACATCTGCCGTGCCACCACCTGGTGTTTGGGCCAGACATTTGCAACCCATTACTGCTTCGATAGGGAGTTCCGACGGGACAGTGCTTTGAGCCAGGCGGTACTCAGTAACTTATTTAAGGTTTAGGCAACTCCTACCCTCCGGCCCTTTGGTGTTCTCTGCTGAAGTCCTATCACAGCTGCTGCAGCTCTTCTAGAGGGAGCCATTTTTCAGCTATTTTATTTTATTTTATTTATTTACATTCTCTTATATACCGCGCTATTCTGCATCAGTGCGGTTAACATTGAACAAACTGAAATTACATTGAACAGGGCATTATAACTTGGAGATAACTATTTTTCAGGGAACATGGGCTATGGAGGGTTAAGTGGCTTGCCCAAGACCACAAGGAGCACCTGTGGGACTAGAAACCCCAATCCTTCCGGCCCAAGGTTGCTGTCCTCTAGTGGGATTTGAACCCCCGACCTTCCGGCCTGAAGTACCTTGCCCCAACCACTAGGCTACTCCTCCACTCCAACTATGGGTTCTCGGTAGCCTATAACTAGGGAATCCCATATGTGAGGACTGACTTCCTGCTTGTTCCTGGAGAAAGCGTAGTTACTCACCTGTAACAGGTGTTCTCCAGGGACAGCAGGAATCAGTCCTCACGACCCTCCCTCCTCCCCTGGAGTTGCAGTCTTATCATTATTATCTTTTCATTTTGCCATCTCTTTAGCTCTGTCATTTGACTGAGCAAGATGGCACCCTTGGGCTGGAAGGGGACCGCGTATGCGTGATGCAATCCCAAAGACTTTCTTTGAAAGCTGGGAAATTGCTCCGCATGAAGGCTCCGTCGGTGCAAACGTCACCCATATGTGAGGACTGATTCCTGCTGTTACAGGTGAGTAACTACGCTTTTTTGCACTACACCCAGAATAAGAAAAACAACAAACTATCATTGCTTTTCAGACAAAATTTCTCAAGATGAATAGGATTTAACAAAGGTATAACAATTTTCTTGATAAATTATCAAACATTTACAAGGAAAACGTAAATAAAAAAGAGCACGTAATTGCAACATTTATGATTTTAACCCTAAAAAGGCTCTCATACGCATCTGAATAACTCGACAAACATCTGGAAATACAGCTACCTTAGGACCACAAAAAAGGAAATCATTATGTTTAAAGAGAGACTTTAAGATTTTATCAGCCTCACTGGAAAGGGAGACGAAGAGGTTAGACCTAGTGGATATTGTATCAAAGGAATCTTCTAAAAAAGCAGTCAGATTAGCTGAAGCATTATCCACCAGAGCATCCAACTCTTCACCAACAGCATCAGGAAGGTAATAACATCTAGAAAATATTTTATCAACATCAGGAAATTTCAAAGCCTCTGAGAGGTATTTTTTAAATAAGTATTCCGCAGATAGTAAATGAGTTCTAGGAAAAGTGAATTTTTTTTAAAATTTACATCTTTATAACAATTTTTTACATTAAGACAAGAAAAAGTATGAAACGGCTCATATAATCAAACCCACTTCAAGGAGAGCATCATAAAAATTAAACAAAAATGTAATACAGCCCAGATCCTCAGCTAAACATTTGAAACCCCTTTTACATTACCCAGGAACAAACACAATTTTAAAGAAACACATCTTCAACTAATCCCTCTCCTGTAAAAAAAAAAGCCTCCAATTGGAGTGCATCAACAATAAACATACCTATGACTTTGATAAGAAATGAGACATTTACATGGGTACTTTAAAAAGAAGGTGGCCCCCAGAGCCAAAGTCCTAGACCTAAGCTCTAAGAGTGTCTTCCTCCATCTTTGGGTCTCCCGCTAAACCTCTGGAAATATTTGAATCTGTTTGCCAAAAAATTTCACCTGTTTTTTTGGAAAATTTAAACAAAGAATCTGCATCTTATCTATATCTGTAACAAATGATATCAAAAGAGTCTCCTGCGTAGTAATATCCTTCACGGAGAACTCTAAATAAGCATATAAATCCAAACTAGGAACATTTAAGGAATCTAAGGCCTGCTCTGCCTCTGCAGAGCCATGAGCCAGCTTGGCAATTCCAACCGGTAAATAATAAATCTTCAATAAACGTATCTCCTCAGGGTTTAGGCAGAAGGACATCCTTTAAATATTTATTAAACAATGTAACGGTGATAAAAAAAATGAGCTTGAGGAAAATTTAAAAAATCATAAGTTCTTTGAGCCATTCATATTATCTAGAAATTAATTTTGATGATGTAAAGCCAAAAGATCTTCAGTAGTAGAAGTGAGGGCCCCCTGGACTGCAGAGACCTGAGGTTCTAAATTTCTACAAGAATTATTAATATCTAAAAACTTAGGGGTCTGTTTACTAAATGGCGGTAGCGGCTTCCGTGCGATATCGGAGCTGCGGCCCCATTTAATTCAATGGGGCCGCGTCTCCAGTATCGCACGGAAGCCGCTACCGCCATTTAGTAAACATACCCCTTAGGGGTATGTTTACTAAAACCCCGGTAAAGTGCGGGCCCCGGTAGTGTGCGGGTGCCATATAAGGAGTGGGCGTTCCGTCCTGAAAAAGGAAAGGCGGAATTTACATATGCGCTAAGGTGCGCGGCGCCCATGTGCGCCCCGCACCTTAGCGCATGAGATAGTTGCATGGGAGGCATAAGCGGCGCGCTGAAGTGCAAGAAAAAGAGCAGAGCCACAGCACAATGGTTAAGATACTGACCAACGGTGCAGGGATCAGGGGTTTGATCCCCCAGAGTGCCCAATGAAGACGGCTGGCTGAGGCGTTAATTTATGAGGCGCAAAAATACTGGGCGTCATAAGGTGGCGCGCTAATGTTTTTGGCGGCATATTAATACTGGGCGGCATAAGGCGGCGCGCTGATGTTTATGGAGGCATTATAATACTGGGCGGTATAAGTGGCGCGCTGATGTGCAGGAAGAAGAGCAGAGCCACAGCACAATGGTTAAGACACTGACCAACGGTGCAGGGATCAGGGGTTCAATCCCCCACAGTGCCCAATGAAGACGGCTAGCTGAGGCATTACTTTAGGAGCCAGTGTAATATTGGGCGGCAGAAGGCGGTGCGCTGATGGCCATAAGGCGGTGCGCTAATGTTTTAGGAGGCTTTTTAATATTGGGCGGCATAAGGCGGCGCGCTGATGTGCAATCGCAGGAACAGAACCACAGCACAATGTTTAAGACACTGACCAATGATGCAGGGATCAGGGGTTCAATCCCCCAAAGTGCCCAATGAACAAGGCTGGCTGAGGCATAACATATTATGGGTAAGATTGCTTTAGGAGGCATTTTATTCATATTTTAATTATCACTACTAGCAAACACACTCTCAAAGCGTGTTAACATAAGGCGCCCTATAAGGCACATTTTAAAGTGCACTGTCAGCCAAGGCACCCTAGAATGTTGCTTATAGGGCGCTTTAGAGGGTGCATATGAGGTACCGCAAGGACAGTGGACTGTTTTTTATGGCAGCACTGTGCAGTTTAAGGAATGGAAAGCATAAGTAGGTGCGCTGACAGGCAAGGAGCAGCAGCAGTGGAGCACAATGGTTAAGGCACTGACTGCTGATACAGGGGTCATGAGTTTGCTCCCCAGTGTGCCTAATACGTAAGGCTGGCTGTGGCATCAGCTTTGCATTGTACATATTTTGTCCTGCAGCACTTTATTTTTATGCTATTAATTGCTGCCAGCAAACACGCCCTCACGTGCCGTAATTGAAGGTGCCGTATAAGGCACCCTATAAGGCACTCCATAGGGCACATTATAAATTGCACTGTCCGCCACAGCACCCTAAAATGTCCCCTATAGGGCACCCTATAGGTTGCGTCACAGGAGAATGTATAGTGCACCTTATATGGACGGCAACCATAAGGTGCCCTATAGGGCGCCCTATAAAGCACCCTCAGAGGCACCTTATGGGTACAGTACGCTGAGGGTGTTTTTGCTGGCATCAAAATATGTACATTAAAAAACGACAATGCGTTGGACAACCCTATCACATAACCCCACTGTGGGTTTGAACCCATGACCTCTGGCTTCAGAGGCAGTGAAGTAACCATTGGGCTACAGCTCTATAGCTGCTAGCAAGCCCCTGGCTGGCTGCAGAGAGCATGCACGTCACCACACAGACAGTCTGCTGTGGTCACCAGGATAGGGTAGCCCACCCATACCCTTGATGCACTGCACATGCAAATCAGCTGTCCACAGATGAACACAAGATGGGCAATGCACCCCCACAGCACCTCGGCCTGGTAGAGGGAAGTGACCATGTGCACCCACACACCACCTCGGCCTGGTAGGGGGTACTGACCGTGTCTTGTACTGGCACAGAGTAGCTACACACCATCACATTGTGTGGGTACTGTGCTCACCCTGAGGGTGCGGTGAGGCGCCCAGGACCAGGTCCACAACACCTTCCATGGCTGAATGAGGCCATGCCGGAGGTCCAAAGCAGTGTTAATGTGTGAGATAGGTAGTTTCTGCACAAACACCTTGGATATCTCTTGTCTGTTTCAGTCAGAAGTAGCCCCTATGGACCCCTAGGTGGGCTATGTACCACCACCCCCCCTCCTCCAGGGCTGAGGGTGGCAAACAGGGTCTCCTATCAATAGATCCACAGTCTACCTCCCTGCAAAGGTGGCAGTAGAGGGGACCATCAACCCGGGTCCTGCTGAGGAGCAGACACCCCACAGGGCAGTCGGTGCAGCTCTATACACATCCCTAACACAATAGCAGACAGATATTAGGCCTGGATATGGTGAGCTGCACCCCACCACTATCTGATATTCTCCTGCAGCAAGTCATCAGCCGCTGCACCCTGCAAGCTGCTCCATCACAACACATACCAGCTGCAAACAGTGTGCTAGTTAGTCCACAGTGCATGTTACCAGTGGAGATGCGTGCACCCAGAACTGGAATGTCAGCATACACAGCAAGCAGATAAATCAGTGACACGGCCCCAAAAGGAAACCCATATCTATCACATGAGAGAAATACTATATAGCACTATGGGGGTGCCTAGCCATGCTGTGGTCACTGCACAGTCATTGTGAGAGTGATCTCTCAGCAGGACATACTGAGGTCACCCTGTCTGTGTAGATGGTGGCCTGGCACTAAAATGTCCCAGTCAGTGCCCTATGCCCTGTGCAGATGCACCCTGGCCAGGCCTCCCTGTCCAGCCTATACCCATGGTACCTTGCTCCTCATTATGCACATTGGCAGCCCAATACTGGCAGCATTGCTGACAGTGTGGGCTGTGGAAGGTGTTTGCAGCCACCCCCACACCTATGCCAGCATTGTGCTACTATAGAGGAGTCCAGCAGCCATACCCACCACACCAGTCCTGGGCACAGTACAGGCATGGATATGGTACGCAATACTGTTGGGGGTCACTCCCCAGGGTGGTAAACACTGTCAGAGACCAGACCTGCAGCGCACACCGCAGACATCACAATGATTGTTATGGTGGAGATCAATGAGCAAAATGTGCTTAACGTAGGAATTGATATCTGCCACTTATCATGGGCAATGTTTGATAGCTGTGTACCATATACCCACGTGTAGGGTGGCAGTGCTAAGGTATGCAACTGCTAGTATTGGGGGATACAGGCAGGGCCCAATGTCCGGGGGGGGGGGGGGGGTGTCCGGCCCTGTTGGCTGCTGCTTTACGGCAGGGTGTCCCAACTCCAGTCCTTGTGTTCCAACCACTGTTCGGGTTTTCATGCTGTCCCTCATAGGTATGCATGAGCTACATCAGCATACCATGGGGGTGGTGCATAGATATGCAGCACAGGCATCCTTATTAGAGGCAGCATGGATCCTGAATGTTGTGGGGCCCTCCAGGACTGCATTTGGGAGACTCTGCTCTAGGTAATGCGGCTGTTCATGGTGTCTGTTTGGTGTGGTAAAATATAGGCGTATGAACCATACGTATGTTCTCAGCAATAAAGGTTTGTCCGTACTATCACGGTTTAGTTGTAGGAAAAATATGTGGACTGGATTGGCAGTAGCCCCAGCTGGGCTTTGAACCTGTGACCTTCTGTTCCTGCATACACTGTCTGTGTGCACTGCACCACCATGTTGCCGCAGATATGCTGTGTTCCCTGGGGAGTCCATGACTGTACATCCGACAGAGCCTGTCTGTTGCGGTGGACGGTGCCAGCCTGCACAGGCCTAGGCCACTGTCTGCTGTGGTTTGCAGCCACTGCCCCCTCCACCACCTGTACCCTTCCGCCAACATGCAGACATGTCCCTATCTGGGAAAAAGCATATGACGTGATTGCGTTGTAGCACTCCAGGACTGAATTTGGGGGACTCGGCTGTAGGTAATGGCCATTGTTATGGTTTGTGTGCGGTGTAGGGTAAAATATAGGTGTTGGAACCATGCTTATGTTCTCTGCCATAAAGGAGTGTCTGTACTATCACTGTTTAGTGGTGGGTAAAACTATGGGGACTGGGTTGGCAGGAGCCCCAGCTGGGATTTGAACCTGTGACCCTCTGGTCCTACAGGCACTGGCTGTGTCCGCTGCAGCACACTGTGGCCACAGAGACAGTGCAGTCTCTGGAGATAGGTAACCTGGCCGCACAAGTCAGACACCCTGCTCTGCACAATTTTACTGTGGGCTCGTTTACCTTGTATGGGGACAAAGGTGCAATTAAACCTCAAAAATGACCTCTGAAAAAGGGGAAAAAACCAAAACCAAGCTGGGCAACAGTGATATCAATGGGCAACATGACAAACTCCCAGGAAAGCTCCATTAAAATGCAGTGCTTTTTGAACGTGTCTACAGAGCGTAGACCCTTCCAAAAATCATTTCGTTTTTTTGGAGCTTTCCTGGGAGTGTTTTTTATGGTTGTCCATTAATATCACTGTTGCCCAGCTGGATTATAATTTATTTGGAATTTGTTGTGGTCATTTTCAATTTATATTTGCTATTTTGTTCTGTGCACATGTATCACACTGCTCACGTTTTGCAGGTTTCCCCGGTTTTGCTGTACATTGCTGACGTAAATGGTTTCTCTTCCCTTTAAATCGGCTCTAACGCGAGGGTTTCACTCGCGGTATTTTTTTTGCCATAATTCAGCCCCGCTCCTGTGCCGGGAGCCTCTCCCCTCCCACTCTCCACCCATTGACCCCGTCCCTCCGCCCCTCGGGGGCCTTCCTCCGCCCTCCGTAAGCCTTTCCCCGCCTCTATCGCACATCAGCGCCCCGCACACGTGCGCGGCACTTAAGAGCACTTAAGTGCATCATTAGCGTACGCTATTGTGCGCCGCTCACGTGTGCGCGGTTTAGTAAACATATCCCTTAGTCTCATGTTGAGAAAGGGTGGCTACCACTTCATTAGAGAAGGATGATACTTTAGCTAATGACAATTGCAAAGAACGTTATGTATGTGTCACTAACTGCCAAATGTCCTTGAGAGAAATTTCTTGAGGAGAAGGAATTTGGTCCTGAACATAGCAAATTCAAAAAGGTTGAGGCAGGGAGCCAGACACACCATGAGTCACATCCAATATTTGAGGAGAGTCCAACAGGGGAATGGGCCCAGAGAGAACCCCAGCATCCTTCCTGGAGGTAGGGTCCATACCAGAAAAACCTCTTCCGAGACTGTATGTCAGGAGAGGAAGAAAAAATAAAAATACTTACAGACTGTAAATGTAGGTCCATCAGGCCCACTATTTCTCTACCTTAGTGGAAGCCACCATTGATACTCTCTTCTTATGCTTCTCCATTCAATCTCGGAAAATTCTTCTCTGTCCTCCGAAAGGGCTCCAAAGGGGCAGGAATTGCCCCTTTGGGCACGCCCCTTCGGAGCACACACCCACGGTGGGGCAGAGTACTTTAAAGCCCTGAAGAACCACATAACATTCAACGTGCAACAACATGGGTCCTGAAGATCCAATCAAGAGGTAAGAATGCAGAGTAAGAAATTAGACGCCCTCAGCGTCCCGCAGTGTGGCAGTGTTTTAAAGCACTGAAGAACCACGTGACAGTCAACATGCAACAACGCGGGTCGTGAAGATCCAATCAGGAAGTAAGAAGGCAGAGCAGGAAATTATACACCCACTTCTAGGAAAGTTTAATAACCTCAGATTTCTAGATCGTGTAGCATTCTCCATGGCTTCAATTTTATGATGTAGAAATCAACTATCCTTAACTGCAGATGTAGAAGTTATTTATTTATTATTTATTTTATTTCATGTATTTTTTTATACCGCGCTCTTTGGAATCAGCGCGGTTTACAGTCAACAACGTTTGTACAGTGCAGGCAGGACCTACACTGGACTTACAATGAACAGGTATAACAACTTGGTATTAACAAGGGAAACTGTACAGGCTGCAAAATCGGTCACAGGTGACCGGGCTTACCACTGTTTACAGGTTGGCTAACTATATACAGTACAGATTGGTCGCCCATCTTGAGATGTCTCGTATTGCTCGGTGACCATTTGCGATTTTCTGTGGCTATGTACACTTGACGTCTATTACACGGTGGCTTTATAGTATTATACATTGGTGTCATTTCAGTATTACACATTGGTGTCATTTACAGCATTAAGTCACAGTATACTACCCATTCAAACATACTGGGTGTATCGTTGATCTAGAGGGTGGAGCTGCAATCGTGTGGCGTGGGTGCACAAGGGGTGAGAGCCTGGCTGTTAGGTGTGTCTGATTTTGATATGTCATTTGTATGCGAGTAGTGTTGGAGGAAGAGATGGTGCTTCAGTGCCTTCCTAAATTGGGCGAGGTCAGTGATGGCGGATGGAAGGGCGTTCCAGCATGTGGGTGCATAGAGGGAAAAGGCTCTGTTTGTTGTTGCTTGTGAATATTTTGTTATTGCCTTTGGGATTATCAAAGTGTTGGCAGCAAAAGATCTCCTGGCTCTGTGGGGGGGGGGGGGTGGAGGAGGTCTGTGAGGGAGGTAGAGGAGCACTTGTTGATGGCTTTGAAGGTTGTCAGTAGTATTTTGAAGGAAAGTCTGCAGTGGACTGGCAACCAGTGCAGGTTTTTCAAGATTGGTGTTACGTGCTCCGTGATTGGGGTTACGTGCTTCGTGCAAAATTCTTGCGGCTGCATTCATCGCAAGCTGTAGTGTGTTCAGCGTGTTCTTCGGGAGTCCTTGCAGAATTGTGTTGGCATAGTCAAAGTGACGGATTACTAGGGCCTGATAGATTGTTCGGAAGTCGTCTGGCTCAAGCAATTGTCATAGGTGTCGGGCTGTCCTTATCTTGTGGTAAACTGCTTTGACCACATTGCTTATGTGTGCCTTCATGTCTAGCTGTTGGTCTAGTGTGACTCCAAGGTAACATACCGTAGGCTTGCTGAGGAGCTCGGCGTTTCATACTTGCAGTGAGGTGGGTGGGGTAAATGCTTGGTTCCTGGGGATGAAAAGGACCTCCATTTTGTTGAAGTTTATTCTGAGTCTTTGATTATGGAGCCAGTCAGAGACAGCATCGAAACAGGTTGTTAGCGGTGAGAAATCTTAGTGGTCAGTTGAGAAAGGCATATAGAGCAGTACATCGCCTGCATATACCAGGCAGTTGATGTTGTAGGAGCGGATGAGGGCACAGATAGGCTGCATGTATACATTGAATAGAAGGGCCGAGAGTGAGGCTCCCTGTGGCACGTCTTGTTCTTGTTGGAAGAGTTTGGAGGTGGTGGAGCCGGTTCGCACATGCTGCCATCTGTCTGATAAGTATCATTTTAGAATAGAAGGTGTCAATTTTGACTGAAAAAGTGTGAATTTGACCATCCATATTAGTAGGGTTACCAACAGTCTCCTCAGTAAAGGAACAAAGTCGATAAATGGTTGAAATGAGTGATTTCTCAGTCCATGTAACCACTTATCAGATATCAGTTAAGGATGTTTGGGAGGGTACTTTCACCTTGGATGAAGAATCACCTTGTAAATCAGACTTCACCACAGCAGGAATAAAGCCTTTACTCCCAAATGGATTACCCAACCAGGAGACTGAAATAGGAAGAGGAGAACTTGTTAAAATTTTCCCAAGTGGTGGAGGAGTGCATGCCAAGGAGCTAATAGAAGCCCCTTCAGAGGAAGAATGTAGGGGTGTGGACTGAGCAGGCTGGGGCAAGAGATGTTTATCCATCTGTCCCACAGATACAGATGGTTTCACGGCCTTCTTAGATGTCAACTTCCTCTTAACTCGAGCAGGCATAACACTCCCCCAAGAATATTCAGAACACCCAAGCACTCACCAAACAGTCAGTCCAGATGATGAATCCACAAGCTCCAAGGGGCAGAGTGCTCCGCCGTCCATAGTCAACAAGATCCAGATAATCTCCAATTCTGGAAAAGTTGCAAAGCTTTAAATAGACTCAGGCAGGTGATGTCAGCTGTAAGGGTGCCCTGGCTGCAAAGGAACACCTCAATTCAGGCCCATCCAGCGTCCAAAGGTCAGCAGGGTTGAGGTCATCTCCTGAGTTGCTTTTAAATTCATGTGTGCTTACGCATGATACCAGAAGACAGATGGATTGAAGGGACATTTTATTGTGTATATGCTGTTCCTACTTAAAGCGATCTGTAACATAGCAGTAGATCAGTTGAATTTCACAGGGGTTTGTAAAGCTAACCTGCCTTTCTGCTATACTTTTATAATTTCTGTTTATGTGGATGAGAGTTGGGAAAAGACAGTCAGAAGCTGAAGTGCTCTGTTTTATTTAACTACAATCAGATGCATTAAAAAGACAGAAAAGAGACAGATCTAGAAATGTAAATTCTGCTAGGATCTTCTGTTTCTTTACTATTTTTAACAGTTTTCTTGGAGCCAAATGAATCAGTTTCACATCTTACTTCATTCATTCTAAAGTGTGTGTAGTGTAGGATATATGTATTTTTTTTAACATCTATCACAAATAGTTTATCTTTTATTATACAAGTATTGAAGTTAGCCCATTTCAAGGACTTTTCGTTTTACACATGGAAATCTAATTTTGGAAATGAAATTTGTTCTAAACTGGAATTCTCTGCTTAATACTTTTTAAAATGTTGTTACTAAAGCTTTAGACTTCAATTTCAATAAGGCTCAATAATTTTATATCTGAAGTTGGAGAAAAGCAAGCCCTGTAAATAGATTAGAGAAAGCAAATGTGGTTTGCTTGTTGTGTTAGCGAGCCCTGCAGCCCATCTCATAGTGCACTGTGTATGTGTTTGCTTCTCAGTCTTGCAGATGCATAGCATATACTCAGGAAACTAAGCCTTTCCTTTATCTGTTCTTTGACCTTCAGCAATTTCAACACATTATAGATTTTCTTGTACAGCAGCTTATGTGGCTGTAGATGCTTATGGGTTTTGATGCCTGTTGGATACTATATTTATTGTTTGGAACCTCCTCCCCCCTTCCTCAGTGGTAGTAGGTAATAATTTTTAAAGTTATAATTATTGTTTATCTTTAACACTAAAGAGTTTTCTTATTCACAATGTCTTAAGAGATCTAAGCATTATGTCCTGTATGCTTTTCTGCAAGGTTTGAAACTCCATAGGCACTGCTCGGAAACTGAGGTTCAGCTCTTTTACTCCCATTATTGCAATTAGAAATTTAGCATCATCAGTGGCACAAGACAAAAGTGTTTCATTTTGCCAGAGGGGAACAGGGGAGTGATAAGATGATTTTTTTGTCAAGGATCGTTGGGTCGTAATTAAGTTACATTCATGGCGATTGCTTTTTGAAGGGTGATTGGTAAATGACAGGCTTCATGTGCGCAGGATGGACAGTGTTCACTGGGGGTTTTCTCCCTCTGTCAGAAAATCCTGTTGAGCCTGATAATGTAAATGTGGCATTTTGTTCTGAACAAAAGAGCAGGGAAATGAGCTATCTTGTCTAATCATTCAGTTGTTTAACACCGACTTCCAGTTTAGACTTAATTGGCTGGAAAGCACTTGACATGTGAAGTTAGTGCTGTTCGGAACGCATGTTTGAGTAAATTTTAAAGTAAGTGACAGCTAAATTGTACCTAGGGAAATTACAAAGCCTTCAACACAGTTAAATTTTTGGGGAGGA
Source organism: Ichthyophis bannanicus (assembly GCA_033557465.1). Taxonomy (NCBI): domain Eukaryota; kingdom Metazoa; phylum Chordata; class Amphibia; order Gymnophiona; family Ichthyophiidae; genus Ichthyophis; species Ichthyophis bannanicus. Next base: position 349,056,152 of record CM066033.1, on the reverse strand, counting down.
TTAGTTGTAATTGCAACACCAGCCTCCTTGAAGATTCCTCGTTATAGCTGATGAACGGAGGGGGGAAAACACATTTAGCTCTTTCAAGAGCTGTGCTCTCTTAACAGAATAATTTTTGTAAAACTGATGGTACTGAGGTTGAATTTTCCTTACACTGACATCAACTTCATGTTTACAAAGGGGGATTTATTCGAATGGAGCAGCAGGGTTACTTGGTTTCTGTTTTTGGATGTTTTGGCTGCTTTTTTGTAGGGGTAAGGTTGATCTTCCAGTTTCCTATCTGTCAGATTTTTCAGGAAACTTTTTATTGACTGGACAGTTTATATTTTCCTTAAGTAATACAGTACATAAGAGGAAAAAATATATACCACTAATAAAATTCTATAAAGTGCAAAAAGGTTTCCTAGGTGACCTATGACTATTTTTCAGGTCTGTGTTGTCCTTTGTGAGTTTGATTATCATTGTAAATTATTCTGCCTTTTTAATTGTAAACTGTTTTGATGGGTATAAATGAAAGGAGTTAATAAAATCAGTAAACTGAGCTAAACAATAACAAGAGCAGTTGCAGGATTCTAGTGAAATTCAGGTCTCGGTCCCTCTCTCTCTCTCTCTCTGGTTTAGGTTTTGAGAGCTTTTCAATCAGTAAACCCCTTAAGTAAATTGCCACTTCACTAAAGCGTTATGCATAATATTGCAGCACTTCATTCCAATTAAAATCAATATTTGGAGTCTTATTTTTATTAAGCAGACTCTCTGGTTTGCAAAGTTTGTTTATCGCAAGTAAAAAGGGTTAGATTTCATGTGTCACCCTTGAAACCAGAGGAACGATATGTGTAATTTAAAAAGAAAAAAAATGGAAAATGCAGTCCATGATGAATGTCAATGTTGGTGTCTGAGATAGGAGTACCTGAGGCAAAAGGGACTTAACAGAGAGTTTGTCTAGGAGTTAGAACAGTGTAAGCAGGTCTGAAGAGCATGGTGGGGACTGCTGTGTCCTTCCCCCCACCTTGCGTAGATACCGGACAGGTGCCTCCCCTTACCCCCACAATCAAGGTGAAGAGAAGCATCCCCCTCTCATTATCTGAACATAGTACAACGAAGAGATGGAGATTTATTCAGTGTATTGTAAACCAAGCACAAAAAGAGGTGATTAAAGTGATTTGGGGATGAGGAAAGTGAGATTTTTGGTGGTAGCTGAAAAGGATGAAACATATGGGTATGTTTACTAAACAGCAGTAGCAGCTTCCGTGTGACTTCAGAGCCGCGGCCCCTTTGAATTCAATGGGGCTGTGGCTTCGATATCGCACAGAAGCCACTACCGCTGTTTAGCAAACATACCCCATAGTATAAAAACGTAGATGGAGTATATCACATCCATCTAAATTAAGTGATAAAGTCTTGTAGTCGGCATTTAATCACATTTTCCTCATGAAGCTGCCCTTGGGATTCAAGCATCTTTTGTGGCAGTCAGTCTTTACAGCTTGGCTGCACCAGTAGCAGTTCAAATGAAAGCATGGCCAGAGGTTTTAGAGGCACGCTGTCCTCTTTTTGACTTTTTCCTTCACTTGACATCAGTCATGCCAGGTGAGCCAGAATCCCATGCTGAGGACCAAAGAGAATTCAAGTCAGTGGGTGAACCTCCCAGTACATAATTGTACCCACAGACATCACAGCACACAGGCAGTGTCTAAATCTGCTGTCCCTTACAAATGGAAAAAACAAACCCAGGGCTCTGACTTGCATGTGGGACATCCAACGCAGCAGCCACCCCCACACTATTCTGCCAGCCACAATGGCTTTTTTTTGTTCAGATGAGTATATTTTGAAAAATACAGTTAATGTTATGCGCGTATGAGGGAGCAAGCCTTTTACAAACCATTTAGTCTTTTTTTTATATGCTTATTATAAGGAATCCGAGTAAGTTCTGCGAGATATATCTTTGCTTTGTCAGAGAATCCAGATTTATTTATTTTTGTTGCTTGGTGGAGATGAATAGGGGAGCAAGGAGGTTCTAAAATGTTAAACAGCTGCATACCTAAAAAGAATCAGTATTATTTTTATTATTACTCTCTTGCCCTGATTTCTAATCCCCACCCAACCTCTGCCTTTTGCTAATGTAGTATCTCTACTATCACACATAGACCAGAGGCTATTAACACATCTGTCAGACTGACACAGAAATTGCTTATTAATATATTGATAGTTTTGACCTAAAACAGTCACTTCAGTGCCAAGAGAATAGGTCTGAGATAGCTCAGTTGCATTTTGTAAGATCCCTCTGAAATGATGAATATTTTTCACTGAAAAACCACAATTTGTATGCTGTAATTTTGTTCTTCTGTAGGGAAAAAATTACTAGGGGTAGTCTTCAGTGAAACAGATTTTTTTTTTTTAAGGATGTTAACTGAACTTGCATCTAAAGCAGAAGAAAATACTGGTTATACGGAGCTTTACATCCATCCGTGGTTGCTATCGTAGTAATTCTCTTGTATGACAGTAATCTAGCCTGTCTAGTCTGTTGCTTTTATTTAGCTGCAACATCTCCTTGCAGTTTTGAAATTAACCTGTAATTTAGTCTTCACCCCAAATGACAAAAATTCAAATGACTCTGTGGGGTGCCAGAAGATGCACTGTAAACAGGGCTTAGTAAGGGGATAAGGTAGAGAGATCCGTCACGTTAGGCTCATTTTCACTCTTTGTCAGTATTATTGCAATAAAATTAATGTTTCTTCTTCATGTATATTTTACTTTTTAGTACAACCGCAAATCTTAATCAGGATAAAATAGTAATTCAATCCCATGGCAACATAATTTTTTTCCCCTCCCTTTTATGTAATGGACAAAAATGTGAGGAGTTTGACAGTAGAGAATGAAAAGCTTTTTAATTTATAGGCTGGCTGAATATGATGAGGAAATTTCCTGCACTGAAAGCTGTTGCTACTAGTGGCTATAAAGCAAAAATAGTCGTCATGAAGTTTGGGCATTGTTAAATCTATTTTTGTTTTAGTGTTGGCGTTTTTTCCAGCTTCCTTCACTTGTGGTGGTGTTCTACAAAATTAACATCTGGCTTAGCTCCCCACTGAGGGAGGAGTGAAGGGCCATCCTAAACTTATCCTGCCACCACTCAGGACTAACTGACATCTGAAAAATCCCACTGACTTAACTTCAGTTTTCTGAAGGTCCATTGGGAAGAGATTAGCTAAATCATCTTTTTATATTAGTTGACTTGTTATGCCTGCTGTATAATCTTTCAGGATGCACAAGCAGTTAACTTTGTCAAAAATGGAAAATGACATAGAAACATACAGTGTCTTGCAAATATCTTTATGTTCTTGTACAGTTTTCACATTCTGCTGTCTAAAAAAATACAAGTCAAAGGGGCATGTTTACTAAACTGTGCTAATGGTTAATGCATGCTTTAACACACCCTAACTAGTTATCATAGGCCCCAAGTAACTGCTACCATGTGATAAAAGCAACCAGCATGTTAAAATCCCATGATAACTGCTTAGTGCGCAATGGGGTGGGGACTGAGCAGGTTAGGAGTGGAGAGTGGGCATGGACTGCACATTTCAGTTAGCACAGGGGGGAATTGCTGCATGCTAATTGTCAATGTTGCAGTTAGCATGGATGCACTTTACGCCACCTTAGTAGGCGGTGTTAAGTGCAACTGTGTTTATTCCTAATGATGTTACCACACGGTAAGGAACCTTTCAGTATGCTGATTGCAGGGGTCATGCTGAGCATGCCGTCCAACAGCATCCAACAGCACACAACCTTTGTACTTATGTTTACACTAATTTTTTGCTCTTAGTATGCGGAAAATGCAAAAACTTGGTGCAATTTAGTAAATGTCCAAAATGCATTAAGCTTGCAGAACATATTCTATACTTTCAATATGAGAGAACAATTATGGAAATATTCAAACAGTAATAAAGCATAAGAAACCAAAAATGTTTGATTCCATAAGTCTTCATTCCTCTTGACTAAGTACTTAGTGGAGGCCCATTTTGCAGCTCTAACAGCCATGAGTCATTTAAGATAAGTGTGTACCAACTTTGTACAACTGGATGATGTAGTTTTTATCTATTTATTTTGATAGAATAGCTTAAGTTCTTTCAAATGGGCTAGGGATTTTCTGGTAGGTTCACGACTGGGCTTTGAAAGATCATTCCAGGGCATTCCCTTTCTTCTTGCTGAGCCACTCCATTGTCACTTTTGCCTTGTGCTTAAGATCATTGTCCTGCTGAAAGGTGAATTTTCTTTGCAGTTCTGCCCATACTTTGCAGGAAGTCAGTCCTCATATATGGGTGATGCCACTAACTGAGCCTGCGCGGAAGCATCTCCCCCAGCTTTCAAGGAAAGCCTTTGGGAGATGCACCATGCATGTGTGGTTCACTTCCCGCCCAAGGGTGCCATCTTGACTCAGTCTCCTTTTTTTACACGGAGCCTTTCGGAAGTTGTCCTTTTTTCCCTGGAAAAGGTCAGATTTTTCATAGTTAAATTTTGTCCGGTTTGCGTACCGGTTCCTTCTTGCCCCCAAGCCAGCTCACCTTGGCATCGCTCCTCCAGTTCATCTATCCATTTTCCACTTTTTTTTATTGACGTCCACCTTGACAGACATATGTGCCCTTTTTCAGCCGAAGGCCTTAGATCTCTGCCAGGAGGCAGATACCCCCTTTTTCCGATGGTCTCAAATAGTTTCAGAAAGTGTGACTGGTATAGAAAAATTATGTCACTTACCGATCCACACGACTGCTGCCTCCAATGCCTTGGCCCGGAGCACGACGACTCAAGACTGTGAACTCTGCAGAACAATGACCCCAAAGGCCTTAAAGAGCTATCATCAGCAGCAGGAAACATTTTTTCATAAGTCCGACTCCACCCTGGAATCTCCGGTAACACTACGCTCCAGGGACCCCTCCAATATCTTGGTGACCCACAAAGCCATCGCCTCCTCAGAGTTCCACAGCTGGGGTTCCTCCGAGCGGAAGTCCCCCGGAGGTGGAGCATAAGAAGAAGAAATCCTCGGAGGACGGATGAGGGAAGAAGGTGAAATCCTAACTCAGGTCCCGCAGCCGCAAGCATGAATCAGAGTTGTCGAGGCAGGAGTGGCCCTCCAAGTTGCCACACAAGGAGTTGTCTGCTCCCACCGACCGGCCTCAGGCCTCCAAGGCCATCCTCATTGAGGACTCCTCCCTTGACAGTACTGAACACCGGGCTCGACGTCCTCAGTGCCAGCATTGAAGGCTCTGGAGCCAACTGGCATGGAGATCAGAATAGCAGCCCTAGAGAGCAGTATATCTGCCCTAGTGGTCATGCAGCAGGCTCTTCCGGTTCATCCGCTCTGATGACAGGACCCTTGACATCGAGGGCTTCCCCAGACATCGAACCTGTCCTCGAGCTCCATCGTCCTCAAGAGAGCCCCTGGCCTTGGTTGAGGTCCCAGTACCATTCTTCGGGACACCGGTCTTCTCCGGAGAGCACCTGCGACGCAGACCGATGATGCTCCGGAGGTTCTTCACATAAGAACATAAGATATGCCATACTGGGTCAGACCAAGGTCCATCAAGCCCAGTATTCTGTTTCCAACAGTGGCCAATCTAGGTCATATGTACCTAGCAGTTTCCCCAAGAGACACAAGTTCCACAATGCTTGTACTGGGTCAAGCATTGATATCTTCGGTCACTTCTTAATAATGGTATATGGACCTTTCCTCCAGGAACTTGTCCAAACCTTTTCAAACCCAGCTACACTAACAGCCTTTACTACATCCTCCGGTAACAAATTCCAGAGTTTGATTACACGTTGAGTGAAAAAATATTTTCTTTTATTAGTCTTAAATAGTTTACCCTGTAGCTTCATTGCATGTCCCCTAGTCTTTCTATATTCTGATAAGGTAAACAATCGATCTACGTTTACCCGTTCCACTCCGTTCATTAATTTATAGACTTCTATCATATCTCCCCTCAGCCGTCTCTTTTCCCTAACCTTTTTAGCCTTTCTTCATAGGAGTATCCTTCCATCCCCTTTACCATTTTGGTGGCTCTTCTCTGTACCTTTTCTAAAATCGCTATATCCTTTTTAAGATACGGCGACCAGAATTGCACACAATATTCAAGGTGTGGTCTCACCATGGAACGATATAGAGGCATTATAATATCTTTTGTTTTATTTTCCATTCCTTTCCTTATCATACCTAGCATTCTATTTGCTCTCTTGGCCGCCGCTGCACACTGGGCCGAGGGTTTTAACATGGTATCCACAATGACGCCTAAATCTTTTTCCTGGGTGGTGGTTCCTAATGTCGAACCTTGCATCGTGTAACCATAGTTTGGGTTGTTCTTCCCTAGGTGCATAACCTTGCACTTGTCCACATTAAATTTCATCTGCCATTTTGATGCCCAGTCTTCCAATTTATCAAGATCCTCTTGCAATTTTTCACAATCCTCTTGGGTTTTAAGAACTTTAAATAGTTTTGTGTCATCTGCAAATTTGATAACCTCACTCGTTATTCCACTTTCCAGGTCATTTATGAATATGTCAAAAAGCAGCGGATCCAGCACAGATCCCTGGGGTACACCACTATTCACCTTTCTCCATTGGGAAAATTGGCCATTTAGCCCTACCCTCTGCTTTCTATCTTTTAACCAGTTCCTGATCCACAATAGTACACTGCCTCCTATCCCATGACTCTTTAGTTTTGCCAAAAGTCTCTGATGAGGGACCTTGTCAGAGGCTTTCTGAAAGTCCAGATACACAGTATCAACCGACTCACCTTTGTCCACCTGTTTATTCACTCCTTCAAAAAAACATAACAGATTAGTAAGACAAGATCTTCCTTGTCTAAAGCCACGTTGGCTGTCTCCCATTAGGTTGTGACTATCTACATGCTGAGTAATTTTATTCTTTATGATGGTTTCTACCATTTTTCCCGGTACTGATGTCAGGCTCACCGGTCTGTAGTTTCCCGGATCACCCCTGGAACCCTTTTTAAAAATTGGTGTTACATTGGCGATCCTCCAATCTTCAGGTATTAGAGATGATTTTAATGATAGTTCACAGATTACTGATAGCAGTTCTGCAATCTCATATTTCAGTTCTTTCAACACCCTTGGATGTATACCATCCGGCCCAGGTGATTTGCTACTCTTCAGTTTATCTAATAGTTGTAAGACATCTTCCAGATGTATCGATATTTCCTTCAATTCTTCCGCACCTTTAAATACCACTTCAGTCATGGGTAACATCCCTACATCTTCCTCAGTAAAGACCGAAGCAAAGAATTCATTCAGTCTCTCCGCTATAGCCTTGTCGCCTCCTAGTGCCCCTTTAACCCCTCTATCATCTAATGGACCAACTGACTCTCTCACAGGTTTTTTGCTACGAATGTACTGAAAAAGTCTTTATTACGCGTTTTTGCTTCCGCAGCAAGCTTCTCAAATTCTCCCTTTGCCTGCCTTATCAATGCCTTGCATTTGACTTGCCAGTGCTTGTGCTGTTTCCAGGTTTCGTCGTTTGGCTCTTTTTTCCATTTCCCAAAAGATGCTTTTTTGGCAACAACAGCCTCTCTGACCTCACCTTTAAACCATGCTGGCAGTTTTTTGGACTTCCTTCCACTTTTCTTAAAGCGTGGAATACAGCTGGTCTGGGCTTCCAAGATAGTATTTTTCAACAACACCCAAGCTTGATGTACGTCTTTAACCTTCGCAACTGCTCCTTTTAGTTTTTTCTTAACTGTTTTCCTCATTTTATCATAGTCTCCCTTTCGAAAGTTAAAAGGTAGTACTGTGGATTTCCTTACTATCCCTCCTCCACTAATTAAATCAAAGGCGATCATGCTATGATCACTATTGCTAAGTGGCCCCAACACCCTTATCTCTTGCACTAGATCTGGTGTTCCACTAAGGACTAGGTCTAATATGGCGTCCCCTCTGGTCGGTTCATGAACCAGCTGCTCCAAGAAGCAGTCATTTATTTCATCTAGGAACTTTATCTCCCTAGCATGTCCTGACGTGACATTGACCCAGTCGATACCGGGGTAATTGAAATCACCCATTATTATTACTGCGCTGTAACTTTTGTTAGCTTCCTTGATTTCTTTGAGCATTTCATCATCCATTTGGTCATTCTGGCCAGGTGCTCGGTAGTACACCCCCACTGCCATTGCCTTTCCCCTTTTATATGGAATTTCAATCCATATAGATTCTACAGCAGATTTTGTTTCCTGCAAAACTTTAATCCTTTCTGAGTCAATGCCCTCTCTAACATAGAGCGCAACCCCTCCACCAATTTGATCAGCTCTATCATTACGATATAGTTTGTACCCAGGTATCACAGTGTCCCACTGGTTGTCCTCCTTCCACCATGTCTCTGATATTCCAATCATATCTAACCTTTCATTTAGTGCTATATATTCTAACTCTCCCATCTTATTCTTTAGACTTCTAGCAGCATTTGCATGCAAGCATTTTAGAGAATGTATTTTATTCATGTTAATTTGGCTATTGTTAGACATGGGTAAATTGTGATCTTTAAGCTCTGTCTGCTCCATACTTGAGGGCATTTGGGCTACTTTACTGTTTTGTGGAACCTCTCTGCTTTTGGTAGTATCCTTCAAGGATACATTCTTCCGAACCATCCGCTTTTGGGCGACTGTCGTCTTTCCCCTAATATCTAGTTTAAAAGCTGCTCTATCTCCTTTTTAAAGGTTAATGCCAGCAGCCTGGTTCCATCCCGGTTAAGGTGAAGCCTGTCCCTTTGGAAGAGCCCCTCCTTTCCCCAGAATGTTCCCCAGTTCCTAACAAATCCAAAACCCTCATCTCTGCACCATTGCCTCATCCACGCTTTGAGACTCCGGAGCTCTGCCTGTGGAGTGTGGTCCTCGACCGAGGTGATTGTGCAGCGTCGGACTTGTACTCCGTCTTCGAGTTCAGATGGGAGATTGAGGACGAAGAATCTTCGGACACAAGGCGACACTGTGACGTGCCCTTGGACTCATCTCCCCTGGCAACCTGACGCCGTTCCCCACCCAAAGACGTTGCGTTCCTCGATTTTGTGAGGGATATGGCCAAGGCGCTTGCAATCAAGACAGAGTCCGAGGCCAAGGAGGACCCACAAACTGAGGAATTGGAGATATTCCAATGTGAGGCATCCCTGAAAGAAACCATTATGGTCACAGTGCCCCCAATCCTTCACCGCTGCTTCCTCTGGATGTGGGAAACACTGGCGTTGGTACCATTTGACAGCAGGCGCCTCGATGCGATGTATGCTGGAGCTCTGGCAACTCGACAGAGTCAGCCATGCTCTGGCTTAAGAGCTAAAAGACACACTCGTCAGTACCACCTGGCAGGGAACCCTCAATGCCCTTGGCCGAAAGGTTTTTCAGGGCTCGATGCTAACATGCCAAATCCCCTCATACTAGATCTACATTGGCATGTACCAGAAGGAACTGTCGATGGAGCTCAGGGGATTCTTGGCAGGCCTCAGTGGAGAACCCTTATAGAGGGTCAAGACCCTAACTTCGGAGGTAAAGGAATGTTCAAAGTTCCTGTCCCGAGCAGCCTATGATGACACAAAGCATGGCTGCAGTCATCCGACCTGGAGCAATGGGTACAGGACAAACTGATGTCCACTGCACAGGTGTAAACCTGTACGGGAAATCCATAGTGGACAAAGCAGTGGAGATAGAGACCGAGTATGTGACGAGAACCAGGCTCTCAAAAAAGACCTCTGTATAACCCTGAAAGAAAATGCCAGAAAAAAACCCTTCTTCCCAAGGAAGGGGACTTCAGTACTGCTCCGCACTTCCAAGCCTTCTCAGGCCATCAGCAGGCTCAGCAACAAAAAGGCCAGGGACATCATCCTAGAAAGCATAAAGCCATGATGCACCAGGCACCAGTTCGGGTCCAACCCGGGGGAGGCTTTTGACTGCCTGGGTGTGACTTCCACACCCCCAGTGGGACCTTTGCTGCCTACAGGGGCGCCTAGCCTTTTTTGCCCACAGGTGGACAGCCATCACCACTGATGCCTGGGTGTTACAGGTGGTCAAGGAGGGTAATCTCTTCCACCTACATCAGACACCACCCTCGTTCTTCTTAGGAGAGCCCACCAAGCCTCTCCTTCACCAGATCCTGCTCCTCACTGAGCTAGCTGGACTACTCCAGGACAAAGCAGTGGAGCCAATCCCAGAATACCTCTGGGGCACTGGCTTCTATTCCAGGTATTTCCTCATCCCCAAGAGGACTGGGGGCCTCAAGCCCATCCTGGAACTGTGAGAGCTCAACAGGTTTCTGGTCAGGGAGAAGTTCAAGATGCTCTCCCTTGGAACACTGCTACCATTTCTCGAGCAGGGAGACTGTCTTTGCTCCTTAGATCTAAAGGATGCTTACACTCACATCCTAGTCCTCCCCATCCACAGAAAATACCTCTGGTTCGTGGTGGACAAACAATGCTATCAGTATAGAGTACTGCCCTTTGAGCTAGGCTCATTTCCAAGGGTCTTTACCAAATGCCTTGCGGTGGTTGCAGCCCACCTCAGGCTTCAAGAGGCCTTCGGCTTTCCCTACCTGGATGACTGGCTCAGAAAGGGGGCCACAGCTGCAGGGAAACAATGCACCACCAGACACACCATAAATGCCCTTCAACTCCTGGGGTTTGTCATAATCTACCCCAAGTCCCACCTCACTCTTGCTCAGAGCCTAGCGTTCATAGGGGTGCAGCTGGACACCCATCAGGCAAAAGCCTTCCTCCCCCAGGAGAGGTCAGCACATCTCGGGGAACTAGCCGCAGAGGTGCAACTGTGCAGGGCACTAACTGCCCGGCTTCCCCTTTGCCTGTTGGGACACATGGCCTCCACGGTCCACGTGACCCCAGATGCCCGCCTACACATGAGAGCAGCCCAATGAAGCCTCCTCTCTCAGTGGACCCAAGCTACAGGCAGGCTTAGGGACAGGGTGCACATGACCCGCCAGCTGGTGGACTCCCTTGGATGTTGGCAGAATCCAGATCACCTTCAGGCTGGGATACCCTGCTAGGCACCCACCCCCCAGAAAGTCCTCACCATGGATGCCTCTCTAATGGGATGGAGAGCGCGTTGCGACAGCCTCCAGACACAAGGCTGCTGGTCCCAGAGGGAATCTGAAATGCAGATCAACCTACTGGAAATCAGGGCCATATCCCAGGCCCTCAAGGCCTTCCGTCACCAGCTACAGCACCACTCGATGCTGATCCAGACCGACAATCAGGTTGCGATGTTCTACGTGAACAAACAGGGAGAAGGGGGTCATACCCTCTATGTCAGGAGGCGGTAGCCCTCTGCGCTTATGACACATGCAGCGGGATGCTTCTGATAGCGGTCTACCTCCTGGGCCAGGACAATATCTTGGTGGACAAGCTGAGCAGGATACTCCAGCCGCATGAGTGGCACCTGGACCCAACAGTGGCCTCAAGGTTGTTCCGGCTCCAGAGCCATCCCAGTGATGGACCTGTTTGCCAGCCCGGACAACGTGCAGTTTCCCCGTTTCTGCTCCTGCTGACCACACCTGTCTTGGGTAACGGTGGATGCATTCCTCATCCTGTGGTTGGAAGGCCTCCTGTAGCCTTCACCCCCAACACTGCTGATAGTCAAGACCCTGTTCAAGGCTCAACGCAACAAAGCATCGCTAGTGCTGATAGCCCCTCGGTGGCCCAGACAGCCCTGGTTCCCATTGTTCCTCTCCTTATCGACGGTACCGCTAATTCCCCTGGGCCGAACCCCTGGACTGCATTCGCAGGAGCTGGGCACTCTCCTACACCCCAACCTGGGTCTCTCTCGCTGATGGTTTGGCTGCTGAAAGGGTAGCACTAGCCCCTTCAACCTTCCACGGGACATGGAAGACATCCTCCTGGCCTCTCAGAAGGCCTCCACGAGAAGAACGTATGCCTTCAAGTGGCAATGTTTCTCACTGTGATGCACAGAGAAATTGGCGAATTCGTTCTCCTGTTCAATACATGTGGTGCTCCAATACCTGCTCCACCTATTGCAGGCAGGACTGTAGTCCAACTCGATCAGAATACACCTAAGCGCCATCATGGCACATCACCACTTTATCGAGGGGAAGCCCCTTTTGGCTCAGCCCCTTGTGTCTCTGTTCCTACAGGGCCTCATGTTGTCCAAATCCCCCGTCCGCCCTCTGGCAGTGAAATGGGACCTTAATGTGGTGCTCTCGCAACTCACTAAGCCTCCGTTTGAGCCTTTAGCTCCCTACCACCTGCAGTACCTCTCCTGGAAGGTCGCCTTCCTGGTAGCACTCACATCAGCTCACAGAGTTAGTAAACTCCAGGTTCTGATGGCTCTGATGGAGGTTGTACAAGAACATGGTTATGCTCCGCACACACCCTACGTTTCTACCGAGGGTGGTGTCCTCATTCCACCTCAATCAGGAGATGGTGCTCCCGACCTTCTTTCCCAGGCTTCACGCTGGCAGGGCAGAGACCGTTCTCCATACATTGGATTGCAAGAGAGCCCTGTCCTCCTACCTGCAGCAGACCCAGAACCACCGCAAAGCTCGACAGCTTTTCGTATCCTGTGACCCCCAGCAAGCTGGGGCTCTCAGTAACTAAGCGAACTCTGTCCAACTGAGCAGCATTACCCTTGCTGATGAGCAAGCGGGCATCCCACTGGACCAGAGAGTCATGGCACAGTGCATCAGAGCCATGACTAATTCCGTGGTCAATCTGTGTTCTGTCCCCATGATGGAAATTTGCCGGGCTACCACCTGGTTTTGGGTCCATACCTTCTCAGCTCACTACTGCCTGGAGAAGGTCCCAATGGGACAGTGCCTTTGGTCAGGCCGTACTCCGTAATCTTTTTGGAATGTAGGCAACTCCTGCCCTCCAACCCTTCTGTATTCAGGCTACAGGAGTGCTGGTGTTCACTGGCTGCTTGGGTCTTGTGAGAGTCTCTCCCTTGGGACTCGACTGCTGTTATAGGTTCTCGGTAGCCTGTAGCTGGTGAGTTCCATATGTGAGGACTGACTTCCTGCTTGTTCCTGGAGAAAGCATAGTTACTCACCTGTAACAGGTGTTCTCAGGGGACAGCAGGAATCTGTCCTCACAACCCTCCCTCCTCCCCTTGGAGTTGCTTCTTTACCATCTTATATTTTTACCATCTTAGCTATGTCATTAGACTGAGGCAAGATGGCACTCTTGGATGGGAAGTAGACCATGCATGCATGGTGCATCTCCCAAAGGCTTTCCTTGAAAGCTGGGGAGATGCTTCCACCCGGGCTCAGTCAATGCCGACATCACCAGTATGTGAGGACTGATTCCTGCTGTCCCTGGAGAACACCTGTTACAGGTGAGTAACTACACTTTTATCTTCACAAGCCTCCCTGTAGTAAAGCAGTCCAATAACATAATTCTACTGCCATCATGCTTTACTGTATGGATATTCTCCGTGAACAAGTAGGAAATAATAAGAAAAAGGTAACATAGTAACAGTAAATGACGGCAGATAAAGACCAGCATGGTCCATCCAGTCTGCCCAGCAATACGGCAAGAGTAGGTGCACCTGTCGCTCTGTGCAGGCCACCCCACCCCATGTCTTTGTTTAGGGGTGGACCCACCACTCCATGTAGGACACCCCTATTTGTTGAGAAGTTAGATGTTCAGTTTATTTTGTTTTTATCCTGTTGCTATAAAGGGATCTGCTGTGCTTGTCCCATGCTGTTTTGAATTCCGTCACCGTGTTTTCCCCCACCACTTCCATTGGGAGAGCATTCCAAGCATCCACCACCCTTTCAGTGAAAAAATATTTCCTGACATTGCCTTTCAATTTTCCATCTTGCAGCTTCATGTTATGCACTCTAGTTTTGCAGCTTCCCCATCTTTGGAAGAGGTTTGTTTGTTCATTATTCCTCTTTAAGTATTTAAAGGTCTGAATCATATCTCCCCTATCCCTCCTCTCCTCCAAAGTGTACATATTTAGGTCTTCAAGTCTCTTCTCATAAGGTTTCTTACACAGGCTCCAAATCATTTTGATCGTCTTCCTCTGAGCAGTTTCCAGTCTTTTTACATCTTTTGCAAGATATGGTCTCCAAAACTGAACACAGTATTCCAAGTGAGGCCTCACCAGCGACCTGCACAGTGGCATAAGTACCTCTTCCTTTCTGCTGGTAATCCCTCTTTGTATGCAGCCCAACATCCTCCTGGCTTTTGCCACTGCCTTGTCGCACTGTTTTGCCACCTTGAGATCATCAGAGATAATCACACCCAAGGTCTTTCTCCTGAACCATGCACACCAACCTCTCGCCCCCTATTGCGTACATTTCCCTTGGATTTCTGCTACCTATATGCATGACACTGCACTTTTTCGTATTAAATCGTAATTGCCAAGCATTAGACCATTCTTCCAGCTTTTGTAGATCTTTCCTCATGTTATCCACTCCCTTGGGGGAGTCCACTCTGTTGCAAATTTTTGTGTCATCTGCAAAAAGACAGACTTTTCCATTCAGTCCTTCAGCAATATCACTCACCAATACATTGAACGGTGCCGGGCCCAGGACTGAACCCTGGGGCACCCCGTTAATCACCTTCCTTTCATCCGAGTGAGCTCCATGTACCATCACCTTCTGTCGTCTGTCAGTCAACCAATTTCTAATCCAGTTTGCCATCTTGGGACCCATCCCCAAGCTACTGAGTTTGTTGACAAGCCTCCTATGAGGAACAGTATCAAAGGCTTTGCTGAAATCCAGTTAGATGACATCCATCGCATGCCCCTGATCTAGTTCCTTGGTCACCCAGTCAGAGAACTCAATCAAGACCGTCCTTCAGTAAAACCATGTTGCCTCGGATCTTGCAACCTGTTGGTTTTGAGAAAGTTCACTATTCGCTCTTTCAGGAGCGCCTCCATTACTTTTCCCACCACCGAGGTAAGGCTCACTGGTCTGTAGTTTGACACTTCTTCCCTGTCACCACTTTTGTGTAGAGGTATGACATCAGCCATTCTCCAGTCCTGAGGAACCGCTCCTGTTTCTAAGGGTCTGTTGAATACTTCCTTTAACGGTCCTGCAGGAATCTCTCTGAGCTCTTTCAGTATCCTGGGATGTATCCCATCTGGTCCCATGGCTTTGTTCACTTTCAGTTTAGCAAGTTGTTCCAACACCTCATCTTCTGTGAATGGTGTGGTATCTACTTCATTCCCATTTTTATATTTAGGAGTCACAGCTGGTCCATCTCCAGGATTTTCTTTAGTAAAAACAGAGCAGAAGTATTTGTTTAGCGATTTCGCTTTTTCAATGTCACTTTCCACGAGTCCTTTCCCAGCACTTCTGAGACCTGCAATTCCAACTCTGATCTTCTTCCTTTCCCGAATATACCTGAAGAAAGTTTTGTCGCCACCCTTAACATCTTTAGCCATCTTTTCCTCTGCCTTTGATTTTGCTTTCCTTATTTCTCTTTTTGACTCTGAGTCTGATCCTGTATTCATTTCTGTGTTCTTCTGTTTGCAAGCTTTTGAATTTTGCGAAAGCTGTGTTTTTCGCCTTTATTTGAGCAGCCGCTTTTTTGAAAAACCAAATAGGTTTCCTTCTCCTCTTGTTTTTATTTACTTTTCTTACATATTTATCTGTTGCCCCTTTTATTGCCACCTTTAGTTTAGCCCATTGCAATTCCACTTCCCTTATCTCCTTCCACCCTGTCAGCTCCTCCTTTAGATACTCGGCTATTTTATTGAAGTCAGTGTTTTTGAAGTTCAGGACTTTGAGCTTGCTGTGATTGGCCTGTACCATGGCTTTTATCTCAAACCACACCGTGTGATGATCACTGTTGCTCACACGGGCACTCACGCAGACATTCGACACGCTATCACCGTCGGTGAGCACTAAATCCAGTGTTGAGCTTTCCCTGATTGGTTCCATGATCATTTGTCTAAGTGATGCATCTTGGAGAGCATCTACAATTTTTTTGCTTCTTTCCAGATGTGCAGAAGGAGTAATCCAATCCACATCAGGTAGATTAAAGTCACCCAAAATGATTGCTTCCTCCTTTGTGGCTATCTTGGCAATATCTATAATCAATTTGTTATCTATCTCTTCAATTTGAGTCTGAGGTCTGTAGACTACAGCAGTATGGATGACAGTGCCATCTCCTCTTTCTAACACAATCCAGAGCGCTTCTTCTTTTCCCCATGTTTCTGCATTTCAGTAGCTTTAATATTGCTTTTGATATACAAGGCTACTCCTCCTCCTTTGCCATTTTCTGTCTCTTCTGAATAGATTATAGCCAGCTATGGCTATACCCCAATCATGCGATTCATTAAACCATGTTTCTGTAATGGCCACAATGTCCAAATCCATTTCCACCATTAGGGCTTCCAGGTCCGGAACTTTGTTGGCTAAGCTTCGAGCATTTGTGCTCATTGCTTTCCAGCATTTACCTGGCTTGTGTGTATTTTGCATTGATTTTGTTCTGCCCACATCTTCCCACTTGTTTTTGATGTGTGGTTTAAAAGTGTGTCTGTTTCTGATGATGTTCTGCTTTTGCAGGGGGTGGCGTGCAGGTCTTGACCTTCCACATCTGTCACCCCTTTTGCCTAGTTTAAATGCATATCCACATACTGCCTGAATTTTTCACTTAAGATTCTTTTCCCTGCGATAGAGATGTAGTCCATCAGCACAGTATAGTCTCTTGTTGGTCCATCTGTTTCGCCAGTCGCCAATAAATCTGAATCCTTGTTTGCACCAGGTCTGGAGCCATGTATTAAAGCTGTTAATGCAATGCAGCCTTTTTGTCCCCTTACCAAGAACAGACAGAACCTCTGAGAATGCAACAGTGTTAACAATGGGCTTGAGTTTGTCTCCCAGAGATTGGAAGTCCTTTTGGACTGTAGAGGCACTGTTTCTAGCCAGGTCGTTTGTGCCCAAGTGGATAACAACATCAAGTTTGGAGTGTTCACCTTTTGCGCTAAGTACTTCAACTACTTGGTTTGTATTCCTGCTGGCTGTCGAGCCTGGTAGGCACATGACTATCTTCTCTCCTTTGAACTGTGTTCCCAAGTTGGTGCCTCTGATGATGGAATCTCCACGTAGTAGTAGTAGTTTTCTGTTTGGTGAGGCTTTCTTCATATTTGGTGTTTTAGCAGGAGATTGGGCATTGTCTGACTCATTTAAGGGCCCTTCAGTTTCTTTGAATTGAGCATCCTCATTAGCCAAGGCAGAGAAGGCATTATGCAGGGATATCTCTTGATGTAGAGGATGTCTCTGCGTTACAGGTCGCAGTCTTCCAGAACCCACTGTGATCCATTTGTTCCTTGGGTGTTTGATTCTTTGTGGGAGCGGTGGTGGACTTTGTTCAGTTTGTATCCTAGAAGAGGTGCGTTTCATTGCAGCCATTTCCTCCTTCAGTAGAGTCACTTCTTTATGCATGGCAGCTAGGTCTTTCCTTAGTAGAGTCAGTTCGTCATGCATGGCAGCTGACCTGAGGCACATAGGACAAGCTCTTAGGCTCCAAATGATTCATCTTGGAATGAAAGTATCGCAGTTATTGCACTGAATACACGACATGTTGGTTAAGCAGACCCAGAAGAAGAAGAAGAAAGGATGAAGAAGATGTGGACTTTTAACCCAAGTAAGAAAGGATAGATGGCACATATGTGACCACTATAAAGGCAATGTAGCCCCTGGTGTGGGTGGGGTGAGGGGTAGGGTGGGCGGGAACCTAAGTGTCTCTGGCGAGTAGGCTGTTCCTGAACCGTGGGCATACACCAATATCTGATGTAAGTCTATACAAGGAAAGCAGTCTAAATGCCCCCAAGCTTAGTCTAAAAACACAGTTAAAAGCTATAATAGTAATTCCCCCAAAAATCAGCAGTTAGAATTTATAGTTTTAAGTCAGCAGAGAAGATAGAAAGGTTTGTTCTTAGCTCAATGGATGCTCCTCGGCTTCTGCAAAACTGGCTCAGACCAGTGTCAGGCCAGGTGTACAATGCTCCAAATCAGCTCCTCCCTGGGAATAAGGTTTCACCAACCAGTGCAGCAGAAGTAAAAACCTAGTTTGTTATAACTCTCTATCTGCCACACAGACAGATATCTGATGTAAGTCTATACAAGGAAAGCAGTCTAAATGCCCCCAAGCTTTGTCTAAAACCACAGTTAAAAGCTATAATAGTAATTCCCCAAAAATCAACAGTTAGAATTTATAGTTTCAAGCCAGCAGAGAAGATAGAAAGGTTTGTTCTTAGCTTAATGGATGCTTCTCAGCTTCTGCAAAACTGGTGACATCTCTGTCTGAGCCTAGCATAGAATGCTCCCCAGCTTCCAAAAGCATGCATGGCACCATATTCCAAAGGCCCGCCATGGCGCCATTTTCTCTAGTCTTCGTTTTCAGTGGAACCCCTAGGACAGCGATGGCGAACCTATGGCACGCGTGCCAGCTGTGGCACGCGAAGGCCTTGCAGCTGGCACGCGGGAAGGTCCGCAATCGAAAAAAAAAAAAACAACCCTGTCTGCTGCCGTTGTCGGGGCCGCCGCGGCAGAATCAAGCGTGCCGCGGGGCCCCCCTGTACCCGGCAGATCCTGCCCTCCCCGTAGCAGCTCTCTCTTTGGAGCTACAGTCAGACGCGCCGGCTTGCAGAGCGCGAAGGGAAGAGTTTCCCTTTCGCGACTCTGTTAAGCCCGCAGGGGCTGATGGGACCCAGTCCTTTTTAAGTCTGCTATTTAGTGAACCCATGTGGTTCTCTCTATTTCACCTATAACAGCATGTGGCATTACATCAAGGCATAAAAATCTATACACTGCACAGTTTCACATCATTAGTCCATTGCATTCTGATAACAATATAATGATATCAAGAAACTCATAAATGTTCAATTATGTAGTCCATTGCATTCAGAGGACAATACGTCATCAAGAAATTTATAAATGTTCAATTGAATTATTCATATATCAATTTTATTCAATAACACTGTTCCAATGTCAATTTTCTTAGTATGATCATCCTGTTCCTGCTCTTGACATAGGACTAATCAAGATAATTGATTTTAGGTTATTGATATGTTCAAAATAAACTATATTTATTTATTCATTTAATAACGCATCACTCAATTTGTTGATATCTGGATTAACGCCAATTGTAACAAATATATTATTAGCTTTTATACAATGGTATTTTACCTTTTTACAGTTAATTGTATATGAGACACCAATTCATAGGTTATCGGTCTCAACCTTTAATACAAAGATGTAGGCATAAATAAACACACTCATTAGTTCATTATTCAGATTAGTTGATGTTATCTTCATACTCATATAAAGTCTACCATCCATACTATTTGATGTTAGGTAATTGCACAATTTAAAATATTCTGTTCTATAGTATCATTTGTTTGTGCAATCTTAATTATTGAAATAGTAACTATAGCTTCCCAAGTTTGACTTTATGATGTGGTGTAGATTCTCAATCTGTGATTCACTGTTTTTTATCATCACTTCAAAATATTTGCACACATTTTTTCGTTATATATTTTTACAATAGGGGCGCTAATATACATGGATAAAATAATATAATAAGTTATTAGACATATATTGATTTACCTTACATTTTATATTATTTTAACATTATCATTTTTATGTATTCAGTCTCCACTATATATATTTTTTAATCTAGAAGTGTCTGCAAGATTGTATTCATCATCATAACCGTATCTATTTACATACATAGATTTTTAAGCCCATAATTGGTACTCACCTCCAGTTATACTCTTAAATCACTATACATATTTGAATTATTTATGGTTTTCTTAACATATTTATGTTTTATGTCATTACTTGTCGTTACTTCTAGTTATTATATTTGTAGTTTAATTTAGGCAACATCCAGTCTCTCTAACATAGTGAGACAGAACACGCCCAACCTTGAACTTAGGATTATATTACTAGTCCATGAACATGGTTGTATGTAAGTACAATAATTTTCTCTATGTTTATTTATTTATTATACTTTTGATATATACAAATTTTAGTTCATTGTCCTAAGAGTTTTACTTATACTTCATTATAATTGTCCGTAAGCGTTTATTCTGTTATTTCTCACAATATTCATATGTTTATAATTATTATCACTTCTTATTATATTTCATGTCCTGCGTTTCCATACACTTGTTTTTGTTTAACTATATGGATGATAGTTTAACCAGTCCCTCTTTCTGTTCATATAATATTATAATATATTTTAAATGTTATGGGTAAATATTTGATTTTTATGTTTTTATTTGTTATGATTTGTATTATTTATATTTATATTGTAGCTGCTACCCCCTGATGAAGGCATTGACTGCCGATACGCGTCGGGGTCTTTTTCAATAAATTGGATTTGAATTGTCCTTACATTTGGCTTCTTGCTTCTTGTGGCTCCTGTTGAACTTTTGCAAGAACAGTGCTCCCTGTTTTTTCTTGTTTGCTCCCTTGGAGCCATGTTTTCTCCATGGAGGGATATCCTCAGTTTCAAAGAGGACGACCTTACCGCCATGTTACCAGAGGACCCCTTCTTCACCACCGATGACACTACTCCAAATATAGAAGAAGAATGGAGGGAACTTGTTTGGACAACACAAAAATACATTCGAGAGGAATTTCATGCAGCTTCATTGCTTGAGTATTGCCGAAACAAGATTATCCCTAGGGGATTAAGGATTCAAAAAGCCCCGGGCATGTTCCGGGATGACAAAAAATTCATGTCGGACTGGTTGAAGATACTGAACAAGTGTTCTTTAGATCTTATGATCTTATTGATAAATACTTCCAAACGCAGGACAGCAGTTCTCAAAACACAGATAGAATCCAAGGTTGAGAATCTTAAGAAACAGGATAAACACTTTGATAATGAAATGAAGGAATTTGAAAAAAATAATTTAGAATATAAGCAAGAAATAAAGAGTATGAAGATAACTAAATATAGAAGGGATGAGGAAGACTATAAACTTCAAACGGTATATTATTGGACCTACAATAAAACGGAACATAAAAATAGGCGTAGGAGTACATCGTATAAGAAGGCGGCTAGATCCCCACGACGACCATCTAAATACTCTCATAAATATGATGAGCGGAGACCAGATAAATCAGAATCCCCCATACGAGACCATAAAAGATCACGACAGCATTCTCCACATCTTGCTGAACCTTCTGGCTCACTTTTCTCCTCCTCTGCCCCTATTCCCCCAAGACAACCTCGCAGTGCCAAACGGGATTTTCAGATGTCTGCCTTATGGAAAGGAGGTGGCAGAGGCATATCACCCAAGTCGCCTATAGACAGGCAGACGAGACAACAAGAACAACATGCCTCCCAGTCTCATCGAACAAATCGGACCCAGAGCTTCTCTGCCAAAAGACAATTAGAGTGGAACCTTTAGGCGGTATCATTAATCTATCCAACTACACTTTATCCGATACTGAAAAATTTCTTTTGAATAGAGGGCTATCGTACGTACCTACAAGACAACATGATAAATTCACCACACATGTGGAGTTATACAAATTCTTCCGAAAATTGAGAACCATTGATCATTTTACCAATACATCTGAGGCCACTATAGATCCCTCTGTGGTTAAAAATCCCTCTAAATGGATTCCACCCAGTACTAATACCATGATTTCAGCATTTGAAAATGTGGTTCTCTCCAAAGTTGATGACCTGTATAGACACAATAAACGATCTGGCTATTTCAATTTGAATAAATTACAATTGCAGGCGCTCAAGACATTACAATCTAATAATGACATTATTATTAAGCCAGCCGACAAAGGCGGCGCCATTGTCATTCAGAATAGAGAAGATTATATTAATGAAATAATGCGACAACTCAATGATCAACAATTCTATCAGAAAATATTTGAGGACCCTACTCCAATGATACAACAGAGAATTGAAACTCTTCTTTTTTTAGGCAAAGAAGCAGGGTATCTTACATCTAATGAGGTCGCATACCTGCGTGTCATGCATCCTATTATTCCCACTATTTACACTTTACCTAAAATACATAAATCTCTCCAGAATCCACCAGGTCGTCCAATTGTGTCTGCTATAGGTTCAATTTTGGAACCCATTTCCAAATTTCTTGACATTTACCTTAGACCATTTGTTACACAGATACCTTCTTATATTCGTGACTCGACACATATCATCAATATTCTACAAGAGTTTACTCAATATCATGATCAGCTCATACTAGTTACCCTGGACATAAATTCTCTATATACCAATATACCCCAACAGGCTGCGCTTGAAGTTCTAGCCAACACCCTAATACAAAGGGCACGACCAGTGCGGACTCCTACGGCTTTCCTAGTACAGTTAGCTTCAATAGCAATGTCAGAGAATTTCTTCTATTTTCGTGGCCTCTTTTATAAACAGGTAAAAGGGGTAGCTATGGGCTCTTCCATGGCCCCAGATGTGGCAAACCTCTATGTGGCTAACTTTGAAGCACAATACTTAACTTTCCATCCCTATGCATCTAATGTCCTTTTATGGAAGAGATATATAGATGACATTCTGATTATATGGGATGGTCCAGAAGATAAATTACAAGAATTTTTCTTATGGATTAATTCTCTGGATCCCCATCTACAATTTGAGGGTACCTTTAGTTCTGATAAGATTCCTTATCTTGACATCATGATTAAGAAGGATCATAGTGGCTTTGTCACAGAACTATATAGAAAGCCCACTGACCGCAATACTCTCCTCCATTATGATAGCTGTCATAATAGAGCATTCAAACAAAATTTACCGGTCAGCCAATTCCTGAGAATCAAAAGGACCTGCACCACAGAGAGAGATTTTGAACGCCATGCCGTCGATATGCATTACAGATTTAAAACGAGAGGATATCCAAAAGAGAGCATTAAGAAAGCATATCTACGTGCGTGCACTGCTGACCGTCCCCTTTTGCTACAGAAAAAGAGTATTCCAACTAATTCCGATAGGGTTGTCTGTGCTCTAACATTTTCACAACATTCTAAATCAATAGTGAACATTCTCAGACAGGAATGGCATTTATTGACTACATTACCAGCATTTGATACAAAACATATTATGGTGGCCTATAAAAGAAATACAAACCTAGCCAATACACTTGTTCCATCAGCTCTTATGAGATCACATGCTCCTCCTAAAATTAAGGGACACTACAGTTGTGGAAAATGTTCCGTTTGCCTACACACTATCACAGCCAAAAATAGCTTCATGGATTCGAAATCAGGACATAAGGTATACCTGAATGACTACACGAACTGCAGAACGTCCAATGTAATTTATCTTATACAGTGTCCATGTCATCTTGTATATATTGGAAAAACCAAAAGAGAAATCCGTACTCGCATTACTGAGCATAAAAGTTGTATTTCCCGGAAAATCACAGATAGGCCCTTGGTCTCTCATTGGATTGCTGCTGACCATAAAATTAGTGACTTGAAATATTTAGTTTTGAAATGTATCAAACCATTTTGGAGAGGAGGAGATATAGACAAAAAACTATTGAAATTGGAACAGAGATACATTTATGAGTTTAAAAGTTTATTCCCAGAGGGTCTTAATCAAGAAATAGACCTATCAGTTTTTCTGTAAACTCATGGACCCATGTTCTGTCCCATTCCAGATGTCTATTCATAATGTTCTCTCAACTAAGTGTACTGCCATTGATATTTATTCGTTCTCCACTTCACTACTGAGTTGCCTGCAGGCACATATGTATAAAAAACTGACTATCAACAAATTTATATACTAATACTACAATGAGCATTTATATGTTTCACATTATTATCTGCTCTTTAATTAGCTATTTTGATGGTTCGGCGTCAATTTGAAGGGTACATGATATTCTCCGTAGATATTGTATTCCACCTTTGACTCCATGCAAGCACCACCAGCGTTCTGCATCCCTCCAATGCAGACAATGTTTGCACTCGATCGGAGAAATAGTGTGAGTTTAACGTTTACATACTGCACGATAGCAAGAGCGTTATTTAAGAAGGATGAAAAATAGATATTGTTTCTTTAAAGAAAATATATTGCTTTCTTTAAAGATATATATTGTCTCATTAAAAAATAGTTCTCCTCATCTTTTATTGACACTCTGACTCTGCTCCGTGATTTACGTCATTATCTCTATTGTTGATTTCAGTTTATATATGTTAAATAGTTTTAAATGTGGCTCCGTGATTTCGTTTACCAATCTTACAATGAGCCTCTATGTGGTCCATCTCATTATTTACCCTCCAATCAGTTTCTTCGATTTTTTGGCGCCAATTTCAAAAGGTTACATCAGACTTTCTACAGTCAGTGCACTTTCACTTTCGTTTTTGTGGAAGCAGCACCAGCGTTGCATAAACTCTCTAAGGCAGATAATTCCTGCAATCGATCGGAGGATTAGCGTGAGTAGAATACTTATACAATATAGAATAGTAGGAGTATTTGGTCAAGCACGACAGCAATACACAATGTCTTATTATGAAAACAGTTTGTTCCGTTTCTCTATCGGCACTTTGTTCGTGCTTCGTGGTTCACGACATTACATTTATTTCAGTTTACATATGCAAAAAATGTTTTTAAACACAGTTCCACATCTTTTTAAGACTTGCTGTTTTATAATATATACGTTGAAGTGCACAACATAGTACCTCCCTCTAAAAAATCTTTTCTTAGCAACAACCTGTTTCATATGGCATTTTAACATACTTGTGCATTTACATGTCTTAGGTAACGATCTTGGAAGGACTAAGACATTTTTAAGGTATTTTACTTTCATTTATCATTAGTCTTAGGTGATCCTTTTTGTTTTTGGGACATCATATCTCTCCCCTTTTTGTCGTCGAGTTTTAAACAAGTACTGACCCAGTCCTTTTTAAGTCTGCTATTTAGTGAACCCATGTGGTTCTCTCTATTTCACCTATAACAGCATGTGGCATTACATCAAGGCATAAAAATCTATACACTGCACAGTTTCACATCATTAGTCCATTGCATTCTGATAACAATATAATGATATCAAGAAACTCATAAATGTTCAATTATGTAGTCCATTGCATTCAGAGGACAATACGTCATCAAGAAATTTATAAATGTTCAATTGAATTATTCATATATCAATTTTATTCAATAACACTGTTCCAATGTCAATTTTCTTAGTATGATCATCCTGTTCCTGCTCTTGACATAAGACTAATCAAGATAATTGATTTTAGGTTATTGATATGTTCAAAATAAACTATATTTATTTATTCATTTAATAACGCATCACTCAATTTGTTGATATCTGGATTAACGCCAATTGTAACAAATATTATTAGCTTTTATACAATGGTATTTTACCTTTTTACAGTTAATTGTATATGAGACACCAATTCATAGGTTATCGGTCTCAACCTTTAATACAAAGATGTAGGCATAAATAAACACACTCATTAGTTCATTATTCAGATTAGTTGATGTTATCTTCATACTCATATAAAGTCTACCATCCATACTATTTGATGTTAGGTAATTGCACAATTTAAAATATTCTGTTCTATAGTATCATTTGTTTGTGCAATCTTAATTATTGAAATAGTAACTATAGCTTCCCAAGTTTGACTTTATGATGTGGTGTAGATTCTCAATCTGTGATTCACTGTTTTTTATCATCACTTCAAAATATTTGCACACATTTTTTCGTTATATATTTTTACAATAGGGGCGCTAATATACATGGATAAAATAATATAATAAGTTATTAGACATATATTGATTTACCTTACATTTTATATTATTTTAACATTATCATTTTTATGTATTCAGTCTCCACTATATATTTTTTAATCTAGAAGTGTCTGCAAGATTGTATTCATCATCATAACCGTATCTATTTACATACATAGATTTTTAAGCCCATAATTGGTACTCACCTCCAGTTATACTCTTAAATCACTATACATATTTGAATTATTTATGATTTTCTTAACATATTTATGTTTTATGTCATTACTTGTCGTTACTTCTAGTTATTATATTTGTAGTTTAATTTAGGCAACATCCAGTCTCTCTAACATAGTGAGACAGAACACGCCCAACCTTGAACTTAGGATTATATTACTAGTCCATGAACATGGTTGTATGTAAGTACAATAATTTTCTCTATGTTTATTTATTTATTATACTTTTGATATATACAAATTTTAGTTCATTGTCCTAAGAGTTTTACTTATACTTCATTATAATTGTCCGTAAGCGTTTATTCTGTTATTTCTCACAATATTCATATGTTTATAATTATTATCACTTCTTATTATATTTCATGTCCTGCGTTTCCATACACTTGTTTTTGTTTAACTATATGGATGATAGTTTAACCAGTCCCTCTTTCTGTTCATATAATATTATAATATATTTTAAATGTTATGGGTAATTATTTGATTTTTATGTTTTTATTTGTTATGATTTGTATTATTTATATTTATATTGTAGCTGCTACCCCCTGATGAAGGCATTGACTGCCGAAACGCGTCGGGGTCTTTTTCAATAAATTGGATTTGAATTGTCCTTACATTTGGCTTCTTGCTTCTTGTGGCTCCTGTTGAACTTTTGCAAGAACAGTGCTCCCTGTTTTTTCTTGTACTACAGGAACACTCCACTTCTCCATTGATAGTGGGTGGGGACTACAACGTTACGCTTGACCCCCTGGTGGATAAAAACCCTGGGAGGGTGGAGAGAGCTGCCAGAGCACGTGTGGTTCTTAAAGCTCTTCTCACTTCCCTAGGGCTGATTGACATCTGGAGGCTTATGCACCATACTGAGAGGGACTTTACTTTTTTCTCCCCCCCACATCAGTCTTAATCGAGATTAGACTTTTTCCTGGTTTCTAAAAGGTTAGTCCCAGGGGTTCAGAGCACTGAAATTCTAGGTATGCATATTTCAGATCACGCTGCCATTTCTTTATGGGTGGAGTGTGTGATAAGGAAGCTTATCATAGCTCAGGAAGGAGCTATAGGAAAGGTGAAGTGACTCTGAACAAGCAACCTGTCAGTTCTGGTAGAAATAAGAAAACAGAATTTTCCCATAAAAGACTACCAGTCCCAGAATGCACCAGGTTTCCAACAGCCATTAGAGGAGCTGAAGTGGGGAAACGTGTGTTCAATCAGGAGTGCTATGAGGTAATCCCTAAGCACTCATCTCAAAGGGCAGGGCCTGATTCAGCACAGCTGCGCTGTGTTAGGGAGGATCACTCATCTAAGCGGAATAAGAGTAGAGTTTATTCTACAGATGACCATCTTCATGATCACCTTGGATATCCTGAGAATCAGCTTGAGCTGCATCATCAGTTTCATCTGAAGGATCATCAGAAGCAGAAGCCAAACCGGACGGACAGAGAGGGAAAGAGACCCTCTGGAAGAAAGAGGAGAAAAGCCTTTGAGAGGTCTAGAAGAGTCCAAAGCAGTACGTATACTGGGAGGTATTCCAAGGGCCAGCATACACCATTGGACTGGGGAAAGCCAGAGGAATGGTGCTGCAGAGCTAGGAATCACCAGAGGCTACCTGTGAGGGAGACGGCTGCACGTGGAAGGGACCCTAAGACCTGTGCCAGAAGGTATGTGAAGAGAGATCCAGTGTCCAGGGATCTGGATTGGAAGGCTGGACATAAGAACTGGACTACATACTGGCCAGGCTATATAGAGAGGAACTCTAGCAGCAATGGAAGCTCAGGTATGAACACTGATCTATGCCCTAGCTATAACCTTGAAAGACAGCAGGGAAACAAGTATTCTCCTGAAAATGCTCCATTGAGAGATTCATCTGTGCCAATCCATGATATTGAACCCATGCTTGTTGAACAAGGGGGAATAATAGCAGATGAGGATCCTGTTTATATGGACTGCTCTCTATCTAAACTCCGTTGGTAACTTTCTGTTATAAAGTACAGCAACCATCACAAAGAAATACAAATTTGTTCTTTAATCTACTCAGAAAAGCTCCTGAAGCAGGATTTGACCCACACAGTGGAAGGCAAGCCAGCTAAGGGGTTTCAGCTGGTAACTGCTAGCAATTAAGCCTTACCTAATTGCTTGTGAGCTAGGAGAGAATCACTTCTGTATCTATGTGGGAAGTAATCAGAAGTTAACCTGAAAAGAACAGTTTGTTTCTTGCTTTGTGGCTTTTCATTTGTTGTTTTCCTGATTTTAACTTTGTTTTTCCAAGTTAACACTGAAAGCAAGTAACCTAATTTATGTGCTACCAAGCATATCTGTGTTGGGAGAAATAACCCCATAAATAAATATCTTATTGGCTTTACCCAAGAGCACAACTAAATTATTGTCAGCAGCTGTGTCTGGTGTGAATGAACTACATTGCCCACAATACCTTGCAAATCATATAGAAATATGCACTTGCCAAGAGTGTGAAGATTCTCACCCAGGCAGCCGTCTGACAAGTGGGAGGAGGGGAGCAGTCAGCCGTGGGCCTGGTCCTTTAATAGATCCATGCTAGCAGATCCTCTATTCCAAGAGGAAATTAGAGTAGCCATAAAGGGTTATTTTGGTACAAACAAACCGAGGGACACTTCGATTTGGGCATGGTGGGAGGCCTTTAAGGCCTGCCTACGGGCAGTGATCACTAGTTTCTCCATCAAAGAGCACAGAAGGAGGAAAGCCAAATTGAATATTTTGGAGGAACAAATTAAGGCAGGGGAGAGGCTTTTGTTCAAACAAGCAGACAGAGGCATTACGCTCCGGTTGCAAATGCTCGGTATCAGTATAACGAGATCTTGAGCTCAGAAATCGAACATGTATTATTGAAGCAACAGTCTCAGTTTTATGGTGAGAATAACAAAGGGGGCAAACTTCTGGCTAACTCCTTAAAAAGGCGGCAGGAAAAAGCCCGAGTTGCGGTTATCGTTGATCAAACTCGCAGGGCTCTGTTTAGCACTGAGCAGATCTTGGAAGCATTCTCAGTCTACTATCAAAAGCTGTACGCTTCTGAAAGCAAATCTGAGGCTGAGGTACTTGATGAATTTTTACAACAGCTAGGTCATCCTAAATTACCAATGCACTTAGTGAGCGAGATGGACAAATCTTTTTCGGGGGAGGAAATTGGTAAGGCCATTGCTAGCATGCCATCGGGTAAAGCAGTGGGCGCTGATGGTCTCCCACTAGACTTCTATAAAGTGTTTCGGAATGATCTTCTCCCCTATTTACTGATATATTACGAGGCTCTCGGTAATTCCCCATCGGAGGTTGGCAATTTTGGGAAGGCTACAGTAGTCGTTTTGGAGAAGCCCGGGAGAGACCCCACTCAGGTAGCGAACTACAGACCCATTTCTTTATTAAATGTGGATTATAAAATCTATGCCTCCGTACTAGCGAGCAGACTTGCTAAAGGCATAGGAGGGTTGATTCATTCTGATCAGTGTGGATTCATACCGGGAAGGGTGACATCTGACAATGCCAGGCTTTTATGCAATCTTTTGGAGAGAGCGAGTCATCTAGAGGATGCCTATGTCGGTGTTTCTTTGGACGCTGAAAAGGCCTTTGATAGGCTGGAATGGCCTTTTTTGTTTAAAACACTAGAATGGTTTGGTTTAGGTCAAAAGTTTGTCAATATGATACGAGCCCTTTATTTGAATCCCAAAGCCCGAATTTGTGCGAATGGGGCTCTCTCACGTTCCTTTTTGTTACATCGGGACACTCGTCAGGGTTGCCCTCTCTCGCCCCTGCTTTTTAATCTGGCCCTAGAACCGTTAGCCCTCGCAATACGACAAAATAAGGACATCAGCGGTTTCGTAGTTGGGGATTAGCAAGTTAAAATTTCAGCCTATGCTGACTATCTTTTGCTGTTTACACAACCTACTGCAATACTGCAATCTTTTGCTGTTTACACAACCTACTGCAACCTACTGCAATTGAGCATTACTCTGGGTTGTCCGGCTATAAAATAAACTGGACCAAATCTGTCGCTTTTCCGATGAATAATAGGGTCACAGCAGATCAATTAGCGCCTTTCCCTTTCCGGTGGGAAGCAGGTAATATTAAATATTTGGGAGTTAAATATGGCTTCCCCCTGGAGCAGGCTGTGCAAGAGAACGTGAATGACCTTTTACAGTCCATAAAGCATTCGGTGTTAGCTTGGTCTCCCCTTTATCTTTCCTGGTGGGGAAGGTTAGAAGCTATAAAAATGACTCTAATACCAAAAATTAATTACATGTTAGGTATGCTCCCGATTCTGTTGGCTTCGGGTTTCTATGATGAAGTGAAAAGATGTTTATCTAGATTTTTATGGGGCGGCCGGCAGCCTAGGATTGCCCTTAAAAAGTTGAAAGCTGCTAAGGACAAGGGGGGAGTCCACTTCCCTGATTTTCGGTCTTATCATCAAGCTTTCCTCCTAAAGCAAGGTGCACTGTGGGCTTGTGAGGAGGATCTGGATGTCAAACCAGTTTGGTTAGAAGTAGAGAAGGACAGACTAGATAGGCCATGTGGTCTTTTTCTGTCATCATGTTTCTATGTTTCTAGAGAAACGGATTGTATGTCCCTGCCCATTACGGCTGCTCTTAGGTATGAAACATCCCGAGAAATCATAATAGGTAGAGTGGTTTCTGCTACCCAGGAGGCTTACTTATCGCTGACGGGCCGAACGGGGTCTGGAGACCCCCCCACTAGGAGCTCATCTTTATGGTGGAATCCAAAGTTTAAAATTAATGGTAAGATGTTTGCATGGAGGAAATGGCAAGCGTGCGGTATCTGGTCTTTAGATCATTTGTTCGGTCCTACGGACTGGAAAGATTTCTGTACCCTGCAACAAGATTACTCCCTCCCCGATTCTGCCCGGTTTTATTGGCTTCAGCTCCAACACAACCTCAAAGCAGCTAATATATCTGCTACCATGCTATTTTCAGATGATCGTTTAGTTCGATGGCTGGTGGAGATAGTAGGATCTGCTGGAGCTGCGTCTAAAATTTATGCTTTCCTGAGAGAAAGCAGCCCGCTTCACCTGCAGGGGCTCGAAAGAAGTTGGGAAGTGGAGGTGTTGAGACTTGTCCCTTGTAGTGTGTGGACAACCATATGGGGCCCTGTCACGAGGGTTTCCAGGTCAGCAGCGATTACCCAGTCTCTGTTTTTCTTTATGCATTGGGCTTATATTACTCCTGTTAAACTAGCCAAGTGGGATAAAATGGCGTCGGTCAAGTGTTGGTCCTGCCTAGTAGAATTCGGCACGTTTATGCATATGGTCTTTGAGTGCTCTCACGTTCAGAGATTTTGAAAGCTTGTCTGGAACAAGATGCAGACTGTTTTAAAGTTCTCTGCTACATTGTCCTGGAGTATAGTCTGAGATCGACTTCGTGCGTATCTGGCTTAACTAAAGAAAATCGTTTCCTGTTCAATTTCATGATTGCCATTGCTTTAAAAGTTATCTTTTCAAATTGGAAAGATTCACGAAAGCTTTGCATGGATATGTGGTGGAATCTTTTATGTCAATCTGCCAGATACGAGAAGTTGTACAGCAAACTCCATTATCTGGATAAAGAAGGTATAAATACTGGCAGGTGGAGGGCGCTGGACAGCTTTGCTGCTCGGGCTCAAACAAGTAGTGTCTTTTTGTTTTGAGTAATAGAGCATTGTTGTCATTAGCGATAGGGTGTACGGCTTACTATTTATTTTGAGGGGTGGGCTTGCTATTGCTGATATCCTTAATACTGGCGCCTCGGAGAGCCGGGGGGGGGGGGGGAGGGTTGGTGGGGGGGTTCTAGTGTTTGGATATAAATTATGTTGTTGTGTGTTTTGGTGTATTGTTAAATTATGAATAAAGAATTTAAAAATAAAGAAAAGAATAGTAAACAGAGGTGCAATCGCCAGTGTCGGACCTTCGGGCCCAGGATCTCCCATCCGTCCCATCCCCCCCATCCCCCCTCTGGATCAGTGGAAGTTGCCCCTGGAAAACATGTCCTTCCAGGATTTTGTTTGGGATCTGGCAAGGTCATCCCCTTTCCTCTGGAATTGGAAGAGGAACAGAGGGCAGAGGAACTGGAACTCCTCCAATACCCCTCATCCCCTCATGAGGCGGTGACGGTTCCCATCCACCATGGAGGGAAGAGTGGCTTAGTGGTTGGGGCAAGTTACAGGACCTCGGGTTGGAGGGCTGGAGGACCGCAACCTTGGGCTGGAAGGTCTGTGGTTTCTGGTCCTACAGGTGCTCCTTATGACTTTTGACAAACCACTTAACCCTCCATTGCCTTGGGTACAAATACGTAGATCGTGAGCCCTTCGGGGACAAGGGAAAAATATGCACCTGACTGTATAGAATTGTTAACCACTTAGACATAGAAACATGACGACAGAAAAAGATCACATGGCCTATCTAGTCTGCCCTTCCATATCAACCACTACAGCAGACATGGTACATAATAAACGATATATCAAATAAAAAGTAACTATAACTAACCATGTTCTGCAGAGGCTGCTTCTGCGACTCTGGGAGGTGCTGCTCATGCTTCCGGCTCGATTCCTGTACTGGAACCAGAAGGCTCCGGGGTTCGAGAATCCTCAATTACCCCACAATACCATTATGGTTGAATCTGCCTTGAATGAGCAAAGAGTGCTAAGATGCACTCCTTGTTGCCGCCCAATTGTTTAGGCCCAGACCACAATGTTGATTGTTCTCCATCCTGTCGTCACATGACTTCTCAAGGTAGAAAGAACTGGGAGAAACAGAAGGCTAAGCTATTTTCTACAGACTGAGCTCCTTCAGTGCACTCCTCAAGGACGTCGACTCCTTCAAAGTCTTCCCATGCATCCAAGTCATCACCAGCAAAGGAAAAGCATCACTTGGAGTCATTAGTGCTTAAGAAAAAGAAGACATTGGCCTCGGCATTGAGGTCCTCGACTTCCAGGTTGGGATCTGCTTCGGACACCGAGAATCGTCATTGGCACAGTCATTCATCACATTCCAATGCAGACTGTCCATTGAAGCAACCCTGGCATGAGATGTCACCCTCCAAAGCTACACAGGGGTTCAGTAATGCCCCTGAGATCCAATCTTCAGTGGAGTCCCCGATACTTGCATCGGGAGTTGTGGCCCACATAGCTGTGTCTGGAGCCACACCTCCCTTGGTACTGTCATTGGATGACCATGTCATCGCCATCAAGTGCAGCATCGCTAAGCTCTTAGCTGCAGTAATGTCGATGACATTAAGTGCTCCGCAGCTGGCACTGGTTCCACCGATGCCGATGACAGCCACAGAGTTCAGCACACTTATGCAGGCATCCCCTGCTTCGCATAGCTCCACAGAGCAGCCAATACCAAGGCCCTCGGCACCACTATGTCCAATACCCTCTACATTGAAACAGCAAAGCTCTGAGCAGTGAAGGTATCTAATATCTCATAAGGATTAATTTTGACTTGCTTCCAGACTCTGATTCTGAAGAGACTTCCGAGGTGGAATCCATCGATTCCGATACCCATAGGGAGGTACCATCTGATCCATGACCACCTTATGAACATCGACGTTTGTTGCCCAAGGATATGTTCTTTCAAGATTTTATTAAGGACATGGTGGCAGCTCGATGTTTCAGTGGCTACAGAAATGGAACAGAGAGCTGAGGAGCTCGATATTCTCCAGTACCCATCGGTGCTAAAGGAGTCTGCTACCCTCTCAGTGAATAACATCTTAAAGAATCTAATGGCGCAGATGTGGGAGGCGGCCCACATGTCAATCCCTGCAGTGAATAAGAGGCTCGATACCCTTTATAGGGTCTCTCCCTCCCTAGGTTTCCAGATGCCACAACCCCCCCAGCACTCCATGGTTGCCATGAGGAGGATAAAAAGCCAGAAAAATCACTCCTCAGTGCTCTCTGGGAGAAAGGCCAGGACCGTGGATGCATTTTGGAAGGAAGGCATTCCATGCTACCTTGCTAGCCTCTAGGATAGACTGCTATATGCTATATATGGGCATGTTTCTCAAACATATCTCGAGAGACTTGTCAGAGTTTACCACCCTGCTCCCCCATGTTTTGGTAACACATGCCCAGAATCCATCAAAGTTTTTAACAAGTTAATCAACATGCCCTCTAATGGTGAAAGCCTCTTTGGTCAGAGGTGGAGGGAGAAGGCCTGTTGGATAGAAAAGGACAACCTCACCATGAAGAGGCTTTCAAGGAAGACAGCAGACTCTTCTAAGAAGAAGACTACCACTAAGAAACCTTTCTTCCCTAAGAAAAGGTTTTATCTTGCGTATCATTCCTATTCTGGCTATTCTGCCCCACAACAACAGAGACAGCAGGGCCAGAAATAGGTCAGGAAACCCAAGGTTTACAAACCACAGCCTGCAGCTACTACACAACCTCTTCAGAGTTTTTGACTTCTTCAAAAAGAGCATGGCAAATTCTCTCATAATCTTTCCTCTTCCTCCAATGAAACCAGGAAGACTGGTGCATTTTGCACACCATTGGATCAACATCACTTCCGAGCCCTGGAATTTACATCTAGTCAGTCAGTGCCTACAGCTGAAATTCCAGGATCTTCCTCCCACTCACTTTGTGGGACAACCCTCCTTGGATCTCCTTCACTCCGCCTTGCTTCAGCAGGAAATCTCTCACTGCTGAGACAAGGGGCTGTAGAGGAGGTTTCTCCCATCTCAGCAGGGCCTAGGATTCTACCCCCGATAATTCTTAATTCCAGAAGAGGCAGGAGGTCACAGGCCTATATTAGATCTCCGAAATCTCAACAAATTTCTCGTCAAGGAGAAATTCAGAATGATTTCTGTAGGCACTCTTCTGCCACACCTCCAACAAAACGATTGGCTATGCTCTCTTGATCTAAAAGATGCTTATATGCACATCCTGATCCACCCAGATTACAGAAAATGTCTCGGGGGGGGCGGAGCCTGATGTCCAGCGGGATGGTCGCATAACGCTGAGGCTCCCGAGAGGCCTACTCAGAATCCTGAATTAACACCTCACATACTTGGAACTTCTACTCTGATCTTGCCGGGGCACATTGGTGAGATGGCGGGGACCAAACCAACGCGCCTGGAATTTGGGTCTCCAGCGGCTTCTCACGGCAAACGTTCCAAAACTGAACCTCCGTCCCCGCAGAAGGGGCCGGCCTTGTGCGAGGGCCCCGAAATGCAGCAGGAAATCCTCGTAGAGATTAGAGGGGTCAAAAACCTTGTGCAGGCAAACGGTGAAGCACTCCGAGCGCTGCGGGACGATTTTGGTGTGCTGCAAAGTAAGCTAGAAGGGCTTTCTTCGCGTCAGGACAAAATGGAGAGCATATTGGACTCCCATGCGGCCCGGTTGTCCAAACTCGACAAAGTTGAACGACAGGTGCGGGCCTTGCAGAAAGAGGTGGAAGATGGCAATAATAGAGCGCGCCGCAACAACATACGACTCGTGGGCATACCGGAGGGAGCGGAATCGGGAGACATGAAAGAGTTTTTATGCAAAATCCTCCCTTCCCTGCTCCAAATCACCTTTACCAAAGATTTGGAGATTGATCGCGCTCATCGTGTACCCACAAGCATAACGCTCAACAGGAAGACCCCGCGGCCTATCATTTTTCGACTTTTGAGATATCAACACGTGGAGCAAATTCTAAGTGCCTCTCGGGCAAAGGGCCATATGGAGTTTGAGAGCCACAAGATCTCCTTCTATCCCGACTTGGCTAAACCCACAGTCGACCGCCGAAAGCGCTTTCTGGAATTCCGGCCGAGGCTTCAACAACTACAAGCACGCTATGGCCTGATGTACCCGGCCAAGCTCCGAGTCACGCTTCACAATCAGACAAGAACATTCGAGGACCCTGATCTACTAGCGGAGTTTTTGGATTCCAAAGAAGCCGACTTGATGCGCTGACTTCCAGAATATTCCTGCAAGTCTCCTCATATCCGCTGTACCTGCCATATTGGATCTGCCGCAGCCTAGCAAAGAGTCTGGCGTGGGCAGTCTGTTGCCTTACTCTTGATGGTATCTGTGCCCCGACTCCATCTACCCACAGTAGCCTCGATGAGTATCAGAGACAGTGTTATTATGGACTCTGGTGTTTCTTTTCTTTTTTTACATGTCTTCTATTTCCTCTCTAGGGCCTCCTCCCGCAGACATATGGTCGCCATATTCTTTGGGGGTTTTGCTTCTTCTCTAAGATACGTTGGTACATACTTTTCAATATGGGGTGTATTAGCCAGAATACCCGGTGATTGTGACATAGTTGTACAGATTCTGCTTATGTTCTATGTTATCAAGCGCCCTTACCTAAAATGTCTATTACCGATTGATGGCACCATGTAAGATTTTTTCATTGAACGTAAAAGGCATCAATAATCCGATAAAACGGAAGAAAATCCTAAGCTACCTCAGTCAGGAAGCAGCGGATCTGATTTTTCTCCAAGAAACGCATTTAAATTCGAAGGAAACTCTTAAACTCAATATTAAACCTTACATGGTGGCCGCTTATTCCCCAGCCGTTTCTAAGAAATGTGGGGTTGCCATATTGGTTAGGAAATCTTTGCATGCTACTGTTATTGCGACTAGCTCAGATACAGAAGGTAGATGGTCTAGAGTTCACCTCAAGATAGGTAGCCTAGAAGTTACATGTATATGCCTTTACGCTCCTAATGTTGATGACCCTGCCTTTTTTGCTACCATTGCTCAGGTTGCGCAGGCTTCTGCTAATACTTCATTGATCATTGGGGGGGATTTCAATCTAGTCCTTGATCCCCTGATTGACAAACAGCCGCCTAGGACGAGTGGTCCCCCCAAGAGTCACGCCACGCTTACCTCCCTGATCAAGGATCTTGCTTTAGTTGATCTATGGAGGTTACTACACCCCAATGAGCTTGACTTCACCTTCTTCTCATCCCCTCATAAATCTCAGTCTCGCATAGACTTCTTTCTAATCTCAAAACTGTTAGTTCCTCAGGTGGACACTGCAAAGATTCACTCCCAACATATTTCAGATCATGCTGCCATTTCCTTTCAATTACACACTACTGCACCCCAGGGAAACTCGGGAGCCTGGTTCTTTGATAGAGCCCTGTTAACTCAGCCAGAGTTCCAGTCAGAAATTCGAGTAGCCATACAGGATTACTTCCATTTTAATCTACCCCAAGATACTGCGAATTGGGCTTGGTGGGAGGGCTTCAAAGCGGCCATTCGGGCAACGATCACTAGCTATCAAATCCGCCTGCGGAAACAACGTACACAGCAGTTGCTCATACTAGACCAACAAATAAAAGCAGGCGAACGAGTTCTAACTTCACGCACTGACCCATGTGTATTAATTCGATTACAGCGTCTCTGTTTTCAATATAATTCAATCCTCTCAACTGCAGCTTCTAAGAGTATAGAGCTTCAGCGAGGGACATATTATCGTGAAAATAACCGAGCCGGTCGACTCTTAGCCAATGCCTTGAAAGGTCAAAAAGAAGCCAAACGCGTTGCGGCCCTTCGAGCTCCACAGGGAGGGGGCATAGTGACCACAGACTCCGACATTGTAGAGCTCTTTCGGGATTTCTATACCCGCCTATATCAATCTGAATGTGAGTTCTCGTCAGAGACATTCGAGCGATTGCTTTCTGGCATTCAGCGGCCGACCCTCTCTGAAGATGATAGGGATGCGATGGATGAACCCTTCTCTACTTCAGAGATCCAATCTGCCCTAAAACGAACAGCCTCGGGCCGTGCCGCAGGGCCCGATGGTCTCCCGACCGAATTCTACAGAACGTTCAGTGCAGATTTAGTTCCCTATTTAAAACTCTATTTTACTGCCCTTGCGGTAGATACATCCTCTTTGGGATCCTTTTCTGCAGCTAATGTGGTTGTATTTGAGAAAGAAGGCAGAGACCCGCTACTGACCGCCAACTACCGTCCAATCTCCCTACTTAATGCCGACTATAAGATCTTCGCAACGATCTTGGCCACCCGGCTATCTGACATGATGGCTACCCTAATTCACCCCGACCAATGCGGTTTTATACCCGGCAGATCAACTGCTGACAATGCTCGGACCTTGTGCCATGTGTTATCTAGTGCTGCCAATCTCGACCATCCATGGGTGGGTCTTTCCCTGGATGCCGAAAAAGCCTTTGATCGTCTAGAATGGCCCTTCTTATTTGCAGTTCTCCGATGGTATGGCTTTGGAGAGGGCTTCCTCCGATATCTCCAAGTCATGTACACTCAACCCGTCGCCAGTATTTGTGTAAACGCCATCAAATCCCAGCCATTTAACCTCCAAAGAGGCACGCGTCAAGGTTGCCCCCTATCACCAATGCTTTTTGATCTCGCTCTTGAACCCCTAGCCCTCCTTATTAGACAGTCTGCACGTATTCGAGGTGTCCCCTTTAGTCATAGGGAGATTAAACTCTCTGCATATGCAGATGACCTTATGCTCTTCGTTTCCCTCGATTCGGTACCAGCTGTCTTGGATCTGATTGACGGATACTCACAATTATCGGGCTATAAAATTAACTGGACCAAATCTGTAGCATTCCCACTGAACCGCTGGGTACATGAGGCTGACATGCAGGCCTTTCCTTTCCTTTGGCAATCCCGTATGGTGAAGTATCTCGGGGTCCATTACTGTTCTCCTTTAGAAGACACTATCAGTTTTAATGCCAAAGAGGTAGTCTCCAAAGTCCGTGAACTCACAAATCGTTGGTCTCCCTTATCTCTCATATGGTGGGGCCGCTTAGAAACTGTGAAAATGATGATAGTCCCCAAAGTGAACTACATTTTAGAAATGCTGCCATGCTTACTTCCGTTACATACTTATAAAGATATTGAGGGCCTTCTCGTCCGTTATCTCTGGCAGGGCAAGCCACCAAGGATAGCTAAACATAAACTGCAGTCTGCAAAGGAACGAGGGGGTACCAGATTTCCTGATTTTCTTAGATATCATCAAGCCTTTCTACTTAAGCAAGGTGCCCGATGGCTAGATACCTCAACAGACCGCCGACCAGTTTGGCTTGACATAGAAGAGGAGCTTAGTAGCCCAATTCCGTTGACCCATCTCCCCGGTATGTCCTATCAAGTAGACACCCGCCATCCACCAATGATTGTCGATACTCTTGCGGCCTTTAACACTCTCATTCTATCACTGGGCCCGAATGTATGTCCTCAGGACGGACTCCCGCTATGGAATAACCCCAGAATTCGAGTCCTAAATAGAACAATAGCCTGGAAACCCTGGTACTCCAGGGGGATCTGGACACCCCAACAGCTTTTCTCTGCAGCTCGTTGGAAAACCTTTTCTGATTTACAAAAGGAATTTGCGTTACCAGCGAACCACTACTTTCAATTGATGCAGCTTCAACACTGCCTCAAAAGTGCTCGAATCATGCCGCCCTCTGCCCCTACTGAGGATGGGCTATTAGAGATTGTTCACTCCATTAGTAGTACACATGGGGTAGCCTCTAACTTTTATAAAATAATTTGTCAGGGTACAGATACGGACACTTTTAGAGCCCAACAAGCCTGGGAGCGCGAACTGCAAACCACTATAACCCCTGTGCAATGGAGCGTTTTTTGGAGTAAAGTAGTGCGGGTTTCCCGGTCTGCCTCTGTTACCCAAACTCTCTTCTTCTTTGCACACAGATGCTTTTATACCCCAGAAAAAATAGCCAAATGGAACCCAAATGCTAGGGACCTGTGTTGGTCTTGCCATACTGCTGTGGGAACCTTCGCTCATGTTATTTATGAATGTCCTCAACTGCAGGTCTATTGGGGGCGGGTCTGGGGTCGTATTCAATCTATCTTACACTTTCATGAACCTCTCTCTTGGAAGGTCGTGGGACTCCGCTCTGTGGCGGAGGTCCCCTCTCTTCCTAAGAAGGGTCGCTTTCTCCTTGATTTCATGCTGGGTATAGCCATATGCTTAATCACGAGGAATTGGAAGGATAGCTCTCGACTTACTGTCAATGAATGGTGGAACCTCGTCTGCTTATATAGTAAATATGAGCAGATACCTCGGAGAGCTATTCCCCATGTCCAAACTCACTCTTGCTTGTCTAAATGGCAGATGCTTAATGATTATGTACAATCTGCTCATTGCTCCAACATGCCTGTATAATGTGCACTCATCATGTTTTAGATCACCGTTAGGTTTTGTAATACAATAATGTAAGTACACGCCCGCTTCGGGAATGCTTAGTTTTCTAGAGAAGAAGCAGGGGGGAGGGGGGTGGTAGGGGTTTACTTTGGTGTATGTATTACACGTTATGTATTTGTCTTTTAGCTGTATGTCTTCCTTTCCTTTGTTGTTATAAAACGAAAATAAAGCATTTAAAAAAAAAAAAAAAGAAAATGTCTCAGGTTCGTTTTTCAGAACAACCACTACCAGTACCGAGTCCTCCCATTCAAACTGGCCTCAGCACCCAGAGTCTTCACAAAGCATACCTCCAAAATTTGGGGATCTTTCTGTTCGCCTACTTAGACGACTGGCTGCTTCAGCAGTCACCTCCTCCCTAAATCAAACCCTTCATGTCCTCCAGGAGTTAGGTTGCTTGATAAATTATTCAAAATCACATCTCATGCCAACCCAGAACCTCGAGTTTATAGGAGCTCGATTAGACATGGTAAGAAGCAGGGCGTTCCTGCCAGAGGACAGACGCCTCCGTCTCATTACCTTAGCCACATAGGTCCAGCAACAGTCATCAGTTATGGCCAGATCATTTCTATGCCTCTTAGGCCACATGGCTTCCAGAGTCAATGTCTTGCCCCACACCCGTCTCAACATGAGGATCAGGCAGTGAACTCTCTCTCACAACAATGGAAGCAGTCCACAAGTCCCCTATCTGACCTCATTAACATCACTCCGCAAATGAGAACAGCCCTTCAGTGATGGTGCACAACACAGAACCTGGTCGTAGGGTCACCTTTTCAGAAGTCTGCATCACAGTATACCCTAATGACCGATGCCTCAAAACTAGGCTGGGGAGCCCATCTCAACAGCCTTAAAACACAAGGCCTTTGGTCTACTCAAGAAGCGCTTCTCCAGACCATTCTCCTAAAGCTTAGTGTAGTCTTCAATGCCGTCAGAATCTTCTCTCCTCAACTCAAGGGACAGTCTCTTCTCATACAGACAACCAGGTGGCTATGTTTTATATAAACAAGCAAAGGAGAATAGGCTATCAGGCCCTATGTATGGAAGCCATTTGCCTTTGGAACTGGCCAATTCCTCAAGGAATTCACCTTCATGCATTATACCTTCCAGGAGCAGAGAATCACTTAGCCAACAGACTAAGCTGGACCTCCATCCACATGAGTGGATGCTAGAACCTCAAGTAGCACAATACTTGTTCCACCTGTGGGGGATGTCACTACTCAAACTCTTTGCTTCTCACCTCAATACCCAACTACCTCGTTTCTGCTCGAAGATTCCTTCCCCTCACAGGGTGACGTCGGATGCGTTCCTCATCTAGAATGTCCTCTGCTTTCCTTCCCCTTCCACTCATACCAAAAGCACTCTTCAAACTCCAGGCCGCCCAGGGAAAATTCTCATTGCCCCTTACTGGCCCAGAGAGCAGTGGTTTCCTCTGCTTCTTCAACTTGCTCAAGCACCTACCCTCAGGCTCGGTTATTCAGTAAACCTACTCTCTCAGGAACAGGGGACCCTTCTGCACCCCAGCCTCAAGACACTCCGCTTGATGGCATGGAGGTTGAGCGCTTTGTCCTCTTGCACTTAATCTGCAAGAGGATGTATTGCAGGTGCTCCAGTCTTCAAGAAAAGATTTAATCAGGCGTTCTTATTCTTTTAAATGGCACGTTTTCCATCTGGTGTTCTCATAATACTCTAGATCCTTTCACATGTCCCATTCTGGACTTGCTGCAATACCTGCTCCATTTGTCGTCCTCTGGCCTTAAGACCAACTTGGTGCGAGTACATTTATCCGCCATTGTGGTGTCCCACCAAACTTTAGAGAACCATCCCATCTTGACACACCCCTTAGTAGCCAGATCTAAGGGTGGTTTTCTCCCGACCAAGCCGCCTTTTGAAGCAATGGTTTCAGCTTCTTTAAAGTTTGTAACATGGAAGCTTCTTTTTCTCATAGCAGTCACTTCAGCTCAAAGAGTCGGTGAACTGCAAGCTTTGAGCTATGTAACCTATACCATTTTTCACCAAAACAAGGTGGTCCTTCGCATACATGTCTTGACGGACTAGAAAAGGGGACTGCTACTTCTGGAGAGAGATCAGCAATTGCCAGTATATACTTTTGGGAATTATTCTGAAGGGACTTCTTTGGATTAAAGCTGATTAATCTGTGAACCCAGGGTATTTGTTAAATCAGTCAGGGCCTAGTAGCAGCAGTTTAAGTTTAAATTTAAAACACAGAAGAGAGCTTTCTGGTTAAATTTAGAACCCAGCAGAGAGCTTCTAGTTTAAATTTCAAAATAAGTCAGAGCCTAGCAGCAGCAAAGAGCTTTCATTTAAATCAAATCAGAATATAACTTAGCATAAAAGGCAGAACAGGGTCAGTATTCTTTGAGCAACAAATAGTCTTCTAGAGACCTTTACAAAGAGGCCTTCTACCTAGGGGGCAAGAGACCTGTGAAGCCTTTTCATTAGGTGTTAATGCCAGGTGGCAGGTCAAAGGCCATTTTGAAAGACTCCTTCTATCCAAGCAAGGACTGTTAATCACCCAGGAAGTTGGTCATAGCTTACCTCAGAAGCACAGGACAGGGTACTGTGTAGCAGCCCTCTTTTAATAAGTGTTAATGCCCTCCCTCCCCACACCCACCCACACTTGCGATAACCGTAGCTTTATAGGTACTTACACATCTTAAAGGACAGGTGCTCTCAGGTGCAGCTTGTTATCCAAATCAGTCATACACTAAGGATCTGAGATTAATTAAGCTTCAGGTAAACAAGGTATATTAAACGTATTAGGTACATTTTATTAGTATAAGTATCCATAGCAACCCTTAGTAAGTAAAGAACTTAAAGATCTAAACACAAGCTTAAAACTAAGATGCAGAGAGCAGTCCAGCAGCAAGATGGGGGCTTTCCAGTCTTTTGCATTGAGTGTCACATGTATGATTTTCTCCCAGTTGGTGAGAGGTCTTTCGTGTGCACTAGGTTTGCTTTCTCTAGAGGCTAGAGTAGCAGACTTGGAAGACATAAGAAAGACAGAGGGGTACATAGACGAGACCTACAGGGATATAGTCCTGAAGTCCCACCTCCAGTCTGGCAGCATCCCTGTTGTCATGGAGGAGAAAGGTCACGTGACAGGAGAGCATCACCTTGGTATGGCAGGAAGTGATCCTATAACTAGGATCTGTCCTCGAGGTGATGTAAAACACTCTCGCACCGAGGACGTTTCTCCAGGACCATGTGTCCATGAGGGAAGGGTTAGGACAGCCGTTATAGTTGGTGATTCGATCATTAGGCATGTAGATAGCTGGGTGGCTGGTGAACTTGAGGATCGCCTGGTAACATGCCTGCCTGGTGCGAAGGTAGCGGACCTCATGCGCCGCCTAGATAAGGTCTTAGATAGTGCTGGGGAGGAGTCTGCTGTCTTGGTACATGTCGGTACCAATGACATAGGAAAATGTGGTAGGGAGGTTCTGGAGGCTAAATTTAGGCTTTTAGGTAGGAAGCTGAAATCCAGAACTTCCAGGGTAGCATTCTCCGAAATGCTTCCCGTTCCAGACGCAGGACCCAAAAGGCAGGCAGAGCTCCAGAGTCTCAATGCATGGATGAGATGATGGTGCAAGGATGAGGGTTTTGGATTTGTTAGGAAATGGGGAACATTCTGGAGAAAGGAGGGGCTCTTCCGAAGGGATGGGCTTCACCTTAACCGGGATGGAACCAGGCTGCTGGCATTAACCTTTAAAAAGGAGATAGAGCAGCTTTTAAACTAGATAATAGGGGAAAGCCGACAGTCACCCAAGAGTGCATCGTTCGGAAGAATGTGTCCTTGAAGGATACTACCAAAAGCAAGAGAGG
Source organism: Ichthyophis bannanicus (assembly GCA_033557465.1). NCBI lineage: Eukaryota > Metazoa > Chordata > Amphibia > Gymnophiona > Ichthyophiidae > Ichthyophis > Ichthyophis bannanicus. The sequence continues at coordinate 349,012,220 of CM066033.1, read as the reverse complement.
TTCCAAAAAAGAGTAAAGTAGCCCAAATACCCACGAGTATGGAGCAGACAGAGCTTAAAGATCCCAAATTACCCATGCCTACCAATATCCAAATTAATATTAATAAAATACAGTCTCAAAAATGCTTGTATGCAAATGCTAGAAGTCTAAAAAATAAGATGGGAGAGTTAGAATATATAGCACTAAATGAGAGGTTAGATATGATTGGAATGTCAGAGACATGGTGGAAGGAGGACAACCAGTGGGACACTGTGATACCTGTGTACAAACTATATTTTAATGATAGAGCTGATCAAATTGTTGGAGGGGTTGCGCTCTGTGTTAGAGAGGGCATTGACTCAGAAAGGATTAAAGTTTTGCAGGAAACAAACTTTGCTGTAGAATCTCTATGGATTGAAATATCATGTAAAAAGGGGAATGCGATGACAGTGGGGGTGTACTATCGACCGCCTGGCCAGAATGAGCATATGAGATGATGGTGCAAGGATGAGGGTTTTGGATTTGTTAGGAAATATATAGATGATGAAATGCTCAAAGAAATCAAGGAAGCTAACAAAAGTTACAGCACAGTAATAATGAGTGATTTCAATTACCCCGGTATCAACTGGGTCAGTGTCACGGCAGGACATGCTAGGGAGATAAAGTTCCTAGATGAAATAAATGACTGCTTCTTGGAGCAGCTGGTTCATGAACTGACAAGAGGGGAAGCCATATTGGACCTAGTCCTTAGTGGAACACCAGATCTGGTGTAAGAGATAAGGTTGTTGGGGCCACTTAGCAATAGTGATCATAGCATGATTGTGTTTGATCTAATTAATGGAGGAGGGATGGTGAGGAAATCCACAGTACTACCTTTTAACTTTCGAAAGGGAGAACATGATAAAATGAGGAAAATAGTTAAGAAAAAACTAAAAGGAGCAGTTGCAAAGGTTAAAAACTTACATCAAGCTTGTGTGTTGTTGAAAAATACTGTCTTGGAAGCCCAGACCAGCTGTATTCCACGCTTTAAGAAAAGTGGAAGGAAGTCCAAAAAACTGCCAGCATGGTTTAAAGGTGAGGTCAGAGAGGCTGTTTCCAAAAAAGCATCTTTCAGGAAATGGAAAAAAGAGCCAAACGACGAAACCTGGAAACAGCACAAGCACTGGCAAATTAAATGCAAGGCATTGATAAGGCAGGCAAAGGGAGAATTTGAGAAGAAGCTTGCTGCGGCAGCAAAAACGCGTAATAGACTTTTTTCAACTACATTCGTAGCAAAACCCTGTGAGAGTCAGTTGGTCCATTAGATAATAGAGGGGTTAAAGGGGCACTAAGAGGCGACAAGGCGATAGCGGAAAGACTGAATGAATTCTTTGCTTCGGTCTTTACTGAGAAAGATGTAGGGATGTTACCCATGACTGAAGTGGTATTTAAAGATGGGGAAGAATTGAAGGAAATATCGATACATCGGGAAGATGTATTACAACTATTAGATAAACTGAAGAGTAGCAAATCACCTGGGACGGATGATATACATCCAAGGGTGTTGAAAGAACTGAAATATGAAATTGCAGACCTGCTATTAGTAATCTGTGAACTATCAATAAAATCATCTGTGATACTTGAAGACTGGAGGATGGTGAACGTAACACCAATTTTTAAAAAGGGTTCCAGGGGTGATCCGGAAAACTACAGATCGGTGAGCCTGACGTCAGTACCGGGAAAAATGGTAGAAACTATCATAAAGAACAAAATTGCTGAACATGTAGATAGTCATGGCTTAATAGGAGACAGCCAACATGGCTTTAGAGAAGGAAGATCTTGTCTTACTAATCTGTTATGTTTTCTTGAAGGTGTGAATAAACAGTTAGACAAAGGTGAGTCGGTTGATATAGTGTATTTGGACTTTCAGAAAGTCTTTGACAGGGTCCCTCAACAGAGACTTTTGGCAAAACTAAAAAGTCATTGGGATAGGAGGCAGTGTACTATTGTGGATCAGGAACTGGTTAAAAGATAGAAAGCAAGAGGGTAGGGCTAAATGGCCAATTTTCCCAATGGAGAAAGGTGAATAGTGGTGTACTCCAGGGATCTGTGCTGGATCCGCTGCTTTTTGACATATTCATAAATGACCTGGAAAAGGGAATAACGAGTGAGGTTATCAAATTTGCAGATGACACAAAACTATTTAAAGCTGTTAAAACCCAAGAGGATTGTGGAAAATTGCAAGAGGATCTTGATAAATTGGAAGACTGGGCATCAAAATGGCAGATGAAATTTAATGTGGACAAGTGCAAAGTTATGCACCTAGGGAAGAAGAACCCAAACTATGGTTACACGATGCAAGGTTCCACAGTAGGAACCACCACCCCGGAAAAAGATTTAGGCGTCATTGTGGCTAACATGTTAAAACCCTCTGCCCAGTGTGCAGCGGCGGCCAAGAGAGCAAATAGAATGCTAGGTATCATAAGGAAAGGAATGGAAAATAAAACAAAGGATATTATAATGCCTGTATATCGTTCCATGGTGAGACCACACCTTGAATATTGTGTGCAATTCTGGTCACTGTATCTTAAAAAGGATATAGCATTATTAAAAAAGGTTCAGAGAAGAGCCACCAAAATGGTAAAGGGGATGGAAGGGAGCCCCCTATGAAGAAAGGCTAAAAAGGTTAGGGCTGTTTAACCTGGAAAAGAGATGGCTGAGGGGAGATACGAGTCTATAAATTAATGAACAGAGTGGAACAGGTAAATGTAGATCGTTTGTTTACGTAATCAGAATATAGAAAGACTAGGGGATATGCAATGAAGCTACAGGGTAAACTATTTAAGACTAATAAAAGAAAATATTTTTTCACTCAACATGTAATCAAACTCTGGAATTTGTTACCGGAGGATGTAGTAAATGCTGTTAGTGTAGCTGGGTTTAAAAAAGGTTTGGACAAGTTCCTGGAGGAAAGGTCCATAAACCATTATTAAAAAGGGACCCAGGATATCAATTGTCACGCCCTTGCCCTTACTTCCAGTATGGAGGGGCGTGGTTATCATAGAAAGTTTCACCTTTTAGCCTTTAACTGACTGGTTCCTTTGCCATGCCCTTTGGGAAAGGTAGTTCAGTCACAATCCACTTGGCTTCAGGTAGAAAAAAACACTTGTAGTTGGCTCGAATGATAAGGCAATGACAGAATTTATTGACTCAAACGCAAGGTTCACAAATACTACCCTTGGATACTTTCTCCAGGATTCTTCACAATACACATTAGGACATAAATAGATTCAAAGCAAAACTTTCAGCTTATAGTGTTCTTCAACTCAAAGGAAAAACCTTTTAACAGTCAATGCCACCAGCTTGGCTAGCATTGCTGTTTAAAGCAAACAAAAACAGCATTTCTCAATGGCAGTTTTCTGTTCTCATAGTCCCAAACACTTCCAGGCTGGTTTGTCTCCTTACAAAGTAAAACTTTTAATGGGACAAAAACTTCTCATAAGCAAATAATGCTCTATTCCATGCTTTAGGAATATTCAAAAACAAAGCCAAAAACTTTCCTTCCTTTCACCATTAGCTCGGCTTCTTGCCGGTGCACTGCTCTGGATATCAGGTGTTTATCAAGCACAATCAGAGAGCTTCAGCTTGCTCTTGCTTTCTCAGCAAACGTATTTCTTCTTTAACACAGGACATGCACAAAACCATCTACAGGCTTTCAAGGTTACCCGACTCTGAAGGTTTTCTCTTAAGGGTGGTTTTCTTTCAATCCCTCTGTAGTAAAGGATTGGCACAAGGAGCAATCCATGTATGAGTCTTCGTCATTCACAGCTAGGTCTGGTTCACCTAGTTGCATAGGCTCTTCCTCTCCTTCCAGTTCACAGGGTTCAGCTGACTGCCTTCCATTAGAGCTGAGAGTATCCCTTGCAACTCTGCACTGCTCTGTATTAGACGAGCTTTCAAGGCTCATACGTGGGCCTGGGCTGGTAGCAGCTTCTCCTCCCTCATGCTCTGGCCACCATTCTCCTGTGCTTCCTCGTCCTGTCCTCCAGCTTGTGTTTCTGCTTGGGTCTCTCTCTGGGACTCTCCTCCTCCTCTCCCTGCTTCTTTCTCTATCCTAGACTTAAAGCCCCAAGGCTCCAGCCCCACCTCTTCTCCTCTCAGGTGATGGAGATCAGCTTGCCTCCTGGCTGCTGGGTAATTAGGGAACTCAGTGATGTAAGGGTCCTTTACCCTGGGTCTGTATTCCCTCTCCTTTTCTCCACTAGGGGAACTCTGAAACCTATTCCATCTGGGAATTTCCTGCTTTCTAGGTGGGATTGGGGTTTTGTTTCTCTGACCTTGCAAAATAGGTCCTTTTATAAGGGTGAATTCCTTTCCTTTATCCCTTTCTCCTCTGTCATGATAAGCTTCCTTATCACACAATGCTTGACCCAATACAAGCATTGTGGAACCTATGTCTTTTGGGTTTACTGCTAGGTACTGTCACCAAGCCTCGTAGGGAGAGACTCAGTGAGTGCCCTAGGCAGTCGCCTAGGGTGTTTTGAGTCACCTTGTTGCTACTTCTTTTTAAGACAGAGAGTCAGACAGTCAAGGTGATAAAGTAAAGTGGGGTTTATTCCCGTTCCCCGGCGAATATCAATGCTTGGAATACAAAAATGCAGAACTTAAACAAAACACAGCTTGAGCATATTTCTTCTCTCTTGTTCCTTGCACAGAGAGGTCTAACGCAAAGAGGTTATTTCATCATTCAGACAAATTGTACAATCCATTGGCTCCTGGTCAATGTAATTATTACTGCTTGTATCTTGGTTTATACTTGGCTGGTAGCTGATGCAGCCAGGCTCACTCATATAACAAGTGGTAGCTTCACTGGTCGGGGGAGGGTAAACTTTCCCCTCTCCCAGGCACTGCTCTAACTCGGGATTGTAAAAACCTCTTCTGTAATCAGTTCTCTTATAGCCAGTCTCTCTTGGCTCTCTCACTTGGAAGTTGGAACCCTTTCCCAGGTTAAAACCTTGCTGCCAATAAGGACTATAAAAACACCCAGTTTCACTTCCTTCCCCAATGTAAGGTTTTATCTTCTTTACCTTATCTAGGTTGCAGGCATCAGCTGTGGGGTTTTTCTCTCGTGGCAAAGTTCTAGCCTCGTGTAGCAAGTTCCTCCGAGGTTTGTAAAAACTCTCGGGGCTAGTGTTCCACTTCCTGCCTTCCAGGAAATCCTCCTGGGGGCTGTCTTGCCAGTGGTACGCTTCTCTAACGCTCCTTGGTAATTGCCTGGAGCTTTCTCTGAGAGCTTTTGGACCTCCCAGCCCTTCAATGCTTTCCCTGGGATTAAAACTTCTCCTGGAGCTTTGGAACCCTCTCTGCTTCCGTGACTTGCCTGATTGCTGCTGAAACTCTAGCTGCATCGGAGTGTCACCTTCCCCTGCAGAGTCCTGCTTACTTGCTCTCAGGTATTTGTTCTGTCTCCCAGACTTTCTCTCGTAGTTGCTCTCAGCCTTGTTCCTGAAGTTGTTCTCAGCGCTGTTCTTAGAGCTATCCTTAGAGCTGTTCTCAGGGCTGTTCTCAGGGCTGTTCTGACTTCCTGGTTCTAACCAGGTCCCTTTGTACCTCCCCTCTCTGCACGTAACGTCTGCTCCTGGGGGCAGGTGCTGGTAATTAGAATCCTGGATTCTAACTGCGTCACTGTTGCAGACAGGAAAGTTCCGTTCTAACCCTTTCTTTCCTACCTGTGCTGATGGCACCGGGTGCTCAGCCCTTTTTAGCCATGCTGGATCTCTCTGCCTAGCCCATTTTGAGGTGAGTTCTATATTTTCACTAACCTTCATTGGCTCCACTGTATCACAGTACGTATGACCTAGATTGGCCACTGTTGGAAACAGGATACTGGGCTTGATGGACCTTGGTCTGACCCAGTATGGCATATCTTATGTTCTTATGTACATCTCAAGTTCTTGCCAAATGTTGTTACCTCTTTCCACCTGAACCAATCTGTCTCACTACCAACATTCTTTCCAAGGCCTCACATCTCCCTGGCTGAGGCCAAACTTCATACCCTAGATTGCAAGAAGACATTGGCATTTTATCTAGACTGTACTAAGGACTATCGCCAATCCTCTCAGTTGTTTGTCTTTTTTGAACAAAGTTATTTAGGGGCACCAGTATCCAAAAGAACACTTTCTAACTGTCTAGCTGATTGCATATCCTTTGCTTATTTGCAGGCTGGTCTATCTCTTCCACACTGTGTGACAGCTCATAATGTCAAAGCCATAGCTACCACTGTAGCTAATTTCCAGTCTGTCCCTCAGAGATCTGCCAAGTGGCGACATGGTCTTCCCTGTGTACCTTCGTAGGGCACTATTGCCTGGACAAAGACTCCAGAGCCGATGCTCAATTCAGACAAGCGTTTCTACGTAACCTTTTTCAAATTTAGACAACTTGCCCGCCTTTCCTCTGACTACTTTGGGAGGAGTACTCTGAACAATCTGAGTCTGTCAGATCCCTGCTGGAACCTCTGGCAGTGCCAGGATTCTTCTCTTGCTCAGTTGTTCTGGGATAGGGAGTCCCATATGTGAAGACTGACTTCCTGCTTGTTTCTGGAGATAGTGTAGTTACTCACCTGTAACAGATGATCTGCGGGAACAGCAGAAATCAGACTTCACAACCCGCCCACCTCCCCATCAAGTTGTCCCCTTTTTTCTCATTCCTGGTATACAAACATTTTTATTTCTCCACTATTCACCTGTCTGAGGAGACCAGGAGGGAAGGCGGGAAGGCAGCCACGCATGTGTGGAGTAACGCTTCCAAAAGCATTCCTATTGGTTGCTGCAGAGTGTTCCCGCACCGTGCTCCGTCGGTGCTGATGTCACCCATATCTGAAGATTGATTCCCGCTGTTCCTGAAGATCAGCTGTTACAGGTATGTAACTACGCTTTCCACACGGAAGAAGACGGCAACCAAGAAGGCTTTCCTCCCGTGCCCATGAAGGTACTTCTTTCCATCTCAGCTGCAAGTGCAGCTTAAGGCCCAGACGTCCCACACTCAGCGGAGGAAGAAAACCTCGAAGACACAGCCTGCCCCCCAGCCCAATCTGGGTGGGGTTTTTTGATGGGGTCTTCAGGAGCATAGCCATTCAACCACTGTCTGAGGTCTCCCGGCAGGTGGAGGTTTGATTTGTCCACTTTGCCCACAGGTGGCCTCTTGTTACTTCAGATGCTTGGGTGCTACAGATAGTCCAAAGCAGCTATCTGTTGCTTTTCACCCAGCTGCTGCCTCCTTACAATCCTGGGGAGTTCCCCATGGACCCTGCACACCAGAACCTTCTGCAGACCAAGGTTGTGGCCCTGCTGGCCGAGCTCACCATCAAGCCGGTCCCCCAGCCCAGATCAGGGAGAGTGTTTACTCCAGATACTTTCTGATCCATAAAAAACTGACAGATTTTGCCCCATTCTGGATCTGTGAAATCTCAAACGGTTCTTGTTGCTCAAAAAGTTCAAAATGGTCTTGTTGGGGACGCTGCTTCCATTCCTTCTACAAGATGACTGACTTTGCTCCTTGGATCGGAAGGATACGTATGTGCATATTTTGATCCACCTGCATCACAGACAGTACCTTCAATTCATGCTGGGCGGCCAGCACTATCGGTACTGGATACTACCCTTCGGGCTGGCTGCAGCTTCTGGGGTCTTCACTAAGTGCCTGGTGGTCGTGGCCGCTTTCCTTCAGACCTGGGAAGTCTTTGTCTTTTTGTACCTGAACAACTGGCTCGTTAAGGGTCCCATGCCGACCAGCATACGGCAGTTCATTGTGCTCACCATTCAGGTGTTCGATGGTTAACTATCTTTTATTCTCACCACCAACCTGTACAACAACTGGAATTCATCGGGGCCCTCCTTGATATCACTCGGGCGAGAGCTTTCCTGCCTCCAGTCTGCCTGAAGTGTCTGCTCGAGGTGTTGAGCACATTGCAACACCAGCACCACACCATGGCCCATCGGCTTCTGAGAGCCCTCGGACATATGGTGGCCACCGTGCATGTCATCCCTTAGGCCAGCCTCCGCATGCAGCAGGCTCAATGGACATTGCAATGGTAGCATGCCTCAGGCTGCCTGCGGTACAGGGTGGTGGTCACTGTGCTACTCGCACAGTCCCTGAGGTGGTAGCTGATGCCCATAAAGATACATCAGCGCCTCATGTTCCAACTAGCAGCACCCTGCAGGTAGCTCACAATGGATGCCTCCGTGCTCGGTTGGGGCATTCACCTGGATGGTCTCTGCACCCAGGACCTGTGGTCTGAGAGTGAGAGTCTTCATCAGATCAACTTTCTCGAGCTCCAGCCATCATGACTGCTCTCTGTGCCTTTCAGACACACCTGGCAAATCAGGTGGTCCTGATCCAGATGGACAACCAGTTTGTCATTTTCTATGTGAATAAGCAGGGGGGCATGGGCTGATACCTTCTGTGTTGGAAGGCTGTTCGCCTCTGGAAGTTTGCCTTGCTCTGTGACATGGATCTCAGGGTGACGTATTTCCCCGGGGAGTGCAACAGCTTAACGGATTGCCTCAGCCGGGTTCTTCAGCCACACAAGTAGTTATTCAAAAGGATGGTTATGGACTAGATCTTTCTGGAGTGGGATATTCCCGCTGTGAACCTCTTCACCACGGCACAGAATGCCCAGGTAGCTCAATTCTGCTCCTTATGGCCAGCCAGCGATTGCCTGACTCTGGATGCCTTCCTGATCCACTGGGGAGAGGCCTATTATATACCTTCTCCCGATTCCGCTCATTGCGAAGAGGCTCTTGAAGCTCCAGGCCGAGAAGGGATCCATAATTCTCATTGCTCCTTACTGGCCTCGACAGCCATGCTTCCTGTTACTGCTACAGCTCTTATAGAAGGAACCTCCTCATCTTGACTCCAACCCAGACCTCATCTCGCAGGAGGGCAATTCCCTGTTGCATCCCAACATCTGCACCCTAGCCCTCACAGCATGGAGCTGAATGGGTAGCCATCGCGGAGCGTGCCCTCCCCAAGGATGTCACTGAGATCCTGCTTGCATCTCGCAAGGAGTCAGTGCGTAAAGCATACACGTTCAAGTGGCAGTGTTTTGCCGTCGGATGCGCAGTCATCGTTGGACCCCTTTGTCTGCCCTGTGAACCAGCTGTTGGAGTACCTTTTGAGCCTTTCTCAGTCTGGGCTCAGATCCATCTCAGTGTATGCGCATCTCAGTGTGATAGGAGCATTCCATTGTGGCTGTGATGGGAAGCTTGTTTCGGCTCAGCCTCTGGTGTGCAGATTCATGTGGGGATTGCTTCTCTCGAAGCCTCCGGTTAAGCCCCCTCCGGTTTCCTGGGACCTGAACATGGTCCTCAGCCAGTTCATGCAGGTCCCATTTGAGCCGCTGAACGTGTGTCCACTAAAGTTCTTTACCTGGAAAATCCTCTTCCTGGTGGCCATCTCGTCGGCCCGGCATGTGAGCAAGCTCCAAAATCTGGTTGTGCAAGCTCCAGAATCTGGTTGCACACCTTCCATACACCAGGTTCCACCAGAATTGGGTGGGGCTCCACATGAACCCATGTTTTCTGCTGAAGGTGGTCTCAGCTTTTCATCTCAACCAGTCCATTGTCCTTCCGACATTTTTTCCCCAGTCACGGTGAGGCAGCGTTGCACATGCTGGATTGCAAGCATGTGTTGGCCTAGTTGGAGTGCATGAAGGCGCACTATCAATCCTCTCAGTTGTTCATCTTTCAACCCCAACATTGTTTCAAAGCATACACTTTCTCTCTGGCTCACTGCATCACCCATGCATATTCCTTGGCTGGTCTGAGCCTTGAGGGCATGTCATGGCTCACAATGTCTGTGCAATGGCTACTTTGGTAGCCAACCTCTGTTTTGTCTCCACAGAAGAGATCCACAGGGCTCTGACGTGGTCTTCAGTCCATACCTTCGCAGCCCACTACTATCTGGATGGGGATTCCCGATGGGACAGCAATTTTGGCCAGGCCGTACTCTAACATCTCTTTGGGTCCTGAGGGTCAACTCCTGCCCACTGGCCCTTTGTCCGTCCAGGCTACCTGCTCAAAATTCCTTTGGTTGATGTTGACTGTGGATACTGCATCAGATGGGTCCCTCAACAGGACTGCCTCTCTGGTCTTCCTGGCTTCACCTCGATACCCAGTTGCGCTATTCTTCTCCTTGGATTCCGGTAGCCTGGAGCTTGAGAGTCCCATATGTGAGGACTTATTTTCTGCTTGTTCATGGAGAAAGTGTAGTTACCCCTCCCTGATGCTGCAGCGGGCGAGGAAGGCAGACGCACATGCGTAGTATACCTCCCAAAAGCTTCCTTTGGAAGCTGGGGAACTTTCTGTGCGGATCTCCGTCAGTGACATCACCTATACTCGTGGACTTATTCCTATTATTCACGGAGAACACCTGCTACAGGTGTAACTACGCTTATTAGCAGAATCATAGGCGGTATTTGTTTTTATGCCACATATATCGCTTAACATGGAAACCAAAAAGTTTCACTTTGGTTCCATCGGATCACAAAGCCTTCTACAGGTGTGCAGTGTCCCCTAAATATTTTTTTCACACTGTCGGGCACATACAGCACTTCTTCAGGCATGGCTTTCTTTTTGTCAGCCTCCCATACAGGTCATGTTTGTGAAGCAATCTTGAAATTATTGACCAGTAAACCTTTCAGTGTTCTCAGAAATTTTTGCTAACTGGGTGGCATGAAGGAGTAGCTCGATGGGCTGCACTATTTTATTTATTTTTATTTAGTATACATTTGTATACCGCTACTTCCAGCGATCAGCAGCGGTTTTGATTACAGATTGGAAATTGTCAAATCATGACAGGAAATTTTTGAGGTATAAACACATTGATTAGACAGGAAAGCACAGCACACAGAGAACTATTTTACAGGGAACATGGGCTATGGAGGGTTAAGTGGCTTGCCCAAGACCACAAGGAGCACCTGTGGGACTAGAAACCCCAGTCCTTCCGGCCCAAGGTTGCTGTCCTCTAGTGGGATTTGAACCCCCGACCTTCCGGCCCGAAGTACCTTGCCCCAACCACTAGGCCACTCCTCCACTCCACTATAAGTTGGCTGGTAGTCTGCTTTCAAGAAGTTCCATATACAATGCATTTTTGTCACTATTTCAAATTCATTTAAATGTCTATTTCATTCATATTATATTTACATATACCGTTATGTATAAGTGTTAATTACAAAATCACGTAAATCATTTTTTATTTCCTACTCAACATTTTGCCATGTCTCAGATTGTTAGCCTGGTGATCAATAAAATTAGCTGGGTGACATGCCTATTCAGAAGGTCCTGGGGAGAATGCTACTATTCCCCAGTCTTGGCTAGATACCTCTATAGTTCTTTAAAATAATCTTTAGGCCTCACAAGGATCTTTCACAGGTTTTTTCTTTAACCCATAGCTACTGACTTTGAAGGGCTGACCTGATTGAGGCAGTGTCTTGGTGGTACCAGAGAGTTTCTGATTTGCAGGATTTACCTAACCATACCACAGAAGATAGTCAAACGCACAAAACCTTTCTTCTAGCCTTCCCCCAATCTGTACCTTTTAAAGAACTTTAGCCCATAGCTCTTTCATTATTTATGCTTTTAATACAACAAAAAGTTGTCATTGGCCTTTTTAAGGTAGTTTTTAGAAATGGAGCTAATATGGGTTTGCTGTGACAAAGGGTATGAAGATTTATATAATCTAGAATCTTTGGTTTCTTATTTGAAATTACTTTTTGAATATTTTTATGATCCTTCACATTGGAAATGTAGAGTATGCTGTGTAGATGAATGAAACAAACTTTTACTTTAATACAGTTTTAAATTGTAGTTTTTAGTCAACAGTGTGAAAAAAGTACAAGGGTATACAGAGTGTGAAAAATATACAAGACACCTTATTTAATAGTGCTCCTTTACAGGGGGTTAGGAGTGGAGGAGTAGCCTAGTGGTTAGAACACTGGCTTGGTAACCAAGCAACCAGGGTTCGATTCCCACTAGAACTCCTTGTGGCCTTGGGCAAGTCACTTAACCCTCCATTGCCTTGGAAGAAAGGCCTGGCAATCTACTTCTGGTGACGCTGCCAAGAAAACCCAGGAGCTTCTGGGTCGCCAGGAGTCAGGACTGACTCGAAGGAACACATTGCATTGCATTACAGGGGGTTCTGAGGATTGACTTCCTTGTGTTGAACCTTTATTTTACAGTACAGACCACCCGGAGAAACTCATGCAGTTTTCTGAGTACCCTCTACAGGTGACTGTAGTTTGTCAATGCCCATAGGTGCTCACAGACTGTCTGCAAGAGTCTTGAGCTTTTCTACCTAGCTGCATTGTACCATATGTTTGTTTTTTTCAAGACCACACAACATTTGCACATTAAGGCCAGGTTCAAATCATTGTACATGGCCCGTATTTTTCTACCAGAAGATGCAGAAACATAAATCAGGTTGGCCAATTCAACTTTTCCCATTATATGAAGTCCTTTTATGCTGACCGTGTAGGTTGGAAGCATGTTTACTTAGGTTCACTGAAGGAAGATGACAGCAGACTACCTCCTCCTTCAGTCTGTCCTACAAGCGACTATTAGGAGTGGTTCATTTTCTTTTAATTTTTGTCTCTGTTGCTCTTTGATCCTGGCAGTACTAATCTATATTTGTTGTGAGCAACTAGTTTTGCCTTTGGGCCAGAGAGTGCTGGGTGAAAGGGGGAAGAAAACACATTTTCAGCAACAAAATGCAGAATGGCATGGGTCTTTTTGTTTCAAAAGCTACTTTGTATTGTCTATATTATAAGCACTACATAGACCTTCTAGCAGTGCAGTAATAAGGAATGTAGCACCCCTACAGATAATAGAAACCTCCTTTGCTTATAGAGAATTGGTGCTAGTAGAGCATATTGTGTAGCAGATTAGGGGCCACGGGATGTTTCATTTGACATAATTCTAATTGCAAATACTGTACTGCAATTTAAAAAAAACAGATGTTGCCAGTTTTTTGGGGTTGAAAAGTATAAATGTGGTACAGTATCTGTATGTACAAGTGTATGCTTAGCATTGCTTGTTGTCAGAATTGTCTTAGGTCACAATAGCCTGAAAAATATTTTAGGCTATGTTAAGAGCAACAATATGAGCTACATTCTTCAGACTACAGCTATGCTAGGGTTTATTTGTTGTTGCCGCAGTATATTTTAACTCATGTTATTACATTTTTATGCAATAAATGATATGCCATTTTAGTTTAATACTAATGTGTTTATTAATTTTTGACTCTAAAATTTACTTTTCAGTGGTTCATTTATTTATTACATTAATTCTGGGTATATTTATAAAAAAAAGTGGCCACAGTGATTTACAAGTACCGTATTCATGTTTTACTTATGTGAGGTTTGCTGGGATGTTGAGGATTTGCATAGCTTTTCCATCATGCATTTATATTGACAGTGTAATGTATACATTATTTTTTTTTTGTGATATCTTACTTATGGCGTTATCTTAAAATGTTTTGATTATAACTGATACTATAGTAAAATAAAACAACCACCTATTTTAAGAAATGTGAAGCTTGAATTGTTACTTGAAATTTTAAGGTAATGAAAGAATTGTACTACTTAACGTTTTTTGAAATGTTTTTATTCTGTAAATTGCTAATTAAGGGGTGATGTGCCTGCTGCCTTGGAGGCTATAATGGACTGCTGCAGAAAGTATAACTGCATTCCTAGGCTCCATGATGTGCTCTGCAAACTGATAGAAAGAGAAGACACTGACCTCCTTCAAAAAGGTGAGACTGCATACTGCCAAGCTCTCCACTGGCTCTTCTAAGCCAGTTTACTCGCTCAGATCATGCAAATTGCTGCTAATTTACTTTAGTTCTGACAGTTGCAAACATATAGCCTTAGTATGTCCCTCCTCTGCATTCTTAAACTGTCTGAGAATGACATTTATGTTCATTGTGGTATGGTATTTTCTTGTGTCATATGCTAGCAAAGAGAGATGCTGTAGTAAATTTTGACCCATTCATGTTACTCCCGTTCCATGTATGTTTACCACTATTATGCATTCAGTATTCACAGGTCCTGTTTTATATTCCAGGACCCCAGTATGTGTCTTTTGCCAAGAGTCAGAAGTAAGGAAGAAAACGAAGGGAGAGAAGGGAGTAAGAGGGAAGAGAGAGTTTTAAGGAGACAACAGGAGAGAAAGAAGGAGAAGAGAGGTGACAGAGGAGAGCTTGCAAGAATCTAGAAAAATGAGAAGGGGAGACAGTATGAGGGATAGAAGGAAGGGAAAGTGGGAAAAGGTGAGATAAGAAGGGGGTGAGGAGCATCTAAAGACAAAAGAGAGTAAGTAGGAGGAAGGGTAAGAGAAACTAAAACAAAATGCAGGATCCAAATAAAAATGATGAAGGTGGAGAGCTGGTAGCTATGGCATAAAATGGGCATAATTTTTTAGAACAAAAAAATCTTGTAATTCAAACATTAGTTTTGATGGTTATCAATATGAAATAGTCATACAAAGAGTAGCTTATTAAAGGAAATGTGATGGTAATTGGATTAAATGATGAGTTTCATGCATTTCTGCCAATGCAAAAGGGACCCGTTAAAACAAAAAGCATATTGGTACTCTTAATTTTCCGAGTAAGAACATTAACCTAGAACATTGGCTTACAATCCATTCCTGCTTTTGAAATTTATAATGTGTAGTTTATCATGAAATAAATTTTATAGCATTCAGATGTTTCTTATGTAACCATAGCTCACCGATTGCTCAACATAGTAGTCCTATAGAGCTGCAGAAAGTTTTTGAGTTTCCATAATCTATTTAATGAATGGTCTTTTCTCCTTCTAGCGATGGACTTTGTGAGCCAAGAGCGAGGTGAAATGACGATGCTGTATGATCTCTTTTTCGCCTTCCTTCAGTCTAAAAAGTACAAAGAGGCTAAGAAGATCATTGAGGTGGGGGCTTTAACCACAGTAGTGCAATCACACAGCTATTCAGTCACTTCATTGGAATACATTTAATATTTTTAACCTTTAATTACATGTGTTCTAACTCATGTTAATGAAATTCAGCCCTAATAATGGATAAAAAAGGGACCTTGGCCAGCTATGGAAATATTGCTTTATTGTGTATAATTAAGGATCAGGAGAGGCAATTGGTGGTACACAGAATTTAGGGGTGGGTGGGTGAGTATTTTTTTTTCTATCAGTTTTACTGTTTCATTATCAAAATTGTATTTGCATATTAAATCTCCGATTGTGGAACAATTAAATTAGACTCGCATTCCTGGGTGTAAAGTTGCTAATCCGCTTTCACAAGCAATTCTTTGTTGTGCTTGAAAGCAGTGGCATTTAACTCTTTGCTGGTCTGTGCTCTGACTTATTTGTAATGCTCGTCTACAAGTTAATCAGCCAAGCAATTGCTGTCTGCTACTGTTTGGCATTTCTTTTAGCGTTTCTTTTTCCCTCCACCTCCACCTCCTCCCCCTCCACACACATTATATGCTAAGCAGCTTACAGGAGGAAGTGGTAGGTGACAAACTTAGTGTATTTGGGATTAGTATATTTTATCTGAAGTTGATTGGAATTTTGCCTACTAAAATTGATAAGTGAAAAGCACAGCTGCAGTGTGTGCCTAGACACTGATTAGTTTTCTGCAGCATTACAATGGCATTTTAATTATTAATGTTACACAGAGAAAACACATGATAGAAAATCTTGTCAAGTACTCTCTTCGGTTTGCAAAACTCTTCCCACATTTTTATAGAAAGTCTGGAGGAGTGGTGAGCCAGTTTTGAATGTTGCAAAAACTGTTTATACATAGCAAAGCTGAATACTGAAAGAATACATCCAGTAATGATCCTTGGGTAAGCTCTAAGATCTTTCAGACTCTTCCTGATAGATATGTAATATGAAGATTGCTAAAATCTAGGTAGGGTGGTGCCAAAGCCAGGTGTGAATTCTCTCTCACTCCCAAACATGTGCATATCCTTGGAGCTAAGTACTAGTGAGGGCTGGGGATGGAGGATCACTGGGATAAGGAAGAGGAGGGTAGAGAGAATGGAGCTATTTTCTCTGTACTTATCCCCCACCCCCACCCCTCAGTTTTTCTAGAATCTTCATGTCTCCCCTCCTGGCCATCCAAACCCTGGTAGTTTTCAAGCCCTGACGATTACTAATTTCCTCTCCAGAATTCTATCTTCTTCCTCTACAATTTTTTCTTTGCTGCCTCAGTGGAAGAGGAATAGTGCAACACTTCATACATTTATTTTACTTCTCTGCTATCCTCACTCCCCAACCTATCCTCACTCGTTCTTTCTGTGTTTCCCATCCCCATAGTCCTTCACTGCTATCAGCCCTAATCCTTTTTTGTGAGGCTGGGGTGGGAAATAGACCAGTGTTTCCTAATCCTTTCTTGGAGGCATACCTAAACAATTGGGTTTTCAGGATGTCCATAATGAGTATGTATGCACTAGATCTGTCTTTATTAGAGATACAGTGCATGCAAATCTCTTGCATATTCATTTTGTCAATCCTGAAAACCTTACTGGCTAGTTGTGCTCTAGAAGAGGGTTGAGAAATGCTGTTATAAACAATAGGGAAGAAAATGAAATCTGGAAGATGAGGAAAAAGAGGAGGAATCTCTGCATAGATCTCAGAGAAAGGAAATGGAGATAAGCTCCTAAGCAAGAAGAATAAAAGGATATGAGGAGAAGGGATGGAATTGTAAAGGGAAGGGAGGCAGAGGATAATTAGGGAGTAGAGGAAAAAGAAAGAAATGATGGGAGAAGTGATCGGGTGCCATAGGAGAAAAAGGGGCCAGGATCTGGGCTCAAGAGAGGGAGAAACAATCCACTAGAAAGGACTAGAAAAGGGGACTGCTACTTCTGGAGAGAGACCTGCAATTGTGAGTATATACTTCTGGGAATTTTCTGAAAGGAATTCTTTGTATTAAAGCTAATTAATCTGTGAACCCACTATTTTTGTTAAATCAGTCAGGGCCTAGTAGCAGCAGTTTAAGTTTAAATTTAAAACACAGAAGAGAACTTTCTCATTACATTTCATACCCAGCAGAGAGCTTGTAGTTTAAATTTAATAGTCACTCAGGGCCTAGTATCAGCAAAGTACTTTTAGTTTAAATTTAAAACACAGAAGAGAGCTTTCTGGTTAAATTTAGAACCCAGCAGAGAGCTTGTAGTTTAAATTTCATAATAAGTTAGAGCCTAGCAGCAGCAAAGAGCTATAATTTAAATCAAATCAGAATATAGCTTACCTCAGCAGCACAAGACAGGGTACTGTGTAGCAGCCTTCTTTTAATAAGTGTTATTTCCCTCCCTCCCTTCCCAACACCCACCCACCCCTGGAATAATCGTAGCTTTATAGGTACTTACACATCTTGAAAGGAGGTGCTTTCAGGTGAAGCTCGTTACCCAAATCAGTCATACACTAAGGACCTGAGATTAATTAAGCTTCAGGTGAACAAGGTATATTAAACGTATTAGGTACAGTTTTATTAGTATAAATATCCATAGCAACCCTTAGTAAGTAAAGAACTTAAAGATCTAAATACAAACTTAAAACTAAGATGCAGACAGCAGTCCAGCAGCGAGATGGGGGCTTTCCAGTCTTTTGCATTGAGTGTCACATGTATGATTTTCTTCCAGTTGGTGAGAGGTCTTACGTGTGCACTAGGTGCAAGGAGCTCTTTGCTCTCAGGGAACGATTCCATTCTCTAGAGGCTAGAGTAGCAGACTTGGAAAACATAAGAAAGACAGAGAGGT
Source organism: Ichthyophis bannanicus (assembly GCA_033557465.1). Taxonomy (NCBI): domain Eukaryota; kingdom Metazoa; phylum Chordata; class Amphibia; order Gymnophiona; family Ichthyophiidae; genus Ichthyophis; species Ichthyophis bannanicus. Next base: position 348,994,460 of record CM066033.1, on the reverse strand, counting down.
ACATAGACGAGACCTACAGGGATATAGTCCTGAAGTCCCACCTCCAGTCTGGCAGCATCCTGTTGACATGGAGGAGAGAGGTTATGTGACAAGAGAGCATCACCCTGGTGTGGCAGGAAGTGATCCTGTAACTAAGACCTGTCCTCCAGGTGATGGAATACCCTCTCGCACCGAGGACGTTTCTCCAGGGCCATGTGCCCATGAGGGAAGGGTTAGGACAGCCGTTATATTTACACTCTCTTATATACCGCGCTATTCTGCATCAGTTATAGTTAGTGATTCGATCATTAGGCATGTTACGTGAGGATTGCCTGGTAACATGCCTGCCTGGTGCGAAGGTAGCGGACCTCACGCACCACCTAGATAAGGTCTGAGATAGTGCTGGGGAGGAGTCTGCTGTCTTGGTACATGTCGGTACCAGTGACATAGGAAAACGTGGCAGGGAGGTTCTGGAGGCTAAATTTAGGCTTTTAGTTAGGAAGTTGAAATCCAGAACTTCCAGGGTAGAATTCTCCGAAATGCTTCCCGTTCCACGCGCAGGACCCAAAAGGCAGGCAGAGCTCTGGAGTCTCAATGCATGGATGAGACAGTGGAGCAGAGATGAGGGTTTTGGATTTGTTAGGAACTGGGGAACATTCTGGGGAAAGGAGGGGCTCTTCCGAAGGGATGGGCTTCACCTTAACCGGGATGGAACCAGGCTGTTGGCATTAACCTTTAAAAAGGAGAAAGAGCAGCTTTTAAACTAGATAATAGCGTAAAGCCGACAGTCGCCCAAGAGCGGATGGTTCGGAAGAATGTATCCTTGAAGGATACTACCAAAAGCAGAGAGGTTCCAAAAAAGAGTAAAGTAGCCCAAATGCCCTCGAGTATGTAGCAGACAGAGCTTAAAGATCCCAAATTACCCATGTCTACCAATAGCTAAATTAATATGAATAAAATACAGTCTCTTAAATGCTTGCATGCAAATGCTAGAAGTCTAAAAAATAAGATGGGAGAGTTAGAGTATATAGCACTAAATGGAAGATTAGATATGATTGGAATATCAGAGACATGGTGGAAGGAGGACAACTAGTGGGACACTGTGATACCTGGGTACAAACTATATCATAATGATAGAGCTGATCAAATTGGTGGAGGGGTTGTGCTCTGTTAGAGAGGGCATTGAGTCAGAAAGGATTAAAGTTTTGCAGGAAACAAAATTTGCTGTAGAATCTCTATGGATTGAAATTCCATGTAAAAAGGGGAAGGCGATGGTAGTGGGGGTGTACTATCGACCGCCTGGCCAGAATGAACAAATGGATGATGAAATGCTCAAAGAAATCAAGGAAGCTAACAAACGTTAAAGCGCAGTAATAATAATGGGTGATTTCAATTACCCCGGTATCGACTGGGTCTGTGTCATGGCAGGACATGCTAAGGAGATAAAGTTCCTAGATGAAATAAATGACTGCTTCTTGGAGCAGCTGGTTCATGAACTGACCAGAAGGGAAGCCATATTAGACCTAGTCCTTAGTGAAACACCAGATCTAGTGCAAGAGATAAGGTTGTTGGGGCCACTTGGCAAAAGTGATCATAGCATGATCGCCTTTGATTTAATTAGTGGAGGAGGGATAGTAAGGAAATCCAAAGTACTACCTTTTAACTTTCGAAAGGGAGACTATGATAAAATGAGGAAAATAGTTAAGAAAAAACTAAAAGGAGCAGTTGCAAAGGTTAATGACTTACATCAAGCTTGGGTGTTGTTGAAAAATACTATCTTGGAAGCCCAGACCAGTGGTATTCCACGCTTTAAGAAAAGTGGAAGGAAGTCCAAAAAACTGCCAGCATGGTTTAAAGGTGAGGTCAGAGAGGCTGTTGTTGCCAAAACAGCATCTTTCAGGAAATGGAAAAAAGAGCCAAACGACGAAACCTGGAAAAGCACTGGCAAGTCAAATGCAAGGCATTGATAAGGCAGGCAAAGGGAGAATTTGAGAAGAAGCTTGCTGCGGAAGCAAAAAGTGAAATAAAGACATTTTCAAGTACATTCGTAGCAAAAAGCCTGTGAGAGAGTCAGTTGGTCCATTAGATGATAGAGGGTGTCGCGTCTACCCCTTGGTATAGGCGGTTGCCTAGTGGGAGTGGACGGACCACATATTTATTTTATCCTTTTTAAGTGCTGCGGTCTCTGTTCCCTTGTAGCTGTGGCAAAGACGGAGTCAGCAAGGAATTGGGTTAACAATAAGTTTTATTGTTATTGTTGCACAAGTGTCTATCTACTATCCCAATAAACAGAAATAAAGGATTCTTCTCCAAACCAAAGTGTCTTTAACTGATACAGCATTATTCACCTGTTAGACATGCAGGCATGTTTCTTTCACAGCACTTTCTTCAAGCTTCTTTCTGTTACTAAACATTCACTGCTTTCTCCTCCAGCAACAAATGCTTTCTTAAAACTGCTGAGGGGAGATATGATAAAAGTCTATAAATTAATGAGCGGAGTGGTACGGGTAAACGTAGATCGATTGTTTACGTTATCAGAATATAGAAAGACCTAGGGGACATGCAATGAAGTTACAGGGTAAACTATATAAGACTAATAAAAGAAAATATTTTTTCACTCAACGTATAATCAAATTCTGGAATATGTTACCGTAGGATGTAGTAAAGGCTGTTAGTGTTGCTGGTTTTAAAAAACGGTTTGGACAAGTTCCTGGAGGAAAGGTCCATAAACCATTATTAAGAAGGGACCCAGGATATCAATGCTTGACCCAGTACAAGCATTTTGGAACCTGTGTTTTTTGGGGAAACTGCTAGGTGCATATGACCTAGATTGGCCACTGTTGGAAACAGAATACTGGGCTTGATGGACCTTGGTCTGACCCAGTATGGCATATCTTATGTTCACTCTGATGCCTCTTCCAAGACTCTGAACTTCTCTCGCACATACTCCACATTCCCTTCAGGCATCTCTCTCACTCTCCCCACTCCTCTCATTCATACCCCACAGCCTCTCCAATTACCTTTTACTCACTGTTGCCCAACAGTATGTCTGATTCCCTCACTCTTCTTTCCCCAATCCTCTGACTCACTCTCTTGTTCCCTCATCTGATCACTCACGCTCACCTTGCCCTCTAACCCTCTTGTTCACTTACTCTTCCAGGTACATCTCTCTCTTACTCAAAGTTCCCCTCCCATAATACCTCATCTTGCCTTGTCTGTATACTTCTAAATTCAAAACTCACATTCAAGGCTGGAAGAATGAAGAAATCCACTATTACTTGCACATAGGGCCGGCCCAGCCATCAGGCAAAATACGCGGTCGCCTAGGGCAGTAACTTATTGGGAAGGGGGGAGAACAGGACATTCAAAGTTAAACAATACGAGGGGGTACCCAAAAAGAACAGGAATTATTTTTTAAAAGCTATTTATTTCAAATTCTTTACAAAACAACCTTATCCCCTTCAAAATACTCTCCATTACAACTGATACATTTGTCCCACCGGTGCTTCCACTGTTCGAAACATTTTTTGTAGTCATCTTTAGAAACGGCTGACAGCTCCTCCCTCCTTTTTTTCTTGACTTCTTCAATGTTGTCAAATCGGTGTCCTTTCATGCCCCTTTTCATGCGTGGAAATAAGAAAAAGTCGCACGGAGCCAGGTCAGGCGAGTAAGGTGCGTGGGGCAGCGGAACCATGCCATTTTTAGTCAAAAACTGTCTAACAGAGATGGCTGTGTGTGCAAGTGCGTTGTTGTGGTGGAAGAACCAGTTTCCTGTCTGCCACAAATCGGGTCTTTTTTGACGAACACTGTTGCGTAATCTTCTTAAAACTTCCAAATAAAAGGTTTGATTGACAGTCTGACCTGGGGGAACAAACTCTGAATGAACTACCCCCTTGGCATCAAAAAAGCAAATCAGCATTGTTTTGATGTTTGATTTGACGACATTTTTTTGGACGGGGTGACGATGACGTCTTCCATTGGCTTTGACTGTTGCTTTGTTTCTGGGTCGTAACCATAGCACCATGACTCATCACCTGTAATGACCTTTGACAGAAAATCTGGATCAGTCTCAAGCTGTTGTTTCAAAACACGACATGTTTCAACTCGATGTTCCTTTTGATTGTCAGTCAGAACCCGAGGAACAAACTTGGCAGCAACCCTTTTCATTCCCAAATCTTCCGTTAAAATTCACTGAACCGAGCTCCAAGATAACCCACTAATCTCTGACAGTTGATCAATTGTCTGTCGACGGTCTGTGAACACAAGCTCTCTAATTTTTTTCAATATTTTCGTCGATTCGGGCAGTTGATGGACGCCCAGAACGAGGTTTGTCATCAATCGACATGTCGCCATTTTTAAACCGAGCAAACCACTGGTACACTTGACTTTTTCCCATAGCGTCATCTTGATAAGCTGTTTTCAACATTAAAACAGTTTCAGCAGCATTTTTACTGAGTAGAAAACAAAATTTCACAGCTGCACGTTGTACACTTAAACTTGTCATCATAAAAAAAGATACTTCAAAAAATTAAAGAGAGACCTCACTCAATCTAACCAAACTGCGAAGCACTTTAAACACAACCCGCAAGTGAAAGCCTCAGAATTAACTCACTAAACAGAACACGTTTAGGAGTTAAAATAACATCAATGGCTCTCACTCGCTACCAACAACCACCCAAAATACATGATGTACCCACATTTTCCATACAATTCCATTTGACATAAACTTGCAAAATATCAACTAATATCAACAAGTGCACAAATCATGTATCAGGATGGAATGTGAATGCCCCAACGCCTTTTCTAGACATCTCATGTGAGCGTTTCGCTACTGCTGTTTCAAGGGGGTCCAACACTACAAAATAAAAAATAAAAAACAGGGCTTAGTCCAATGCCGCATCCCATAAAACAACTCCATAAACATACTGCAACAAGATCCCAACACTTACCAAAAATCACATCGACCATAGGCAAAACCACTTCATATTAGTCAGAACTGACTTCCAAGTCTTGATCACCCGCCATGCCTCCAGTCAATATCCGCCCGCATACCACTTCCGGACCCATTATATACATATCCCACACACGTAACCTGACTACTCACTAGCAGGACAGCCAATCACCTACTAAGGGAGAAAACCCTACACAAACTGCAACATTGATAGGAACAACCACCTTACAAACCTACCCTAATTGAAACAAACTGATTAAATGCAAGCTCCCCATTCAATGCAAGAGTTTAATCCATTCGGAACCACAGTATTTAAATAAAAAATCCACCACTGCTCTTTATATAACAGAAATCGATCACGTGACATCCCCTTGGAGCCGTTCATAACTTGCTGAACGGCAAAACACTGTAAATCCTTAAACTTATGCTGAAACGTTAAGCAATGCTCAACAATGGGTGCCTCCTTACGCTGGCAATGAAGCTTACTTTTATGCTCTAACAATCGAACACGCAATCTCCGAATGGTCTTACCAATATACAGAAGTCCACATGGACAGAAGATTCCATAGATAACAAACTCCGAGTTACAAGAGGTACTGTCCTTTAAATGGATAAGCTGACCATGGTACATGAAACGATCCGTTTCCAACATCACGTCACAACATGAACACTCTCCACATCTGCGATGTCCTAAATTATCACCACTAACTAAAAGCGAAGATCGTAAAAAAGAAGGACTCAAAATGTCTTTTAAGTTTGGATTACGTTGCCAAACACATCGCAGGTGCTTAGACTCCAACCCAGGGACTGTGCTTAGGACATGCCGGTATTTCTGTAGAATCTGCTGAATCTGTCTGCTATGAAGGGAAAAACGAGAGATTAAATTTACATTATCACCATCATCATTACACTTAGGACGGGGAGACAGCAGCCAAGATCTATCGTTATGCAATGCTCGTTTATAAGCCCTATTCACTACCTTCAAAGGATAACCTCGATCTAAAAAGTCCTGCTTTAAACGTACTGCATTAACTTTATAGTCCTCTACCGAGGAGCAATTACGCCTAAATCGAATAAATTGAGAGAAAGGTAACCCCTGCAACAAACCTCTCGGGTGTAGGCTAGAAAAATGCAAATATGTATTTCGATCGGTTTTTTTACGAAACACAGTTGTACCCCAAGACTCAACTTGCCGGAACACCTTAACATCCAAAAACACTATTTCAGAAAAGCTATAGTTCATTGTAAACTGGATATGAAAATCCAGTGTGTTCAACCAATCATGAAACGCAGATAACAGATGTAAAGGACCATCCCACAACATAAAAATGTCGTCGATGTATCGACGCCAAGTCAATATGTGAGGAGAAAAGTGAGAAGACTGCAACCACTTTTGTTAGAAAAACCCCATAAAAAGGTTAGCGACAGACGGGGCAAAAGATGCCCCCATAGCCACCCCGCCTACTTGTTGGAATAACTCGCCATTAAAGGCAAAGTAATTACGGCAAAGAGCCAAATCTGCACAAGCCATTAAAAATACAAGCATGTCATCATTCACATCCCCGCGCTGCAATAAACCATTCTTAATAACTTGTAGTGCCTGATCCTGCGGTATACTAGTATACAAAGCTACCACATCCAGCGTTACCAAAATCACAGAATCATTCCTTGCCCATATGGAAACTTCAGCTATAATCTGTAAGAAGTGCATAGTGTCCCGAAGGTAAGAGGGAATAGATGTTAATAATGGACGCAAAAAAGAGTCTATAAATTGTGACAATGGCTCCAATACAGACCCCCGTGTGGAAACAATATGGGCATATGGGCAAGGAATGATTCTGTGATTTTGGTAACGCTGGATGTGGTAGCTTTGTATACTAGTATACCGCAGGATCAGGCACTACAAGTTATTAAGAATGGTTTATTGCAGCGCGGGGATGTGAATGATGACATGCTTGTATTTTTAATGGCTTGTGCAGATTTGGCTCTTTGCCGTAATTACTTTGCCAGCAAGTTATGAACGGCTCCATGGGGATGTCACGTGATCGATTTCTGTTATATAAAGAGCAGTGGTGGATTTTTTATTTAAATACTGTGGTTCCGAATGGATTAAACTCTTGCATTGAATGGGGAGCTTGCATTTAATCAGTTTGTTTCAATTAGGGTAGGTTTGTAAGGTGGTTGTTCCTATCAATGTTGCAGTTTGTGTAGGGTTTTCTCCCTTAGTAGGTGATTGGCTGTCCTGCTAGTGAGTAATCAGGTTACGTGTGTGGGATATGTATATAATGGGTCCGGAAGTGGTATGCGGGCGGATATTGACTGGAGGCATGGCGGGTGATCAAGACTTGGAAGTCAGTTCTGACTAATATGAAGTGGTTTTGCCTATGGTCGATGTGATTTTTGGTAAGTGTTGGGATCTTGTTGCAGTATGTTTATGGAGTTGTTTTATGGGATGCGGCATTGGACTAAGCCCTGTTTTTTATTTTTTTATTTTGTAGTGTTGGACCCCCTTGAAACAGCGGTAGCGAAACGCTCACATGAGATGTCTAGAAAAGGCGTTGGGGCATTCACATTCCATCCTGATACATGATTTGTGCACTTGTTGATATTAGTTGATATTTTGCAAGTTTATGTCAAATGGAATTGTATGGAAAATGTGGGTACATCATGTATTTTGGGTGGTTGTTGGTAGCGAGTGAAAGCCATTGATGTTATTTTAACTCCTAAACGTGTTCTGTTTAGTGAGTTAATTCTGAGGCTTTCACTTGCGGGTTGTGTTTAAAGTGCTTAGCAGTTTGGTTAGATTGAGTGAGGTCTCTCTTTAATTTTTTGAAGTATCATTTGGAGGCCTCGATACAGGCTTTATAGTCTCATAAAAAAAGAAACAAGAACAAAACAGCGCTAGCAAAAACAATCACTGCAGATGAACAGAACAAGCCAGGTCGACAACACAGGCGGCACTGAACTGACAATGAGTTGCACTATACACGCCTAGCGGCAGAAGTGCGTACTACACAAGCTCCGCCCACGGCAATGTTATTCCTGTTTTTTTGGGGTACCCCCTCGTAGAATTTGAGAGCCGGTGGGGGGAGGGGGGATGTAAAGCCTGCTTAGGGTGCCAACACCTTGAACCAACTCTGGAGCCTGTCCTGCTTGCATAGCATGGTAATTGTGCTCAGAAGGAACTAGGATCTTGCCAGGTAAGAAGTGGGAAGCAAGTTCCTGGGATTCCTGGTCCAAATTGTCTCGGAAAGCCCACGTTCAGATGTTTGGTCCTGGACACAGCCCTATTGTGGGACTTGCAGACCCTGGGAGCCTACCATCTCCAGAAATTCCTCCTCCTGTCTGGTGCATTGACAATTTGGGGAGCTCATTCTTGGCTGCCACCAGTGGGTGGCAGGCTTCATCTTTTTTACCAGGAGTGAGCCCAGATCACCGAACATTGCTGAGTGCTAGCCATACAAGATAGTTACATTCTGGAATGCAGGGATCCTATCCCTGATGCCGTCATCATCTCCCCATGTGACTTTGTGGCCAACAAGGCACTGTTCAGGCTACACTGGAAAGATTGCTCATTCTATAGGCTGTCACCCCGTCCCCTCTGCCAAATGGGACAAGAGCTGGTACTCCATCTGTTTCGTTGTACCAAAGAACAGGTCCTTCCATTCAGTTCTCTACCTTGAGAGGATCAGCGTCTGCCTGTGAACCTTGTACTTCAGAATGGAGATTCTACAATCTGTGATCCAGGCGGTGCAGCACAGGAAGTTTCTCATATCCCTGGATCTTGCCGAGGTCTAGTTTCACATTCCTTTCCACAAGGAACATCACCACTTCCTCCAATTTGCTATTCTCTGCCTCTTTTTCAGTTCCTCTCTCTTCCCTTTGGCCTTTCCACTACTCTGAAGACATTCTCATAGGTCATGGTGGTGGCAACCATAATGCTGAGGCATTTATTTAGCAGGGTTTATATACCATTTATCACCGGTTAGTTCACTCATATCTTCATGACTGGCTCATCTGAGCCAGGTCACACTAGGAAGCACCTTGGGTGTTGGCCTGATAGGTACAATTCCTGGAGAGTTTCGGCTGGGTGATCAACTGCAGGAAGAGTCAGTTGCGACCTTTTCAGTCACTAGAATACCTGGGAGCACAGTTTGACACTCATGTAGGCAGAGATGTTCTACCTAAGGAGAAAGTAAGAAAGCTGTTTTCTTAACTGGCAGCCTTCTGGGTGCAGCAAGCTCACCAGAGTCTGAGATTATCTACAGATTCTTGGCTTGATGGCATCAGTTTATTTATTTACATTCTCTTATATATCGCACTATTCTGCATCAGTGCGGTTTACATTGAACAAACTGAAATTGGCCTTGGGTTGAAATGGATCCTTGGGTACCAGCTCAAATGAGGCCACTGCAGAGATCCTTGCTGTCCCGCTTGTCTCAAAGTGCTCAGGATTTCGTCAGCCACAGCATCTAAGGAAGGGCATGCCACTAGACGATCCCTCATGGCTATTCCTGTCGCCTGTCAACCACTTTCAGGCTTGTCTCTGCTACACCTCTGGATCACAGTCCAGTTGTTCTCGGAACTTCAAGTCTGTACTAGTACAGTGGACTTAACCTTCTTTGCTTGCCTTTCTTCAGGATGACCTTGATAAAGGCCTCTCCTTTAGTTCCCTGAAGGTTCAGGTGAAAGCTTTGTTATGCTTCAGGGGGCCCGTGGCAGGTCATCTGATAGCCTCACACCTGGATGTGTCTGGTTTCCTTCAGGGAGTACTATGTTTGCGTCCCCCCATGCATTCAGTCATCCCTTCCTGAGGTCTCTGCTTGGTTCTCCAATTCTTAATGTCGGAGCTCTTTGGTCCCTGAAGTGAGCCACATTTAAAGATCTGTCCTTTAACACAGTATTCTTAGTCATGATCTGCTATCGAGACATATTTCAAAGTTTCAGGCATTGTCATGTAGGGATCCTTACTTGTCATTCTTGGAGGAGGCCGTATACATTCAACCCGCCCTCTCCTTGCCCAAAGTGGTGTCATCCTTTCATATTTATCAGGTGATCTGTCTGTCCTCCAGGCTAACACACCTTGTAATGAAGACAAGCACTTTATTTATAAAACAAAGCAGGGATAACTTGAATTTCACTTATTTGATTCCTTAATTCATACTTATTTAGAAAGGCAAGTAATTCATTTATCTACGTATAATTAGTTAAAAAGATACCTAGAAAGCTATTAAAATAATGATAACTAAAAGCACTTAATTACAGAAGAAAATGATGACTAGAAAGCTAATTACAGAAGAATAATACTTCACCAAAAGAGTTCTGAACTTCATCTCCTGTCACACTTCGATTGAATGGATCCCTTATTCAACCAGACAAGAGAGACTTCTCAATCGGGAGTTTCTCTAGGCAATGCATCCATCCCCAGAAGAGAACTCTTGGTAGCTCCTCTCTCTAGCTGAAACAGGCATCCATTTTATCCTGTTGCAAACAACCAGCTGTTGCGCAGACAACTAGCTATCATCAGGCGACATATAGGGGCAGTTATCCATCAAACACAGCCAGGACACTGGCCAGGCGCCTGACAATGTTCAAGGGACATACCTCCCCCACCCCCATGGCTTCAGAAGTTCAGAACTCCATAATTACAATTGATGTGTATCTTGTTTACATTGTTATGTAACTAGAATAGTTCTCCTCAATTGATCTAATTGTCTCCCTCTCTGGTCTGTGAGCATCCCAGATAAGAAGAACTGTGCATCCCAGATAAGACTGTCTCCCTCTCTGGTTTTCCAGCAATCCCTGTAGTTATGTGAACAGTTTCAACTACCCCTATTTCAACAGTTTCTTTTACCCCTTACTTACTATTGAGAGGCATGATCAATAGTCAATTTTTAATTCATTTGTACTACACCACCTTTTCTAAGCAACAGTGCCAAGGGAAGGATAAGGATCTTCGCCTGGTGGATGTCGGTATTAAAGGTCATTAACACCTTTCACAAGTCAGACCCGTCTATTTGTGCTGTTTGCAGGCTCGCCTAAGGGTGTCTTGGCCACCGACACTATCCTGGGGCACTGGATCTAGGATGCCATTACCTCAGCATATCTGTCCATTTCCAGAGGGTTTGCATGCACACTCCACTCAGGCACAGGCATCCTCTTAGGCGGATCATAGCTCAGTTACCCCCTCAGACATTTGTCAGGTGGCAATGTGGGCATCACCTTCCATTTTTGTCAAGCATTACCACTTGGATGGACATGGCTTTTGGCTATGAGAGGTCTTGAAGGCTGTTGTGTTTTCTTCATGTCCAAGGGAGCTGTAGCTTTGGTATGTCCCACTTGTCTGGTGTGGTCTAGCAGGATGATATGGAAGGTCACATTTTTCTTACTGGATAATGTCCTTTCCTTGAATCTGGCTAGATCCACCCCTGTGACCTGGTATGGTTGTCTGTGTTTCTCCAAAAGCCACCCAAAGTCGCCGGCAAAAGCAGGATGTTATCTTCCATAGGGCAGATTTGACCTCGGTATCCCTGGTAGCCTTGCGCTCTAAGGCCCTGCAAGGATTCTCAGAGTCATGTAAGGCCCCCGTGGTTCCCGAGCAGGCATGCAGACACTCTGAGGAAAGGTCCCTGGAGCAAGAGCGTATGAAGAAGAAGCAGGCCTCGAGGACCTCGTCCTGGGAGGCAGACAGACAAGCATGGCATGTCCCATGCATGGCCCATCAACCCTCAAAGGGCATCCGAGGAGTCTGAGCGGGAGCGATCAGCAAAAGTACCCAGGACCAATGTTGAGACATCTGGCGACGGATCCTGGATTCCCGAGGCCTGTCCGTCGAGGACCCCCTCTTCTCCTCGACACCTGACCCGGTCACCCCAGTGTCAGTGTCAAAGGCTGCAACCTCCGAGTGGGAAACCAGAATGCTGGCTCATTCCTCACCTCGCAGCAGGCGTCGCTGCCTGCCTCTGCCAGTACATGCTCTGAGACTGCAGGGACCTCGATGCCAAGGACTCCCTGGGCTACCAAAGTGATCCCCGAGAGCCACATGCCTCAAGCGGATCCTCGGTGAGGGTCTCGTTCTTGCTCCCGGTCCTCAGGAGCAAGGACTTTGCAGGCGAGTGCCTCTGCCTCTGGCCAGGCACTGGCCCAGAGGCATCGAAGACCGGACCCTCTGGCGCTGCTGGAGCCGTGAGGTCTCGAGTCATCGACAGACCATTCCGACTGGGAGTCCTACATTGAGACCTCCACGGACCTACTTGGATCTCACCTCGGACCCATCTCCACTGGCCTAAAGACACCTGTCCCTGCATGAGGACACCTCATTCCTCGAGTTTGTCCAGGACATGGCAAGGGTTCTCTCCCTCACAACGGAGTCAGAGGAAGACCCTCGTACAGAGGAACTTGAAATCCTCCAATACAAGGCCCCACTCAAGGAGGCCCTCACGGTCCCTGTTCCCTGCATCCTCGTCGACTCCTTCTCCGGATGTGGGAGATGCAGGCATCAGTGCTGATGGTCAGCCGACTCCTGGGTACCATGTACCAGGTCCAACGAGGTCCGGGGTTCCGGAAGGCGCAACTCCCTCACATCTCCATGGTGGTCGAGTCAGCCATGCCTGGCTTCAGGCATCGGACCTTGAGCAATGGGTCCAGGAGAAACTCCTCGATGTCCTTGCCTCGGGGAAAACCTCTTCAGCAAGCTGATGGAGGACTAGGCGTCTGAAATTGAGACCGAGTATGTCACCAGGACTCTGCTCTCGAGGAAGACCTCTGCTCTTCTCAGAAAGAAAACCTCCCTTCCACAGAAAGGATCAGCCCTACTGAGGCTATCCCCCATACCCAGCCACCCAGACCCCTCTGCAGGATCACCAGGGCAAGGGAACAGGCCAGGGCCCATGTAAGCTCAAGGGCCCAAGACCCAAATACCAGCCCCAGCCCAGACTGGGTTGGGGGTTTTGACTTCCAAGGTGCATAGCCTGTCTACCCATGGGGGATCAGCTACCAACAGGAGGGCGCCTGTGCCATTTTGCTTACCAGTGAGCTACCAAAACCATGAACTCCTGGGCACTTCGGGTGGTCAGGGAGGATTACCTCCTTCACCTGGACCAGAAGCTTTCTCAGGAGAGCCCTTCAGATTCCCCTGCACCAGGTCTGCTCCTGTAGGAACTTGCAGGCCTTCTCAGGTACAGGACTGTCGAGCCTGTACCTCCCCACTCAAGGGGGAAGGGGTTCTACTCCAGGAATTTCTTGGTCCCAAAAAGAACAGGGGGCCTAAGGCCTATGCTGGACCTGAGAAACCTGAACAAATTCCTGATGCGGGAAAAGTTCAAAATACTCTCCCTTGGAGCTTTGTGCCCTACCTCCGGCAGGAGATTGGCTACGCTCCTTGGACCTAAAGGATGCCTATACCCACATCCTTATCCATCCCAGTCACAGGCAGTACCTGTGGTTCATGGTTGGGGGCGATCACTACCAGTACAGGGTGCTTCACTTTGGCCTAGCCTCTGCACCCAGCGTCTTCATCAAATGCTTGGCAGTGGTGGCTGTCTACCTCCGTCTCCAAGGGGCTTTTGTCTTTCCATACCTGGACAACTGGCTTATAAAATGAGACACTGCTTCAGAGGTGCAGCAGGCCACTGCTCGCACCATTCAGGTGCTACAAAACCTGGAGTTCGTGATAAACTACCTCAAATCCCACCTCACTCCAGCACAGGACCTGGAGTTCATAGGGGCTCACCTGGACCCCTCCAAGCCAAGGTCTTCTTCCCCTTGGAAAGCGTGGATTGTCTCAGGGCCCTGAAGACCGAGGCAAAGCACTGTTGCACCCTGTCAGCACGGTCCATGGTATGCCTGCTCGGCCACATGGCCTCCACAATCCATGTGATCCCCGATGCCCGCCTCCACATGCGGAAAGCTCAATGGTGCCTCCATTATCAGTGGACTCAGGCTACAGGCAGACTCTGGGACAGGGTCTCTTTGTCCTGTCAACTAGCAGTGTCAGTTAGTGGCAGAACGTGTAGTATCTGTAGAGGGGCATGCCCTTTCAACAGCCAAACCCCCAGAGGGTCCTCATGACAGACGCCTCACTGCAGGGCTGGGGTGCCCATTGTGAAGAACTGCGCATGCAGGGCATCTGGTCTCTCAAGGAAAGACAGCAGCAGATCAACTTGGTGCTCAGGGCTTTCTGACACTGCCTGCAGCATCAGTTGGTGCTAGTCCAGACGGACAACCAGGTCGCAATATTCTTTCTGAAAAAACAAGGGGGCACATGGTCTCAACACCTCTGTCATGAGGCTGTGGCCCTCTGCTCGTATACCATCAGGTAAGGGATGCTCCTCAGAGCAGTCTACCTTCCGTGCCAGAACAATTCCCTTGCAGACAGGCTGAGCAGGGTCGTCCAACCACACGAGTGGCACCTAGATCCCAAGGTGGCGCAGCACTGTTCTGACTATGGGGAACCCCAAGTCTGGACCTCTTTGTCAGCCCAGCCAATGCTCAGCTGCCCCGCTTCTGCTGTCCCCAAGTGCACCTGGGCTGTGTGGTGGCAGAGACCTTCCTCATCTCTTGGTTGGAGGACCTGATGTATGCATTCTCTCCCATGCTGCTCATTGGATGGACCCTCTTCAAGATCCAGCGAGACCGGGCTTCCATGATCCTGGTGGCCCCTCAGTGGCCCAGACAGCCCTGGTTCCCTCTGTTGCTCCGCCTCTCGACAGAGCCCCCGGTCCCTCTGGGGCATTCCCCAAGACTACTCACTCAGGAGGAGGGCTCGATTCTCTATCCCAACCTGGAATCCCTATCGCTCATGGCGTGGCAGCTGAATGGGTCATCCTAGCGCCCTTCAGCCTCCCCATAGAGGTGGAGGAAGTCCTTGTAGCCTCTCATAAAGACTCTACGAGACGGACTTACGCTTTCAAGTGGTGCTGATTTTCGGTCTGGTGCGCAGAGCAATGGCTTGACATGTTCTCCTGCCAGGGGCTCCGGTGCTTGCTTCACCTCTCACAGACCGGACTTGAGTCTAATTCCATTAGAGTACACCTGAGCATGCTCTCCATGCATCAAAGGGCAAATCTCTTTCTCCGGGAGCAAGCAGGAAGTCAGTCCTCACATATGGGTGACATTGACACCGACGGAGCCCTCGCAGAAGCATCTCCTCAGCTTTCAAAGAAAGCCTTTGGGAGATGCCACCATGCATGCATGGTCCCCTTCCCACCCAAGAGTGCCAGCTTGCTCAGTCTCCTTTTTTCCGCAGAACCCTTCAGACATTATCTGTCTTGCCTCCGGAAAAAGTTGATTTTTCTCTCTGAGTTTCATACTCATCTCCAGTATCATACCTGTACTCTTCCCACCTACCGACTTCGTTGCTTCAGCATCGAGTTTGGGCTATGTTTGTAGTTTTCATTCTTTTTTTCTTTTCCTGGCACCTTCGTGCCTTTTTTTCTCCCACTGACAGCCTGGAGAGTCTTTGACCTCGCAGGGGTACTTTTTCCGCCCATGGCTACCAGTGGCTTTAAGAAGTGTGATCAGTGCTCTGAAATTATGTCTTTGACTGACACACACGACTGCTGTCTCCGCTGCCTCGGGCAGACCACGACCCAGCAGCCTGCGGTCTCTGCAAGAGGATGTCCAATAAGGACCTCAAGAGCCACCAGCAGCAGCACGATAAGTTTTTCCTCGAGTCCCCGATGCCTCCGAAGGCCAGGGCCTCTTCTGAGACCCCGACATCTCGGGAGGAGCCTTCCAAACCTGAGCCTCATCGTGGGTGCTCAGAAAGGGGGTCTCCCTTGAGGGAACCCAGGAAGAAGAAGAAACCCTCGAAGGTGGCGTTCTTGGACGGTTCCAACTGGCTGGGTTCTCCCCAGGCCCGGTTCTGCAGTCCGAGACATTGGTCCGAGGCGTCGGAGAAGGAGCGACCTGCAGAAGGTCCCCCAGAAAGATCTGACCACGGACTAGCCTTGGTCCCCAGACACTCTCCTCATCGAGGATTCCCCTTCAGGGGAGCCAGCTTCGGGCCCAATTCCAGAATGGCGGCCCTGGAGTGCAGTTTGTTTGCCTTCATTGACCAGCAGCGGGCACTGTTATCCGGCACGACCGGTTCATCTTCCCCGACCACCAGGCCCTCGACGTCCAAGACGTCCCCGGAGGCTGAGCCAATCCTCGAGATCCTTAGGCCTCGAGTCAATCCTCAGCCGAGATCGCAATCTGAGTCCCGCTTGATGGGATCGTGTTCATCCCCAGCAAGTTTGCCGGGCACCAGCCGCAGAGCATTGGGGGTCCTTGAAACCTGCAGAACCGCTCTTCTATGAGTCCTCGACAGACTGCTCCGAGTGGGAGATGGAGGACGAGGCGTCCCCAATACCTATCGCCATCGCATCTGACTCGCCCGTCTCGGAGCCTCGATGGTGGTCCCCGCCCGAGGATAATAGGCTTCCTTGGTTTTTCTCAAAGACATGTCTAAGGCCCTGGCATTCCCAACCAAGTTGGAGGAGGACCCTCGGGCTGATGTTGGAAATTCTCCAGTACGAGGCCCCTCCGCAGGAATCACTTACGGTGCCCATCCCTCCCATCCTGATGCCGGTGCCCATCCCTCCCATGGCTGATGCTCTGAATGTGGTAGACACCGGCTTCTGTGCCAGTGGTGAGCAAATGCCTCGACTCGATCTATCGAGTCCGCCGGAGCCCGGGCTTCCAAAGGTCATAGCTGCCGCATAACTCCATGGTGGTGAAGTCGGCCATGCATTGGCCGAAAAACCAGAAGACGCACTCCTCAGTGCCCCCCGGCAGAAAGTGCTACCAGGGCTCAATGCCGCATCCAGACCTACCTGCTGTACATGGGCATGTACCCGAGAGACCTGGCGAAGGAACTCACCGGGATCTCGGCTGGTCTCTCCAAGGAACCTTTGCAGCGGTTCAAGAACCTGACCAAAGCAGTCAGTGAATGCTCCAAATTCATGTCTCAAGTGGCCTATGACTGGCTCGAGTAGCGGCGGCTGGCATCAGTGCACGCCGCCAAGCTTGGCTACAGTCATCCATCCGACTTTGAGCAGTGGGTTCAGGACAAAATTGGTCAATGTCCCCTGCCAAGGAGAGAATCTTTTTGGCAAACCCATGACTGACAAAGCTGCCGAGCTGGAGACCAAGTTCATGACGAGGACTAGGCTCTCTAAAAAGACCGCTGCCCCTCCCCGACGGATGGGCTCGGGTAAAAAAATCCTTCTACCCAGGAAGGGAGCTGCTTACAGAAACTACCCACTTTATCAGGCCTCCCCAGCTGCCCAACAAGGTCAGCAGGCTAAGGGGCATGGGCAAAGCCCACGTAAGCAGAAGGTTCCAAAACCACAGGCACCGGCTCAGGCCCACCATAGCCTCTCTACCCTAAGGAGATGAGCAACCCACAAGGGGACGTCTGGCCCTCTGTGCCCAGAAGAGGGTGACCATCACTACTGATTCCTGGTGAGGGAGTTCAAGATGCTGTCCATTGGAACATTGCTGCCATACCTCCAACAGGGAGACTGGCTATGCTCCTTAGACTTCTAGGATTCTCCAGGACCAAGCAGGAAGTCAGTCCTCACATATGGGTGTCATCGACGCTGAAGAAGCCCCAGCGGAGCATTTCCCCAGCTTTCTATGAAAGCCTTTGGGAATGCAGGCACGCATGCGCGGTTCCCTTCCCGCCTAAAGGTGCCATCTTACCTTAGTCTCTCTTTTTCTGAGAGGCCCACCGGACATGCGTCCTGTCATCCTGGATAAAAGTTTGATTTTTTTGGCGATTCTCGCTATTTTTTCTTCCCGGTTTGATGCCGGTTCCCCTCCCGCCGGGTTCGGTATACCGGTATCGAGCCCAATTCTTTTTTTTTTTTTTTGAAACTTTTATTTTCATTTTGCAACAAACAAAGAAACAACACACCGAAAGAGACAAAACAAGTATACAATAAGGAAAAGTAAACCCATTACCCCCCACCCCGGTGCTTCTTCTCTACCCGTTTGTATCAGCATGTGAGCGCTTCAAATAACAGTGATTATACATCAAACGATCAAAAAGTATCCACAATACAGCATGATCATGAGACAGAGATATATACAAAGTTAGACAGTCAGATGAGAGCATTTAGCAAAATGTACATATTCATTGAACATCTTCCATTAAGACCAATAAGAAGGAATCTGAGCGGAGGAAGCGCACAGACGAGGTATTTGTTCATATTTACTGTAGAGACAGGCATGACTCCACCATTCATTGAGGCTCAGATGGGAACTAATTTCCCAGTATTACTTAATGAGGGAAACAGCAATGCCAAGCATAAAGTTCAAAAGGAGATAAGCCATTTCGTGGGAGAGAGGGGATCCCCGCAACTGGGCGAAGTCCCACTATCCTCCGAGAAAGGGACTCCTGAGAGTGCAATATAGACTAAATACGACCCCAGACCCGACGCCAGTTATACTGTAGTGCGGGATATTCATGCATAACATGAAATGAAGTAATAAACCAATGGCCCCAGGACGTGTCCAGCGACCATTACCCTGAGTAGTGTTCCATTTGTCTAAACTGTGAGGAGTGTAAAAACACCGGTGGGCTAGAAAGAAGAGGGTCTGAGTGAGTGAGGCGGGTCAGAAACCCGTGTCCCTCTGCTCCAGATAAGGCTCCATTGCTCCGAGGTTAAAGTCACGTGCAATTCTCTCTCCCATACTTTCTGCGCTATAGAGGTATCTCTAGTGATAGCATTACATAAGGTTTAGTAAAATTGGATGCTACACCCGGTAAACTACCGAGAGATCGGAAGTTTCCAATCAACCTTATGCAGAGAGTGCCGATGGCGGGAGTACTCTAGTGCTCCGAATGCAATGCTGAAGTAACACTGACCAGAGTCGGAGTCGAAGGTTGCATAGGAATATTAAAGGCACCTAAAGTGTCGAAAAACATTGGTGGATAGTGGGAGTCTAATGGGAGAGTCATACCAGGGAGTAAAGTAAGAGGAATCGGTGAGCAAAGGCCCGCTACTATATCTAGCCACACAGGTCTGCTCGGTACTGGAGCTTCCAACCAACAAGCACCTTGTTTGAGAAGAAAAGATTGAGGGAACACTTGAGTAAAATCGCCACCAAGTATTAATGGAGCATTGGCGGAGGCCGAGGCCAACTGCGCAAAACTTGCATAGTGAGCAGGGTTGTCCACATTCGGGACATGGTGCAAATACACGTGAATTCACTATCTCCAACCTCAAGGTGTATACGGGCCCATCTACCCTCCATGTCAGCGCTAATATCAGGTACAGTAGCGTGCAAAAACTTCTTGACCAGAATGACTATCCCGTACCATTTGGAAACGGTGGGAGAGTAGGCAGCTACCATGTGAGGCCTAGCATTGAGTTTCAGTGTTTCAGCAGAGTGTAATGCGTTTCCTAAAGAAACACCTAATCAACGTGCTCGTGGCTAAGATAGCTAAGGATTTTCTTTCTGCTGAGTGGACCAGCAATGCCTTGTACGATGAATAATAAGATTTTACATGAGGCCATTCAGAAAAGTTAAAATTCTGAGCTTGATAGCACACATAATTTCACTATGTCCCTCAAACTGACTGTATCTGGCTGTACACATGACATAGGAAAATAAGCTAATATAATACAATGAAGCGCCCCACATTAACAAAGATAACCGCAGTACGGTAGAGGAGAAGCAAAACCCCAAAATTACTGGCGACCATGTGTCTGCGGGGAGAAACCCCAGAGAAGGCCGAAATTGAAAAAAAAACATATAACCTGTAGGACTGTGCATGCTCCGAATCCGACCGAGGCACACATCATGAAGGGATAGGAGACCAAAGACAAAAGTCATACAGAGAAAGAAAGAAAGTCCAGGCTATTTCTGTGCTGGGCTATGACCGCCGCATCGGGCCCTTCAAAATGGCGGACAGAGCCGGCAGATAAGAGTCCAAGATTTGGGATTAGCGCATCTGTTCTGCTTCTTTGGAGTCCAAAAATGTTGATAGTAGATCAGGATCCTCGAACGTCCTGGTCTGGTTGTGGAGAGTCACTCGGAGCTTCGCTGGATACAACAGGCCAAAGCGAGCCTGTAGCTGTTGAAGTCGAGGGCGAAGAGCAAGGAGTTTCTTCCGACGGTCAACGGTAGGCTTTGCCAAATCAGGAAAGAAGGAGACCTTACGACCTTCATATTCCAAATGATGATTCGCTCGGGCAGCATGTAAAATTTGTTCCACTTGTTGATATCGTAGCAAGCTAAAGATAATAGGCCGGGGGGTCGTGCGGTTGAGCGCCATGCGGGCAGGAACACGGTGTGCTCGATCGATTTCCAGTTCTCTGTGAAAAGTGATCTTCAGCAAGGAGGGAAGAGTTTTGAGCAAGAATTCTCTTATATCTCCTGCTTCCACCCCCTCCGGCATTCCGAGGAGCCTCACATTGTTGCGACGGGCGCGATTATTGCTATCTTCCAACTCCTTTTGAAGATTCTGTATCTGGCGCTCAGCCTCGTCCAGTTTGCCCAAGCGCACCTCGTGCGAGTCGAGGACCCCCGCCATATTGTCCTGCCGTAATGAAAGACCTTCAAGTCGGTCTTGGAGCACTCCAAAGTCTTCTCGCATGGCTCGAAGCGCTTCTCCATTAGACTGCACCAATTCCTTCACGCCGCGTATTTCCTCCAAAATCTCCAGGTGCATTGCGGGGTTTTCACGAAATGGAACCATCTTCTGCGGGGAGGATACCTCCGTTTTGGAGCGTTTTCCGTGAGAAGAAGAAGGAGACCCGAAGTCCAAGCGCGCTGGTTTGTGGGCCGCCATCCCCCCCGAGGTGCCCCGGTCAGCTCGGAGCAAAATAGTAAATTTATATAGGTATTAAGTCAGGATTCTGAGTAGGCCTCTCGGGAGCTTCAACGCAAAGCGTCCTACCCGCTGGACATCAGGCTCCGCCCCCCCCGAGCCCAATTCTTCTTTTTTCGGTTTTTGCCCTTCGTGGCTGGCGTTCGCTCCCTTTTTTGATTTTTCCCTGGAAGGCCGGTCCTTTGACCTTGCGGGGACTCTTTTTTTTTCCCCGATGGCTTCCAGCGGTTTCAAGAAGTGTGATCGGTGTAAGAAGTGGATGTCTCTCACCGACACACACGACTGCTGCCTTCGGTGCCTCGGTCCTGATCACAACCCTAAGACGTGTGGACCATGTGTGAAGATGTCTTCCAAGGCACTGCAAAGTTGCCAGCAGCAGAAAGAAAAGCTTTTCTCAGACTCAGCCTCCGGCCGGGCCCGGACCTCGTCTGAGGCCTCGACATCTCGGGATTCGGATCCCGAACGCCATCGAAGCTCCTCGGACAGGGGTCCCCCGACCGGGAACTCAAGAGGAAGAATCGGCTCATGAGGGCGTCGGAGGAGGAGGTCCCTGGCTCCTCGAGGGCCAGGTCTAAGACCCCCGACTGTCGCCCCGGGCCCGTGGAACAAGAGAAGCCTGCCAAAGTTCCTCGCGTGGAGCTGGAGTCTGCTGGACACCTAAGCCCTGTGGTCCTCGAGGACTCTCCTCCCAGAGAGCCGACGCAGGGCCCGGCGCTGCCGGGGCCCGAGTCGGTGGCTGCTGCATCTCCCGAGCTGAGTCTCAGGATGACAGCCTTGGAGAGCAGACTGTCTGCCTTCATGGAGCAGCAGAGGGCACTGATGGCCAGCCTGTCTGGCGCATCTGCCCCTACCACCGGGACATCGAAGTCGACCCCGGAGACCGAGCCGATACTCGAGTCCATCATGGCTCGAAGTCGACCTCGGTCACGGTCTCCCTCGACCTCCTGTTCGGGACTGAGGGCGTCAACGCCGGTGCCTCCAGCGTTGGGGTGGGTGCTCCAGGACCCCGCGGGGTCGGATCCTGACAACTCGTCGGACGAGTCCGCCTGGGAGACGGAGGATGAGGAGTCCCCCGACACATTCAAGACTCGGTGCGTCCCGTCTGACTCACTGCAGTCTGAGCCCCGGAGTAGATCCCCTCCGGAGGACACCCGGTTCTAGGAGTTTGTCCGGGATATGGCCACTGCGTTGGCTATTCCGGCGTACCCCGAGGAAGAGCCTCGAGCTGAAGAGCTCGAGGCCCTACAGTACGACTCTCCTCCGAAGGAGGCCTTTACTCTCCCGGTTCCTCCGATGCTGGAACGGCTCCTCTTCCGGATGTGGGAGGCACCGGCCTCGGCAACGGTTCTAAGCAAGCGAGTCAATTTGATTTATCTACTCCGGAAGAGCCCTGGCTTTAGAAGGTGCAGCTCCCACACCATTCCATTGTGGTGGAATCGGCCATGCATCGTCTAAAAAGCCAGAAGATGCACTCTGTGGTGCCCCCCGGCAGGGAGGCCCGGAACCTCGATGGTGTGGGTAGAAAGTGCTTCCAGGGCTTGATGCTTGCTTGCTGTGTCCAGTCTTACCAGCTGTACATGGGCATGTACTTGTGAGACCTGGCCAAGGAGTTGGCCGGGTTCTCTGCTGGTCTCTCTGGGGAGCCCTTGCAGAGATTCAAGTCCTTGTCCTCGGGGATTCTGGACTGCTCGAAGTTTGTCCCGCGCTGCCTACGATGGCTTCGAGGCTTTGGCCCGAGTTGCGGCAGCCGGCATCGCGGCTCGATGCCAGGCATGGCTGCAGTCATCGGACCTCGAGCCATGGGTTCAGGACAAGTTGGTCGATGTCCCTTGCCGAGGTGAAAATCTTTTTGGCAAGCCCATGGCCGAGAAGGCCGCACAGCTCGAGACGGAGCACCTTACAAGGACAAGGCTGTCTAGGAAGACCTCTGCCCCTTCTAACAAGAAGAAGGCCTCGGGTAAGAAGCCCTTTTACCCGAGGAAGGGCACTGCCTACAAACAGTACCCTCAGTATCAGGCTGCCCAAGCTGCACCCCAGGGTCAGCAAGCCAAGGGGCAGGGTAATGGGCCCCGTAGGCAGAGGACCCCCAAGCCTCCGGCCCCTGCTCCCACTCAGCAGGGTGGGAGTTTTTGACTCCTTGAGCGTAGCCTTTCAGTTTCTGCTCTCCCAACCCTACACAGGAGGTCGCCTCGCCCTCTTTGCCCACCAGTGGCCCCACATCACTGGGGACAGTTGGGTGTTGAACATAGTCCACAGGGGCTATGCACTGCATTTTCACCAACTGCCTCCGCCATACTTTCCAGGGGAGCCTCCAAGGCCTCCCCTGCACACAGACCTTCTCCTTCAAGAGCTTCAAGGTCTGTTGGTGGACAGGGCAGTGGAGCCTGTGCCTCCCCACTTGCAAGGTCACGGATTCTACTCCAGGTATTTCCTGGTGCCCAAAAGAACCGGTGGCCTTCGACCTATTCTGGACCTCAGGAACCTCAACAATTTCCTAGAGAGAAAAGTTCAAGATACTTACTCTTGGAACACTTCTGCCCTACCTCCAGCAGGGAGATTGGCTATGCTCCTTAGATCTAAAGGATGGGTACACTCACATCCTCATTCATCCAGACCACAGAAAGTACTTCAGGTTCATTGTGGGAGGAAACCATTATCAGTACAGAGTACTGCCTTTTGGCCTCACCTCCGCTCCCAGGGTCTTTACCAAATACCTGGCAGTGGTGGCGGCCTACCTGAGAAATCAGGGAATCTGTCTTCCCCTATCTGAACGACTGGCTCATCAGGGATCAGACGTGCCAGTAGCCAGACAAGCCACCCTCAGAACTATTGCTCTTCTTTAAAGCCTGGGGTTTGTAATAAACTTCGCAAAGTCCACTTTGCTCCCCTCCCAGAACTTGGAGTTCGTAGGAGCAAGGCTGGACTCTCTGCTGGCAAAAGCTTTCTTGCCAGAAGACAGAGCACAAAGATTGATAGCCTTGGCAAACCAGTTTCTCAGAAGGTCACTGGTCTCCGCCAGACTCTGCCTGGGGCTTCTAGGCCACATGGCTTCGACAGTACATGTGACCCCCAGTGCCAGGCTCCATATGAGGCCTGCACAGTGGTGCCTTCGGACTCAGTGTCACAGGCCACAGGCAGCCTCAGAGACAGGATAAGGGTGTCCAGACAATTTCTGAACTCCCTCAGCTGGTGGCTGCACCCACCCAATCTACTAAAAGGGGTGCCCTTTCAAATTCCTGGGTACACAGTGGTACTGACCACAGACGCCTCCCTGCAGGGCTGGGGAGCTCATTGTCTGAACAAGTGCACCCAGGGCCTGTGGTCTCCTTGGGAGGCTGCACAGCAGATCAATCTCCTAGAACTCAGGGCTATTCGCTTGTCTCTCAAAGCTTTCTCTCCTGCCCTGGCTCATCAATCTGTCCTGGTTCAGACAGACAACCAGGTAGCCATGTTTTATGTGAACAAACAGGGCGGGACTGGGTCCAGGCTCCTTTGTCGGGAGGCTCAGGACCTTTGTTCATTTGCCCTCAAGCACAACATGCTCCTCAGGGCTGTGTACCTTCCAGGCCAGGAAAACTACCTGGCCGACAGGTTGAGCAGAATTTTGCAGCCCCTTGAGTGGCAGCTGCATCCCTTAGTAGTTCAGAAGATCTTTCTGAAATGGGGTTTCCCTTTGATAGATCTGTTTGCCAGTCCACTGAACAAGCAACTGTCAAAGTTCTGCTCCAGGCAACCGCATTCTCTGCGGATAGCAGCAGATGCTTTTCTGATTCCATGGTCTCAGGGCCTCCTGTATGCGTTTCCTCCCACGCCATTGGTGGCCCGAACTCTGTTCAAGATCCTTCAGGACAAAGCCTTGGTCCTGCTGGTGACTCCCAGATGGACGAGACAGCCTTGGTTTCCACTTCTGCTTCAGTTGGCGGTGGATCCCCCACTGCCTCTGGGTTTGCAACCCGACCTTCTCTCTCAGGAGCAGGGTTCCCTTCTGCACCCCAATCTCAAAGCTCTCAATTTGATGGCCTGGAGGCTGCAAGGGTAGTTTTGGCTCCCTGGGGCCTACCTCAGTAGGTTGAGGAGGTTGTCCTAGCCTCTAGGAAACAGTCCACTAGGAAAACCTATGCTCTCAAATGGAAAAGGTTTTCTGTGTGGTGTCAGCTACGTACAGAGGATCCTTTCTCCTGTACTGTACCAGTGGTGCTTCAGTACTTACTGCACTTGTCCAATCAGGGACTTAAGTCCAATTCTGTTCGGGTCCACCTCTCAGCTCTAGCAGCTCACCACTCACTGGTGGAAGGACATCCTCTGTCGGTTCACCCCTTGGTGACCCGCTTTCTCAGGGGCTTGCTTTTGCTCAAGCCTCCAATCCGTCGTCCTGCTCCTGAGTGGGAGTTGAATGTGGTCTTGCAGCAGCTGACTCGCCCACCCTTTGAGCCGATGGCTACTTGCCCTCTACGCTTCCTGTCCTGGAAGACACTCTTCCTAGTAGCCCTTACCTCGGCCAGGCGAGTGAGTGAGCTTCAGGCCCTGGTCTGTGATAGACCTTACACTCGCTTCTATAGGAACAGGGTAGTCCTTAGGACTCATCCAAAGTTCCTCCCAAAGGTTGTCTCCTCCTTCCACCTTAACCAGGAGGTGGTTCTTCCAACATTCTTCCCTAGGCCTCATGCAAGCCAGGCTGAAGCAGTTCTGCATACCCTGGACTTTAGGAGGGCCTTATCCTTCTACCTTGACCGTACGCAGCGACATAGAAGGGCTACTCAGCTCTTCATATCTTTTGACCCTAATAATTTGGGGTTAGCTGTGTCCAAGCGTACCTTGTCCATCTGGGTGGCTCACTGTATCACCTGGGCTTACAAGGCGGCTGACCTTCCTTTGCAGGGTCGGGTCACAGCCCATTGTGTCAGGGCAATGGCTGCCTCAGTGGCTCATCTCCGCTTTGTGCCCTTGGTAGACATCTGCAAGGCTGCAACTTGGTCTTCAAGCCAGACCTTTGCGGCCCATTACTGTGTAGAGAGGGAGTCCCGTAGGGACAGTGCTTTTGGCCAAGCAGTACTCCGGAATCTCTTTGAGGTTTAGGCAGCTCCTGCCCTCTGTTGGGCTACCGGTGGAGGTTGTGTTAGTAAAAAGCCTTTCTTTGATGCTGGGACTAGAGGGAGTTCTTTTGTTCAGCCTGGGTTCCCTGGTAACCCAGAGGTAGGGAGTCACCCATATGTGAGGACTGACTTCCTGCTTGGTCCTGGAGAAAGAGTAGTTACTCACCTGTAACAGGTTTTCTCCAGGAGCAGCAGGAATCAGTCCTCACAACCCTCCCTCCTCCCCTGGGAGTTGCAGTTGTACGTAGTTTGTTTTTACATTTTTTTGTGTGCTGTTCTTTGCTATGTCATTTGACTGAGGTAAGATGGCACCTTTCGGCAGGAAGGGAACCGCGCATGCGTGCCTGCATTCCCAAAGGCTTTCATAAAAAGCTGGGGAAATGCTCCGCTGGGGCTTCATCGGCGTCGATGACACCCATATGTGAGGACTGATTCCTGCTGCTCCTGAGTAACTACTCTTTCTTATACCCACATCCTCATTCACCCCAGCCACAGGCAATACCTGCGGTTCGTAGTGGGGAGCAGACACTTTCAATAAAGGGTGCTCCCCTTCGTCCTAACCTCTGCCGCATGAGTTTTCACAAAATGCCTTGTGGTAGTGGCTGCCTTCCTCCGGCTCCAGGGGGTCTTCATCTTTCCCTACCTGGACGACTGGCTCATAAATGGAGGCACGGCCTTAGAGGTGCAGCAGACCACTGCATGCTCCATCCAAGTTCTGCAGCACTTGGGTTTTGTCATAAACTACCCCAAATCTCACTTCCTCCCGACGCAGTGTCTGGAGTTCATTGTGGCAAGTATCAACACTCCAGTTGAAGGCTTTCTTGCCCAGGGACCTTGCCGATCATCTCAGGACTGGCTCAGGATGTACATTTACCGTCCCTCAGTGCCCACTCGGCTTCTCCTGTGCCTCCTCGGACATATGGCCTCCACGGTCCATGTCACCCCAGACGTTCGCCTCCACATGAGTTCAGCACACTGGTGTCTCCGGGACCAGTGGTGTCAGGCCACTGGCCACCTCTGAGACAGAGTTTCTGTGACGTGCCATTTGGCGGTCTCTCTGGTCTGGTGGCAGTCTCCCCAGCATCTCAAGGCAGGCATGCCTTTTCAGGCCACAACTCCTTCCAGAGTCCTCAACATGGATGCCTCCCTGCTCGGCTGGGGATCCCACTGCGGAGATCTCCACACCCAGGGCAGCTGTTCACCAGATGAGACACCCAGCATATCAACCTCCTGGAACTCTGAGCCATACATCTAGCCCTGAGGGTGTTGTGTCACCACCTATGTCCAAACAGACAACCAGGTGGCGATGTTCTACTTGAGCAAATAGGGAGAGACAGGGTCTCATACCCTTTTTTTTAGAGGCACTGGTCCTCTGCTCGTATGCAATCCAACAGGGTATCCTCTTGCAGGCAGTGTACCTGCCAGGCAAAGACAGCCTGCTGGCCAACAGACTCAGCAGAGTTCTCCAGCCGCACGAGTGGCAGCTGGACCTCAGAGTAGCCAGTTGGCTTTTCTGGCTCTGGTGGGAATCCGTGATGGACCTGTTCACCAGCCCAGACAACTTTGTCACCATGCTTCTGCTCCCGACAGGCCCACCCCTCCAGGGTGGCAGTGAATGCGTTCCTGGTCTTATGGTCGTAAAGCCTTATGTATGCCTTTCCTCCTACGCCTCTTTTTGCCAAGACTTTGTTGAGGACCACTCCGATACAGGGCCTCGCTCATCCTGATAGCTCCTCGGTGGCCGAGACAACCGTGGTTCCCGCTGCATTTACTGTTGACGGTGGAGACCCTCATCCCCTTGGGGACCGACCTGGGACTCCTATCTCAGAACGGGTGCTCCCTCCTGCACCCCAACCTGGGGTCCCTGTCGCTGACAGCATGGCTGCTGAGAGGCCCCTTTCAACTTCCCGGTTGAGGTGGAAGACATTTGGTGGCCTCTCACAAGGCCTCTACTATGAAGGCTTACGCCCTCAAATGGCACAGTTCTCGGTTTGGTGTACCAAACACAGGGCTGACCCTTTCTCCTGCCCATTGGCTTTTGTGGTACAGTACCTATTCCATCTCTCCCAGTCCGGATTCAAGTCTAACTCCATCCGAGTGCACCTTAGTACCTTGGCGGCGCACCACCATCCAGTGGATGCTAAGCCCCTCTCGGCCCAACCGTTGGTGAACCGTTTCCTTTGGGGCCTGCTCTTATTGAAGCCCCCGGTTCACCTTCCGGCAACTGAGTGGGACCTCACTGAGATGTTGGGGCAGCTCACTCGCCCGCCCTTCGAATCTCTGGCTACCTGTCACCTGTGCTACCTCTCTTGGAAGGTGGTTTTCCTGGTCGCACTTACCTCCGCTCGCAGAGTTTGTGAGCTTTAGTCCCTTGTGGCAGAGGCGCCCTATACCAGGTTCTACAAGAACAGAGTGGTGCTTCACACGCATGCACCCCAAATTCCTGCTGAAGGTAGTGTCGCCCTTCCATCTCAACCAGGAAGTGGTGCTTCCTACCACCTTTTCAAGACCTCACTCCAGTAGGGCGGAGACTGTCCTTCACACCTTGGACTGTAAGAGAACTTTGTCCTTTTATATCCAATGCACTCAGGGCCACCGCAAAGCTTCTCAGCTTTTCATCTCCTACGACCCCAGTAGGCTGGGGGAGGCGGTGACCTAGCATACGCTGTCTACATGGATGGCGGAGTGTATCGCCCTTGTTTATGAGCAGACGAGGCTCCTGCTGAAAGATCCAGTCACGGAGCACGTGTCAGGACCTTGGCGGCCTCGGTGGCAAACTTGCACCTTGTCCCGATGGTGGACATCTGCCGTGCTGCCACCTGGTCTTCAGTCCATACCGTCACAGCCGATTACTAGCTGGAAAGAGTCCTGACGGGACAATGCCTTCGGCCAGGCTGTGCTTTTTAACCTTTTTGGTGTTTAGGCAACTCCTGCCCTCCGACCCTTCTGTGTTCAGTCTACCGTAGTGCTGGTTCCATCAGACAAGGGTGTCCTCCTGTAGTCTGTGGGCACAGACTCAATTGCTGCTGCTTGCGGCTCCCCATGAGGGAGCCCTGTTTTTCTATGGGCTTTCGGTAGCCCGTAGCTGGGGAGTCACATATGTGAGGATTGACTTCCTGCTTTTTCCCGGAGAAAGCGTAGTTATTCACCTGTAACAGGTATTCTACGTGGACAGCAGGAATCGGTCCTCACAACCCTCCCTCTTCCCCTTGGAGTTGCTCCTTTCTAATCTTTTATTGTTGCCATCTTTTAGCTATGTCATCTGATTAAGCAAGATGGCACTCTTGGGCAGGAAGAGGACCACGCATCCGTGGTGGCATCTCCCAAAGACTTTCTTTGAAAGCTGAGGGGATGCTTCCGCACGGGTTCTGTCGGTGCCGACGTCACCCATATGTGAGGACTGATTCTGCTGTCCCTGGAGAATACCTGTACAGGTGAGTAACTACGCTTTTTGTCCAGCCCTCATTACCTGCTTCATGCAGGGCTTGCTGCTCTTTAAGCCTCCCATCCGGCCACCCCCGGCATAATGGGACCTTAATGTGATTCTGATTCAGCTTACCAAGCCGCCTTTCGAACCCTTGGCTACCTTCCTTCTGCAGTACCTATCTTGGAAAGTTGTCTTCCTGGTGGCGCTCACCTTTGCCCGCAGAGTCAGCGAGCTCCAAGCCTTGGTGGCCGAGTCACTCTACACCAGATTCTACAAGAATAGTGTCGTGCTTCGCACCCATCCTAAATTCCTTCTGAAGGTGGTGTCTACCTTCCACCTCAACCAAGAGGAGGTGCTTCCCACTTTCTTCCCACGGCCCCACGCTGACAAGGTGGCGGGCGTTCTGTATACTCTGAACTACAAAAGGGCCTTGTCCTTCTACCTGCAGCGTACTCAGGGCCACCGCAAAACGTCACAGCTTTTGTTTCTTAGACACCAGTCATCTGGGGGAGGCTTTCACTAAGCGGACCCTGTCCATCTGGGTCACAGACTGTATTGCCTTCCCCCACAACCAGGCTGGGCTGCCGTTGGAGGCCGAGTCATGGCGTACAATATATGTTTGATCTACAGAGCCCCCTCAACAAATCAAGAAGTACTTGCCTCGGTACTGGAAAACATCTCTACGACGCAACCAAGGAAATTCCAAATGATTCTAGGAGACTTGAACTTATCATCAGCAGCTGCCGCACACGCAGTTAATTTCCTAGAAGCCATGTCACAACTTGGATTTCAACAAATAATAAACGAGCCAACTCATGAAAAGGGCCACACACTCGACATGGTCTTCACTCCCATGGGGGACCAGTTCATTGCAGAGAAGCCATTAATAAAGATCAACCCTAAACCGTGGTCAGACCACCACCAAATCGATATTCGGATGAAACTACCGTCTATACCAAAGGACACAAAAGCACGAAGACTAATACAACAACAAAGGAGATTCAACAAACTAAACCTGGAATGTCTGATAAATAACATTCAGACCCACATTGACCTTAAAAGCACGGATATCGATGCGCTAACAGAAAGCTGGAACACCGGAATACAGGCCGCAGCACACCCCAAATGGAGCACCACTCCGAACCTAGCTAAACAACAATCGGAACCCTGGTACACCGAAGTACTAAACACCAGGAAGAGAGAACTCAGAAAGCATGAAAGAAAATGGAGACGTACGAAATCTATGGAACATAGGATGGAGTATCTCACCCTCCTCGAGAAATACAAAGAAGAGGTGAACGCTGCAAAAAGGTTGCACCACACGAACCTATTGAACAAAGCGATCAACAAACCCAGGGAACTATTTGAGCTGGTGAAATCCTTAACAAAAGCATCCCAACCAGACCAACAAGATACCTATATCAACCCACAAACCCTGGCAAACCACTACGCGAGCAAGCTGACTGCAACTCTGTCCGACCCCTGCAAGGGGGAGGTACACCGGGAAGCTATTGTTGAGCAAGAACTGACATGGAGAAACTTCCACAAGATCGATGAGCAACAAACAAGCAACATAATAACTAGCATCAACACCACCACCTCCCCACTTGACCCCTGCCCCACTGCTTGGGTCAAGGCAGCAAAAAAAGATATAGTCCCCCAGGTCTCTCACATTGTGAACCTATCACTGCATCAAGGAATTATGCCTGACCAGCTCAAGAAATCTATAATAAGACCAGTACTAAAAAACAATAAACTTAACAAAACAGACCCAACATCTTATCGCCCCATCTCCAGCATATCCTTCTTAGCAAAAATCATCGAAAAAGCAGCCCTCATACAACTGCAAGAGCATCTAGATGACCACAACATACTAGACATGCAACAATACGGGTTCAGGCGAAACCATGGAGTTGAAACGCTTTTAATAGCACTACTCAATAACCTCCACAAAGGCTTGGAAGACAGGAAGAAAACTTTCTTACTAATCTTCATTGACATCTCCGCCGCTTTTGATACTGTACATCATGGTATCCTGCTAAAAAAACTGGAATCAATAGGAATCTCGGGAACCACCCTTAAATGGTTCTCCTCCTATATCACGAACCGAAGTCCACAGGTACAATTCAATGGAGAAAAAGCTGAAGGGTTCACTCAAACACAAGGAATACCCTAGGGATCAGCCCTCTCGGCTCTACTTTTCAACATCTACATGCAGCCCCTCTGTGACATTTTCAAAAAACATAACTTCAACTACCATATCTATGCAGACAATATTATGTTATACACTCAATTGGACACTAATAACCCAAAGTATACACAGCTTGAAGCATGCCTGTACGAGATGTTAGCATGGCTCCAGCAAAACAACATGGCAATTAACCATAAGAAAACCGAAGTAATGTATATATCAAGTAAACCGAACTTTGAACCCCCTCCGACGGTTACCCTCTGCAACAACACATACAACACAAAAAACGAGATCAAATACCTGGGTGTCACACTGGACAGCAAGCTCCAACTGGAAAAACATCTGAGAAGAACAAACAAAGCCATCTTCCACAAGCTCAGAGTCCTACAACCACTGAGGAACTTAATCGAACCCTGTGATTTTCGGACGGTGGCACAAGCACTCATTATGCCGCACTTAGACTACTGTAACGCCATACTACAGGGACTGCCAAAGAAAACGCTAAATATATTGCAATTGGCCCAAAATGTGGCGGCAAGGATCATCACACGAACAAGAATCACTCAACGCATCACACCTGTACTGATCGATCTACATTGGTTACCAGTTGTGGCCAGAATACAATACAAAACTTTGGTAACCACATTCAAGCTCATACATGACATAGCACCCTCATTCCTCTCAACACTGATCAACAAGCAACCAACCAACAGAGACAGGCGAACTATTAACTCTGACACATTACAAGTTCCTAATAATATCAGATCAGTAAAAACAAGCACCAGCAACAAAGCATTCTCATTCTCAGCCCCGATAACCTGGAATCATCTACCACATGAACTGCGAGCTATAAAAGACATAAATGACTTTAGAAGGAAAATAAAAACCCATCTTTTCAAATGTCACTATAACCTGATGTAAAAAGTGAAACCATGATGCCGACCTGTGTAAATGTAATTAATAGAGAACTGTAATTATGTAAATATTGTAAACCTAATTTTTGAAGTGTCTAACCCTGCATGTTGTGCCTAACCCTAAATCTATGTATATATGATCCAATTTTCCTGTCTTGATTTGACATATCCCACATTTGTAATCAAACCGCTGCTGATCGCTGGAAGTAGCGGTATATAAGTGTAAACTAAATAAATAAATAAATAAATAAATATCAGAGCTATGGCAACATCCGTTGTGAGCCTATGCTTTGTCCCCTTGGTGGACATTTGCTGGGCCACCACCTGGTCTTCCCTTAACATGCTTGCAGCTCACTACTGCCTGGAGAGGGAGTCCCAATGGGACAGTGCCTTCAGCAGGCCGTACTCCGCAATCTGTTTGGGTTTTAGACAGCTCCTGCCCTCTGACCCTTCTTGTTCAGGCTACAGGAGACATAGTTCTCCCTGGACACTGGGTTCCTCAGAGTCTATCCTCAGATTTGCTTGTGGCTGCTCACAGCTGGGCTGTGTTTTTTTCTACAGGTTCTTGGTAGCCTGTAGCTAGGGAGTCCCATATGTGAGGACTGACTTCCTGCTTGTTCCTGGAGAAAGTGTAGTTATTCACCTGTTACAGATGTTCTCCAGGGACAGCAGGGATCAGTCCTCGCAACCCTCCCTCCTCCCCTTGGAGTTGCTGTACAATTTTTGCCATATTCTTTTGTCGGCTCAAGTTATGTCATCTGTCCGAGCAAGATAGCACCCTTGGGCAGGAAGGGGACCACGCATGCATGACGGCATCTCCCAAAGGCTTTCTTTGAAAGCTGAGGAGATGCTTCCGCGTAGGCTCCGTCGGCAGCGATGTCACCCATATGTGAGGGCTGATTCCTGCTGTCCCTGGAGAACACCTGTTACAGGTGAGTAACTACACTTTCTCTGCGGTTGGCTCTGCAGTCACATTACCCCATGACAGGCCTTCTGTCTGAAGTTGATCTTGTACATTGATGGTTTCTTATCTTCACTGAGGTTGCGTGTGGTAATGGATTCTTGACCATATGCTTGGGTATGAATACTGAGGTGTGCCCCTAGTTTAATCGAGTGATATAGCAGGATGAGCTTGTTTTGTTTATTGATATTTTCTATACTGCCCTTTCACATTAAACCCTTTCTGGAATTTTTTTCTCTGCCTGCTTGAACTGATAGGGGGACACAATCACTTGTCTGGCCTGTCCTAGCAGGACGCGAGGAAAGGGCTTTATCCAGTAAGTAAAATGTCAGCTTTAACAGCCAGTCCCTATTTGGCTCTTAAAGCCAAAGAGACTGACAAAGTTGAGGGGATTGTCTACTTATCATCAGATGTCTCAAAGATGTTAAATTCAGGCTGTCGTCCAGATAAAAAGAGGGTTCTGCACCTGCTCCATCAGAATCTACTGTTTTGAATGTTCTACTGTTCTCTGCGCCAACTATCTGGAATCAACTCCCATTTGAGCTGCGTTTAATCAAGGACATTACCGCTTTCCGAAAGGAGCTAAAAACTCACCTATTCAAAAGTCACTACAATCAGCTATGACTCTCAAGTTCGATAGAGTCGTAGCAAAGCAATCAATTAATTATACTCTGTTGAAACCGCCATATGTATAAATATGTAAATATGTATGTATAAATGTGAAATGTAAATATGTGTAGTCCAATCCTCAAGACACTAACCCAGTGTGCTGTGACCTACCCTCAGATCTATGTATATATTTTCCCCCTCTTCCCTGTCTTGATTTGACAACCCCCAAAGATGAAATCAAACCGCTGCTGATCGCTGGAAGTAGCGGTATATAAGTGTGTATTAAATAAATAAATAAATAAAATAAATAAATAAGATGATAAAACATTGATACTGGAAGCACAGATTTAATAGGAATATTAAGCTCTTCCAACACATGTCAGATGCAGAAATATCTTAAATCTTAGAAAAGTTATAGAAACAAAGAAACATAACTGCAGGTAAAGACCATACGTAATTGATATGCGCTTCAGTCCCTTTTTTTTCTTTATAGATCATCTGTGTTTGTCCCATGCTTTCTTGAATTCAGACACAGTCTTTGTCTCCACTGCTTCCACTGGCAGACTATTCTAGCATCTACCACTCTTTCTGTAAAGAAATATTTCCGCAAATTACTCCTGAGTCTATCTCCTTTCTCATTAAGGATAGTATAATGCTTCTGTATCATTCTATGTTGCAACCACACCTAAATATGGTGACCAGAATTGCACACTAAATCTTAAATAGGATAGAGCAGAATTAGAAAAGGTACAGAGAAGAGCTACCAAAATGGTAAAGACTATGAGGAAAGGCTTAAAAGGTAGGGCTCTTCAATTTGGAACAAAGATGACTGAATTGAGATATGATGCAAAAAATGCAATGTGTGCCTTCGAGTCAGTCCTGACTCCTGGTGACCCAGAAGCTCCTGGGTTTTCTTGGCAGTGTCACCGGAAGTAGATTGCCAGGCCTTTCTTCCAAGGCAATGGGAGGGTTAAGTGACTTGCCCAAGGCCACAAGGAGTGCTAGTGGGAATCGAACCCTGGTTGCTTGGTTACCAAGCCAGTGTTCTAACCACTAGGCTACTCCTCCACTCCACTGAGATATGAAAGAGGTCTATAAAATAATGAATGGAGTGGAACGGGCAAACGGGTTGTTTACTATTTCAAAAAAGTAGAAACACTAGGGGGCTTGCAAGGAAGCTGCAATGTAGCCCATTTAAGACTAATAGGAGAAAATATTTTTTAACTCAATGCTTAATCAAACTCTGGAATTCATTACCAGAGGATGTAGTAAAAGCTGTTAATGTCTTTGTGTTTAAAGTAAAGTCCATAAACCATTATTAAAAATGACCAGGGAAATCCATTGCTTATTCAGGATAAGCAATGGGGATCCTTTTTTGGGAACCTGACAGGTACTTGTGACTTGGAATGGCCACTGTTTGAAACAGGATACCGAGCTTGATGGATCTTGGCCTGACCCAGTATGGCATATTTTATCTGTGCCCACTCTTTGTAGAACTTTCAATTGAAGGAGGCTCTCCTCCTGTGCATTTATGTCACGGAGGTGTTTAAATGTCTCTATCATATCTTCCTTCTCCTGTCTTTCTTCTAAAGTATACATATTGACATCTTTAAGTGTGTCCCCATAAGTCTTATGACAGAGTCCACTGACCATTTTGTTAGTCATCGTCTGCACAGACTCCATCCTATTTATATGCTTTTGAAGGTGGGTTCTCCAGAATTGCACACAATACTCCAAATGAGGTCTCACCAAAGGTTTGTACAGAAGCACTATCACCACCTCCTTCCTCCTGGCCATACCCAAGCATCCTTCTGGCTTTCACCAGAAACCTTTTTGTTTTTGTTTGTATTTTGTAGACTATGCCTGTTAATAATATCTGGATACAAGACAGAGACATTGTACTTTCTATGAATATTGTACGCCCCTGATACAAGCAGTGTGACGAAACATGGGCTGAGAGGCACTGCAGTGTTTGTGTTTTTATGCATGTATATCAAAATTAATTTATTGTTTTCAGTCATGTTGGTTACTTTGGGACTACCACTGTTTCTTTCTCCACTAGAATTTGTTCCACCTAATGTGACTTCCAAAGCCACCTGTGATTTCTGGGGCTTGCTTGTAACTTTTCTGTTTGCCCTGCTTTCAGCATGATGCAGATGAGTTCGTTATCTCCTGCTGGCATTAGCATGGCTAGGCACTCCTGAACTGCCTTGATGTCGGTCCACCTCTCCCCAGCAACAAATTTACCTGACTTTGTGATAGTGCAGCATAGGCAAAGCTGTCCATCAGTCTTATTACAGTCAACGGGAGGAGGAGACTGCAGCATAAATTCAAGGTTTTTCTCCCCCTTTTCCTTCAGCCATAGAGACAGGTGAATAAGGCAATCAGACTGGAACACAGAGAACAGAAGGAGACCTCAATGAGCAAAATCTCTTATAGCCACCATCTTGATTCCTCCACTTTCCTTTTTTGACATGCTAAATATCTTTCAAGGGGAAAATATGTATAAAATAGAGCTGCCTTGAGTTCATATTGGAGTGGAGGAATAGCCTAGTGGTTAGAGCAACAGTCCTAGTACCCCAGAGATGAGGGTTCAGTTCCCACTTGTGACCTTGGGCAAGTCACTTTACCCTCCATTGCCTCAGAAGAAAGGCCTGGCAATCTACTTCTGGTCATACCCTGCCAAGAAAACCTAAGGGCTGCTGGGTCGCCAGGAGTCGGCATTAACTCGACAGCACTTAAAAAAAAAAGAATTAAAAAAAGCTTCATATTAGGAACTTTCAGTTGCACTCAGAAAAAAATGCAACCCCTTTGGTTTCATTTAATTTAATTCATTTGTTTATATTCCGCATCTTTCATTCATATGACTGTACAGTATGGATTGTATAAAACACATTTAATGAAACTCAGTTACACAAAACAAACCAGATTTTAGCCACTTCCAAAAACCCTCCCTTGTATAACCAATCTTACCCTCCCTAACTAAATTCAAAAGATCTCCCACACATCCATGTTTCTAATTATTTCCAAAATGTCCCATATTTCTCCATATGTTTTGATTCATCAAAAATGTATTCCATAATCTAGGTACTGCCCCTGAAAAAGAACAAGCTCACTTCCTTATCGTTTCTCCAGGCCAGTCCAGGGAACGGTAGGGTAGTCAATCCCCTTCAGCAGCTGAGGACTGAAAAACTTAGTTTTGCTGACTGCTTAAGCCACTCCCCCCTCGTGTCAGTACTCCAGTCTTTCAGTCCTCAGCAGCTGAACGGGACGTCGAAGCTGATCTCCCTCAAGTTGATTTTTTAGGCGTTGTTTGTTTCACTAGTTTTTAGTAGCAGTTAGCTCTAGCTGAGCTATTTAAACTGCTATATTTCCCTGGCATAAAGTACAAAAAAAACCCTGAATCGGACCTGAGCTCTGTTGGACAGCAGCGGGAAGGGCAGAGCCTGTCCTCCTTCCGGTCCTTGACGGCGGCAGAAGAGGTTTAGTTGGAGCTGGGAGCCCCGGTTACCTCCTCTCTGCACAATTCAGCCGCGAGTTCCTTAGCCCCGCGAGCAGCGGGGGAGCGGGAACGCGGCAGAGCGGGAACGCGGCAGAGCAGCCCTGCACTCAGGTGGGTGTCTTAGCTGTGTGTGGAGCTCTGGTGCGTTCGCGGGCCGCGCGCACGGCACCAGGAGTCTAGGGGAGACCGGCACACGGCGAAAGGTACGTCTTCGGCGTTTTTTGGTTTTGGGGCCGCGTGTGCGGTGGAAGCCAGGGAGCCGTTTCTGAAGTGGCGGCTCTTGTTTCCTTTCATGGAAGGGAAGCCTTTGCTCGACGCAGAGAGGCCACTGGTCTCTGCAGAAATGGCGGGAACGTCGGCCATTTTGGGAGAGCCAGCCGGTCTTCACGAGGGGCATCATAAGCAGGGCAAAAGAAAGGCGAAATCAGATCGTGGCTCTGCTTCTGCTAGTAAACTGGCAAAGAAGGCTCTGGCGATGCAGGAGGATTTGAAGGCATTTTTTTCGCCCGATTTTATCTTGGCCTTGCATAAGGCTTATTTGCTAAAATCCTCACAGGCAAACAGTGACTCCCCAAGTTCCCAGCTCTTGGATATGGGCTCTGCTAGCACGGGGGGCTTGGACCCTGGTGAGGGGTCTTCCCAACAACTGCCAGGTTCAGGTTCAGCCATAGAGAGCTGTGAACATCTTGTCTCAGTCCCTCAAGGGTTGGAGGAAGGAGACATTTTTTCAGAGGCGGCTTTTGACCCTTGTGCTGGCGAGCTCGAAGAGGGCGAACTTGCTCCGGGCGAAGATCCTAACGTCTTTAGGGTTTTTCGCAAGGAGGAGTTGGGAGCGCTAATCTCACAATCGCTGGCAGCCTTAAATCTGCCATTGCTGGCAGTGTCGCAGGACCCTCTGGAAGATCCGTTATTACAGGGATTCAAAGCAGAGCAGAAATGTTTTCCTCTGCACCGCGTAATTAAGCAGATGATAGAGTCGGAGTGGGAGTTCCCTGAGGCGACTCTGAGGGGTAGTCGCGCCTTAGGGCGCCTCTACCCGGTTCCACAGGAAGAGCGGGAGTTGTTGAAGATGCCTAAGGTGGATGCCTTGGTTGCTGCGGTGACCAAGAAGACCACTATTCCAGTGGAAGGTGGAGCGGCACTTAAGGATCTACAGGATCGCAGGCTGGAGGCTCTACTGAAGCAGGCCTTTGATGCTAGTGCACTTTCCCTACAGGCGTCCGTTTGTGGTGCCTATGTGTCGAGAGCTTCAATTTGTTGGCTCCAAGGGGATTCCACTGCGGAGGCAGGGGAACCTGCGGCCGCTGAGGGGGCTAAGTTGGAATCAGCGGCTGCTTACCTAGCGGATGCCTTCTATGATTTGGTGAGAATCTCAGCGAAGTCCATGGCGTCGCTGATAGTGGCTAGGCGTTTCCTGTGGCTGCGGAATTGGGCGGCGGATGCTTCTTCGAAGTCACGGCTCGGTAAGCTGCCTTATAAGGGTAAGCTACTCTTTGGCGAGGCCTTAGAAAAGATTGTTAAGGATCTTGGGGACTCCAAGGGGGGTCAGTTGCCGGAGGATAGGCCCAAAGCTCCAAGAGCGGGTCCGGTTCAGCGGGGGCAAGGTAGAGAGGCTCGCAGATTTCGAGGAGCGCGCTTTGCTCCTTATTCCAGAGGTCGCTTTGGTGCTCGAGGTCAGTCCTTTCGAGGTGCGAGAGGGTTCAACAGACCTTATTTCAGCGCCCAGCAAGGGAATCCTAAAAAGGGGCAATGAAGGTCAGCTGACCCCGGCGGAAATTCCCGTTGGAGGCCGTGTGCGGGAATTTCTTGCAGCCTGGGCCGCGATCACTACCGACAAGTGGGTACTAGAGATCATTCGAGACGGCTATGCGCTGGAGTTCGCTCGCCCCTTGGGGGACGCCTTTGTGTCTTTGCCGTGTCCTCCGGGGCCAAAGAGACAAGCCATAGTGGCTACACTGGACTGTCTGGTATGACTGCGGGCTGTCGTGCAGGTTCCCTCCGCCCAATTCGAGTTAGGTCGATACTCGATTTATTTTGTGGTTCCCAAAAAGGAGGGTTCCTTTCGGCCTATTCTCGACCTCAAGCACGTGAATCGCGCACTACGAGTGCCTCATTTTCGGATGGAGATGCAGCGAGCGGTTATACGGGCGGTGCGCCCGGGGGAGCTGCTCTCGGCTATAGATCTCACGGAAGCCTACTTACACATTCCGATTAGAGAGGAACATCAGCGGTTTTTGAGGTTTGCTCTGCCTATGGGGCATTTTCAGTTCCGAGCCCTGCCCTTTGGTCTGGCAATGGCGCTGCGGACTTTCACAAAGGTTATGGTGGTAGTGGCGGCGGCGGCGTTGCGAAAGGAGGGGATAAGAGTCCATCCTTACCTGGACGACTGGTTGATCAGGGCAGCGTCCTGGGAGGACGCTCTTACGGTTACTTCTCGGGTTGTTCAGGTCCTGGAACAACTCGGTTGGGTGATAAACCGCGCCAAAAGTCAGCTTCAGCCAGTGCGGAGGCTGGTTTACCTCGGAGCATTGTTCGACATGAAAGTGGGCTCCGTATTCCTTCCCGAGGCCAGGGTAGAGGAAATCTTGGCTCAGGTGCGAGCGTTCTTGAGGCTAGACGCTCCATCGGCCTGGAGGTATCTTCAGCTCTTGGGGTCCATGGCAGCAGCCTTGGATCTCGTGCCATGGGCAAGAGCGCGCATGCGTCCGCTGCAGCGGGCCTTGCTGTCCAGGTGGTCTCCGCAGCGTCATCCGCTCACACAGAAATTATGCTGTCCGGAGTTGATCCGCAGCAGCCTGCTTTGGTGGTTGGATGCGAGTCATCTTCGGGCAGGGATTCCCTTGTGCGATCCGGACTGGATACTAGTGACGACAGATGCCAGCCTGTCAGGCTGGGGGGCTCATTGCCAAGCTCAGGTGGCACAGGGGCTCTGGTCCTCGGAGGAGAGCTCGTGGTCCATTAATCGGTTGGAGCTCAGGGCGGTGCGGCTGGTGCTACAGCACTTCGAGTCCTTGCTCAAGGGGAAAGCGGTTCGGGTTTTCTCTGACAGTTTGGTCACGGTATCCTATATCAATCGGCAGGGGGGCACCGGCAGTGTGCCTCTGCTGGAAGAGAGCCAGGAGTTGATGCTCTGGGCGGAGTCGCATCTGTTAGCATTGTCGGCGGCTCATGTCGCAGGGAAGGACAATGTACAGGCCGATTTTCTCCAGTCGCAATGTTCTCGATCCTGGCGAGTGGGAACTCAACACGGCAGTGTTTCACGACATTACAGTGCGCTGGGGTCAGCCAGGGATGGATCTGATGGCTACCCTACGCAATGCCAAGGCGCCTTGATTTTTCAGTCGACGCAGGGAGCACATGTCCGAGGGTCTGGATGGGTTGGTCCAGCCTTGACCGGCGGATCAGCTGCTTTGTGTTTCCGCCTTGGCCGATGATCGGTCGCGTGGTTCAGCGGATAGCAGTGCACGCCGGGAAGGTGATTCTCATAGCTTCGGATTGGCCCAGGCAGCCTTGGTACGCGGACCTGGTGCGGCTCTTGGTGGATGCTCCTTGGCGACTGCCCGACCGGATGAATCTGCTAGCTCAGGGTCCCGTGCTGATGCCGCAGGTCAGTCGCTTCTTGCTTACGGCTTGGCTCTTGAAGGGAACAGGCTGAGACGGAAAGGATATTTCGAGTCGGTGGTGGCCACTATGCTGCAGTCCAAAAAGAGTTCATCTTCGCTAGCCTACGCCAGAGTCTGGAGAGTGTTTGAGGCTTGGTGTGCTCAGCGGCGCGTTCGGCCGTTGAGGGCGGCCTTACCGGAGCTGCTCCTTTTTCTGCAGACTGCTCTGGAAAAGGGATTAGCGTACAGCACTCTCAAGGTTCATTTGGCAGCTCTGTCTTGTTACCGGGGATCTGTGCAAGGGCGCAGCTTGACTGCTCATGTGGATGTGCAGCGCTTCTTTCGTGCGGCCAAGCTCATCCGGCCTCCGGTGCGGATGGTGGTGCCGCCGTGGGATTTGAACATCGTTCTGGAAGCCCTGACGAAACCTCCCTTTGAGCCGGCGTCATCAGTAGGTTTGCGGGAACTGTCGTGGAAAACGGCTTTCCTGGTGGCATTATGTTCGGCGAGGAGGATTTCGGATTTGCAGGCACTCTCATGCTGGGAGCCGTATCTTCAATTTTTCCCGGAAAAGGTGGTTTTGCGAACGGTTCCTTCGTTTCTTCCGAAAGTGGTGTCCTCTTTTCATGTAAATCAGACGGTGGCGTTGCCTGTTTTTTCTGAGCTCTCGGGCTCTCCCATGGATCGCTCTTTAAAGAAGTTGGATCTTCGGTCCGTTTTGCGGAGGTATCTCAAGGCCACTGCATCCTTTCGCAAGTCCGATAGGTTATTCGTAGTTTTTGCAGGTCCCAGCAAAGGTAAGGCTGCTACTAAAGCTTCCATTGCTCGCTGGGTGAAACAGGCGATAGCGGCGGCGTATGTGGCCGCGGGACAGTCGCCTCCGGAGGGTCTCAAGACTCATTCCACATGCAGCCAAGCGGCGTCTTGGGCGGAGTTTGCTTTGGTACCTCCGGTGGAGATTTGTCGGGCTGCAACTTGGGCCTCGCTGCATACTTTTGCTAAGCATTATAGGCTGGATGTTCTCACCAGGGAGGATGCTAGGTTTGGGGCCTCGGCCGTGGTGGCGGGGCTCGCGGGTCCCTCGCATTTTTAGGTACTGCTTTGGTACTGCCCTACCGTTCCCTGGACTGGCCCGGAGAAACGATAAGGAAGATGAAATTAGACCTTACCTGCTAATTGTCTTTCCTTGAGTTCTCTCCGGGCCAGTCCAGGGCCCACCCGAGCTTTATAGTGAACTTCCGCAGTCTGTGCGTCTTCCTAGGTGCAGGAGCAGTTTCAAAAAATTAGCAAAGCAAGAGACGAAATACTAAACAAAAAAAAAAAAAAGATTCAAAGACGAGAAAGAGATAATGGAGAAATGAGTAGGTCACAGCAGGCCAATTACAAATCTTTGTTAGTCCTTTTTCGGAGGGTCCCATGGGTTTCGCATGTGCACACCAAAGTATGTAGTTTTGATAGTGTTTTGGTTTCCTAGTTGAGCTTTGTTCCTAGTTGTAGGTAGAGCGGCTTTGGCAAGAGAAGACTGGAGTACTGACACGAGGGGGAGTGGCTTAAGCAGTCAGCAAAACTTTGTTTTTCAGTCCTCAGCTGCTGAAGGGGATTGACTACCCTACCGTTCCCTGGACTGGCCCGGAGAGAACTCAAGGAAAGACAATTAGCAGGTAAGGTCTAATTTCATCTTTTCTTTTTTTTTTTAATCTAAATTCCCTAGCTCATGGAAGTGCTGAGTTTAGTGAGACTTGAATGAAGACTTCTACTAGAAGGATATTTAATCAATTTATTTGTCAAGTACTTTGGCCTCATCCCATGCATGGCTTAAAGGTTAAACACAATGGCTCTGATATTCAATGCCAGCAGTTAGAACTCTTTCAGTGTCCAGCCACCGGCACTGAACTTTAAGCCTGGATATTCAGTGCTGGCTAGCATCAGGGCATCTAGCGGTAGCACCCGTGGATATTCAGCAAACCATGTTAATGCCTTTGAATATCACCCCACCCCCCAATATTTTAAATCCTATGCTAAAATGCATCAACTATCAGTGCAACATAACCTAATCCTCCTCTTATTGAAAATAACCTTTGACGCTAAATTTTGTACCTGCTGCAGCTTATGTAATTTTTTTTCTCCGGGAACAAGCCTGAAGTCAGTCCTTACATATGGGTGACATCGGCACCGACTGAGCCCTTGTGAAAACATCTCCTCAACTTTCAAAGCCTTTGGGAGATGCCACCATGCATGTGTGGTCCCTTCGCACCCAGGGATGCCATCTTACTCAGTCTCCTTTTTTCTGCGTAACCCTTCAGACATCGATCTGCTTTCCCCTGGAAAAAGTTGATTTTTTTTTGAGTTTTGTACTCTTCTCTCCGGTTGTGCACTGGTACTTTTCCTGAAACCTGAGCTTACTGCTCCGGCATAGAGTCTCGGGTCCGTAACCTTTTTTCCTTTTGGTGCCGCAAGTCTTCGACCCCACCGGGGTACTTTTTTCCCTCATGGCTACCAGTGGCTTCAAGAAGTGTGATCAATGTACAGAAATTATGTCCCTTACCGATACACACGATTGCTGCCTGCACTACCTAGGGCTGGACCACGACCCCATAGCCTTTGGTTTTTGTAAAAAAAAAAAAAAAAGTCTACTAAGGACCTTAAGATAAGTTTTTCTTGGAGTCCCCAGTAATTCCAAAGGCCAAGGCCCCGTCTGAAGCTTTGAACTCCCATGGCGCCCCCACAGACCCCAGTCAATGCCATGGGTCTTCAGAAAGAGGATCAATGTCTAGAGAACACAAAAAGAAATCCTCTAAGGCAACGTACCTGGATGGTTTCGGAAGGCTGGATAAGCCCTGAGCAAGGTTCCGCAGTCCACGCTGCTTGTCAGAGGACTCGTAGCAGGAGCGGCCCACCAAGGTTGCCCAGAAGAAATCTTCCCAAGATCGGCCCCGGACACCTGAAGCCATCCTTGTTGAGGACTCCCCTTCAGGGGAACCAGCGCCTAGCCCAAGTTCCTCGGTGCCCGTGCCAAAGGCTGCATAGCCTTCTGGACTGGAGACCAGAATGGCGGCACTGGAGCACAGCTTGTCTGCTTTCATGGACCAACAGCAGGTGGTGTTTTGTCCGGCATGGTCAGTTCCTCCACTCAGACCACGGGGCCCTCGATGTCAAGGACGCCCCTGGAGGCCAAGCCAATCCTTGAGACCATATGCCTACAAGTCTATCCTTGGCCAAGGTCTTGATCCAGGTCCCGTTCTACAGGACCGAGGTCTTCCCTGGCCGGTGCACACAACACCAGCTACGGGGCCTTTGAGGGGTTTGGACTGGGCCGGGTTCAGGCCTGGAGTCTCTGGGCTGCCCTCCCCTTTTCGCAGACTACTCGGAATGGGAGACCGAGGATGAGGAGTCCCTTGACACCCGTTACCACAGCGATGTCCCCCTCGGACCCATCCCCGTCCAAGTCTTGACATCGGTCCCTGCCCAAGGACATGGCATTCCTCGGCTTCATGTGAGACATGTCAAAGGCACTAGCACTCCCAAAAGAATCGGAGGAGGACCCTTGGATGGAAGAACTAGACATTCTCCAATACGAGACCCCACTGAGGGAATCGCTGATAGTACCCATTCCACCAATCCTAGAATGGCTAATGCTCCGCATGTAGGAAACACTGGTGTCCGTGTACATTATAAGTAAGCGGCTTGACTCGATGTATTTGGTCCGCCAGAGTCCAAGCTTCCAAAAGGCACAGCTGCCACATAACTCCATGGTGGTGGATTTGGCCATGCATCGGCTGAAGAGCCAGAAGAGACACTCCTTGGTGCCCCCGGGTAGGGAGGCCCGGATCTTGGATGCCCTCAACAGAAAGTGCTACCAGGGCTTGATGCTCATCAGCAGGATCAAAGCATACCAGCTGTACATGGGCATGTACATGAGAGACCT
This sequence comes from Ichthyophis bannanicus, assembly GCA_033557465.1. Taxonomy (NCBI): domain Eukaryota; kingdom Metazoa; phylum Chordata; class Amphibia; order Gymnophiona; family Ichthyophiidae; genus Ichthyophis; species Ichthyophis bannanicus. Next base: position 348,949,483 of record CM066033.1, on the reverse strand, counting down.
GGCAAAGGAGCTCACTGGGTTCTCAGCTGGTGTCTCCGAGGAACCCCTACAGTGGTTCAAGAACCTGGCCAGAGCCATCCGTGAGTGCATGAGTGGCAGCTGGATCCCAAAGTGGCCACCTGGCTCTTCCAACTCTGGGGGACCCCACAGGTGGACCTTTTCACCAGCGCAGACAGCTACCAGGTGCCCTGCTCCTGTTTCCGTCAGCCCCACTCAGGCCGGATAGCAGCAGAGATGTGTTCCTCATCCCATGGTCAGAAGGCCTTATGTACGCCTTCCCACCAATGCCATTGATTGCCAAAACCCTCTTCAAGGCTCTTCGTGACAGAGCATCACTGATCCTTGTGGCTCCACGGTGGCCCAGGCAGCCATGGTTCCCCCTGCTGCTCCTATTGTCAATGGATGCACCGATCCCCCTGGGGAGTTCCCTGGGGCTCTTGTCTCAAGAAGAGGGCTCTCTCCTGCACCCCAATCCTGGGGTCCCTATCACTGACAGCATGGCTGCTGAAAGGGTAACCTCAGCCCCTTTCAGCCTCTCAAGGGAAGTGGAAGAAATCCTACTGGCCTCCCGTAAGAACTCCACCAGGAGGGCTTATGCCTTCAAATGGCGCAGGTTATCGGTATGGTGTGCAGAGCAATGGGTGAACCCTTGTGCCCGGTGCAACTGGTGCTGCAGTACCTTCTTCATCTCTTGCAATCCGGGCTCAAATCATACTCCGTCAGGGTGCACCTGAGGGGGCTCCTGCTGTCAAACACCCCCCCCCCATCTGCCCTCCAGTGACAGAGTGGGACATAAATGTAGTGCTGGCACAGCTCACCCACCAGCCCTTTGAGCCCCTGGCTACCTGCCACCTGAGGTATCTCTTATGAAAAGTCATGTTCCTGTTGGCGCTCACTTCTGCTCACTGGGTCAGCGATCTCCAAGCCCTGGTTGCAGAGGTTCTGTATATCAGGTTCCACAAGAACAGGGTCGTGCTGTGCACACACCCCAAATTCCTCCCGAAGGTGGTATCTTCTTTTCACCTCAACCAGGGGGTGGTGCTACCCACCTTCTTTCCGAGACCTCACTCCAGCATGGCGGAGACCATCCTTCACACCCTGGACTGTAAGAGGGCCTTGTCCTTCTACATTCAACGTATCCAGAGCCACTGAAAAGCTTCTCAGCTCTTCATTTCCTACGACCTCAGTCACCTAAGGGAAGCGGTGACCAAGCGAACCCTGTCCACCTGCGTGGCTGACTGCATCGCCCTCGCTTACAAGAAGGCTGGGCATACGCTGGATGGCCGGGTCACAACACACAGTGTCAGGGCCATGGCAGCCTCTGTGGCAAACTTGCACTCCGTCCCGATGTTGGTCATCTGCCAGTCTGCACTTGGTCTTCAGTCCCTACCTATGCTGCTCATTACTGCCTGGAGAGGGAGTCCCAATGAGACAGCGCCTTCGGCCAAACTGTGCTCCATAATCTTTTCAGGGTCTAGGCAACTCCTACCCTCCGACCCTTCTGTGTTCAGGCTACCAGAGCATTGGTTCCTATCGGACACATGTCCTACTGCAGTCTGTATCTATGAACTCAATTGCTGCTGCTCACGGCTTCCCTTGAGGCAATTGGGTTTTTTTCTCTATGGGCTTTCGGTAGCTTGTAGCTAGGAAGTCCATATGTGAGGACTGATTTTTGGCTTGTTCCTGGAGAAACCGTAATTACTTACCTATAACAGGTATTCGCCGGGGACAGCAGGAATCAGTCCTCCCCTTGGAGTTGCTGTACAATTTTTGCCATCTTCTTTTGTCGGCTCTAGCTATGTCATCTGACTGAGTAAGATGGTACCCTTGGGTGGGAAGGGGACCACACATGCGAGGTGGCATCTCCCAAAGGCTTTCTTTGAAAGCTGGGCAGATGCTTCCGCAAGATCTCCGTCAGTGCCAGTATCATCCATATGTGAGGACTGATTCCTGCTGTCCCCGGAGAACACCTGTTACAGGTGAGTAACTACGCTTTTCAGAAGGTCAAGACAAATGCATTACAATAGTCCAAGTGAGTTCTTACCATCTACTGGCCACAGTGCAGAAATCTTGGGACCAGTGGTAGGATCTCAGTTGCCATACTAATTTCATTTTGTGCCAAGCCTTTTTTACCACAGAGTCTGAGATTTGAGGGGCAGTTGAGAAGTCAATAACATCCCCAGAGTTTTTAGCTCCTGACAAACTAAAATACTGTGTTTATTGTAGGAATGCAGAAGCCAGCCCTGGAGGCTGAAACCCCCATGCTCACCTATATGCTAACAATTGCTAACTATCTTATGACCTTTTATTGGCATGTAAGAAGATTTTCACTGCAGGGACTGGGCTAGATGGAAAGAAGTAGATGGAATGAAAATGAGAGTGAGAAATCCTGGGAAATGTGAAGGAAGACTTACGGTTTCATAGCCCATGTTGGGGCAGGCTCTGATTGAGTTGGAGGCCCCAGAGTTAGGGTGAAGCCAGTGCCGTACCTAGCGCTGTGCGAGCAGTGCAGCCACACAGGGTGCAAAAGATTAGAGGTGCATTTCAGGTTGCTGGCCTCAGCTTCCCCCCCTCCCCACGCTGCCTGCTGTTGTGCTGCTGCCACCACTTTGTGGTGTTTTCTTGGCGGCAGTGTCAGCAGCAGCGGAGCAGACCTGGCCTAAAATTTAAAAAAAAAAATACGTGGATCTTTCTGACTCCACACTTGCATGCAGGTCTGGTCCCTCCCTTCCTCCTCTGACGTAGATTGCTATTAAAGCACAGAGTTGCAAAGACCCGCATTTGAATGGCTGGTCTGGTCCCCTCCCTCCTCTGATGCGAACCTACATCAGAGGAGGGAGGTATCAGATCTGTGTGGAAGCGTAGATTCAAAAGACCAGCGTGTGGTTTTTTTTGTTGTTTTTTTAAATTTGAAGTCAGGTCTGTTTCATTGCTGCTGGTGCTGCTGAGGAAACTAAAAAGGTGGCGACGGCAGGGCAAGGGCAGGCAACTGGCTGGACATGGAGGTGTGGCTAAGATGGAGAGGACATGCCAGATGTGCAAGTCGCACAGGGCACAATTATGGCTTGGTATGGTCCTGGGTGAAGCCGCCAACCTAAAATTAAAAAACATTTTCTCAAAAACTACACGTTTATATATTAAACTTTGGTTCTTACATATGTGGTATGGTGACATGAAATATTAAAATCACACCTGTTTCCAAAATACACAGGCAGAGAGATAGTTTGATCCATACTGTTATTCCAGAAAAGATTTCTGGAATCAACTGTGCTGAGTATTGTATTGCACTATATATTAACTGCAAGCAGACATGTTCGAGTCTGTGTATGTGCAGAACTTCAGTCTTTCAGCTGATACACCCATTGTCTGCCTTAATAATGATTAAGGGGACAGCTGAAAGCATATGTGGTGAAATTTATGTATACAGAAAGGCCTCTTGAAGCAAAACCTCTCATTTTCAAGAGCGTTCTGGAAAAAATGAGCTGTAGCTTGAAATGTGCGAGCAATTCAACACACATCAGCTAAGCTCATTAGGCAGCTTCCCTAAGTGAAAATTATGGACCCGTGCCAATTGTAATCTGACCTTTTTAAACTTGTTTTTATGCTATTTGTAAACACTTGAATTTGATGAGTGTACTATAGTTGAGTACATGCAAGAGAGAAAAAAGCTTGCTGATTATCTGCTTAGATTTTATATATCGTGCGCCAACTCTTTTTTTTTTTTTTTTTTTTAAGGACAAAATAAAAAGCATTCAAGCTCATATTCCATTTCATCCTGCTAGACTAGTCCAGACGTGTGGGTTATGTTATGTTCCCCTACCTGCAGATGTGGAGAGAGAGAAAACACTAGAAACTTCTGTCATGTCATATCACTGCTGATGCAGGTAGGGGCACTCTTTAGTATTTCTCTCTCTCCAGTAGATGGTGGATGCAAGTCTGATGCAGCTCGATTGAAGATTGTATTAGCTCCTGAGCAGCCATCCTAAGGTGCGCCTTTCTTATTGAAACATGACATTGCATGTCTCCAGGGCATATCTGAGAGTACCCTAATGGAATTTCCCATGTGGAGAAGGAAAAAGACTCAGCTTCCCATCAGTATTAATAGATTTTTTTTTTTTTTTTTATAATTTTTATTTAACTTTTCAGCAAACAACTACAATACAAGCAACCCACAACATAAATCGTCTACAGAATATCGAATCAAAATGCAAAATTAAAATTAAAATTAAAATTAAAAGAAAAACCCCCCACCCAAAATACCTCCCCACCCCTACTGAGCTCACTGAGAGACATACCCTATATGATAAGTTATTAGGCCCGCGAAAAGAAAAAGAAGAAAGAAAAAGGAAGCAGTAAATAAATACCGACCCAAAAGGTACCCACTGTGCGTTAATGAACCTGGGAGCGAGCCACATAAGTATCCAGGGGAATCCACCTACGTACATTGAGATCATTCCTTTCCGGATGGTGAAGTTTGCTGTATACCCTTTCCAATTTGGAGTAGTGACAGACTAAATTCCACCATCCGTCTTGGCATAAGCTACTAAAATTCTTCCATTTCCACAGAATCATCTTCAAAGCAATAGCCACCATGAAATTAAATAGGAAGGAGTGTTCTCGGGACACTATAGAAGGAGAAGCTGCAGACCGCAGAAAGATCCATCTCCAGTCTAACTCCGCAGTAAAGGACAGAATCTGTTGCATCTTATACCATATCTGTTTCCAAAAGTTTTGGACTAAGGGACACTCAAAGAACATATGCATGAAAGTTCCCTTGGCTGCAGAGCAAGACCAACATAATCCCATACGTTCAGAACCCCACCTAGCCATCTTAGACGGAGTGATAAAAGCCCTGTGCATAAAAAAGAAAAGGGATTGAGTGATTGCAGCTGACCTGGATACTCGAGAAACTGGACCCCACAGGGCTGACCACTCGGTTGGCGTGACCTCATGAGAGATGTCAGACTCCCATACACGAGTTAAGCCAACGGGCGTGTTGGAAATGCTCCTCCTCCAAAAAGCATATATCTTGGAGGTGGCGCCTCTCTGTGTCGCTACAGCAGCCAACCAGCAGGGTAAAGTGTCGCTCGTATCCGGCCGAGGAGTTTGCAATGAGAAACCAGAAGCCACGATAGAATGTTTCAATTGGAACCACTGGAACAGACAGGATCCTGGCAATGAGAACCTCCTTTGTAGTACAGTAAAGTCCGTCCAGCCATTATCATCGACTAAGTGACCCAAGGACCAGACACCCCGACCTTGCCAAGCTCTCCAGGCGAACCTTCGTCCACGAATCCGAAACCGGGGGTTCCACCACACTGGTATCTGCAGCGGGGACACCGAAACCGGACCGGTGAGCCGCAACAACGCAAGATAAGCAGCTTGCGTAGACCTGATAACTCTGCCGACCGGGGACCATTCAGGATGCAATGCCCCTAATAAGTAATTAAGAGGAGTGGGAGCGGCCAAGTTAGACTCCACCACTAACCAAGTCGGCTTATGTCCATGATCCTCTGCGACCAACCAGAGTGAACCCTGCTTGACCAAGAGCGCCTGATGATACTGATGAAAATCAGGGAAGTGCACTCCTCCTCTGTCCTTAGCAGCTTTCAGTTTCCTGGTGGCAATACGGGGTTGCTTCCCGTTCCAAAGGAAAGAAATAAGAACACGCTCTATTTTATGATACCAAGGTGAAGGAATGGAAAAAGGGAGCATGCCAAGAATATAATTAATCTTGGGGGTAAGCGTCATCTTAATTATTTCGAGGCGACCCCACCACGAAAGATGGAGAGGAGACCATGCAACTACTTTTGACCGTATGAATAAAAGTAGATCTTCCATATTTTTCACAATCATGTCATCTACCGAGGCATTATACCACGCCCCAAGGTATTTAATGCTGCCTGCCTCCCATTTAAAAGGAAAGTCCACTATATCTGCTGAGGTTGCAAGACGATTAAGGGGGAACGCCACAGACTTTGACCAATTGATCTTGTAACCCGATACACTGGAGTAGCTGTCAAACAATGCCAATATAGAACACACCTCCTCCGGTTGCGTAAAGAGGAGCAAGTCGTCCGCATAGGCGGAAAGTTTCACACAAGACATCCCAATTTGAATCCCCTTAAGATCCCCCCGCTCTCTAATCGCCAAAGCCAAGGGTTCCAGAACTAGATTAAATAAAAGAGGAGAGAGGGGGCAGCCTTGCCTGGTCCCCCGGTGAAGAGAAAAAGGACTCGAAAGCAGGCCGTTCACTAGAATTCTAGCAGAAGCATGAGAATAAAGCGCCTTAACCATATGGATAAAACCGTCCCCCAAACCAAACCACTGTAATACAAAGAACATGAACGGCCATTCCAACCTATCAAATGCTTTCTCAGCATCTAGGGCTAAAGCTAGATATGGACAGGTGGCAGAGGAGGCAGTCTCAAGCAGATTGCATAAAAGACGGGCGTTATCTGAAGTGGACCTCCCGGGGACAAATCCACATTGGTCCGGATGGACCAACTCTCCGATTACTAAGGCTAGTCTGCGCGCTAAGATACTCGCATAGATTTTGTAGTCAGCATTTAAGAGAGAAATAGGCCGATAATTCGCGACAAGAGCAGGGTCCCTACCCGGTTTTGGCAGAACAACGATAGTGGCTTCTGAAAAGCCACCCGTAAAACTTCCTTCTTTAGCGAGCCCGTCACAAAATTCTAACAGGAAAGGGGCCAATTCAGTGCTAAAGACTTTATAAAACTCAGTAGGGAGGCCATCCGGACCGACCGCCTTTCCAGAGGGCATAGCTTGGAGGGCCGAGAAGAGCTCATCTTTAAGGAAAGGTCTGCCTAGAGCAGAAGCCTGTTCCTCCTCTAGAACTGGATGGTTAAGGTCTTTGACAAAGTCAGAGAAGGAGCCAACGTCAGCAGAGATCTCGGACGAATAGAGTAGACTGTAAAATTTAGAGAATTCGCCCACGATCTGTTCATCTTTGATTAAGCTCTCATGGTTGTTAGACAAGATGGAGGCGATTCTGGGCTTATTCATCTGACCCCTTATGGTGTGAGCTAATAACCTACCGGCTCTATTCTTTTCTACATGAAACCGGGCAGATTGTTTTAACATAATTTGTTCAACTTCGGCACTTAGAACTTCATTATATTGAAACCGAAGTCTCTGCAAGCGCAGAAGTAACTCCGGCCTAGGTTGTCGAGTCCAGAGTCTCTCACCGGCACGGATTTGCTCATCTAAAACACTTAGTTGCGCCCTCTGCCGTTTAGCCTCCTGTATTTTAAAGCTAGTGATCTCTGCCCGAATAGAGGCCTTAAAGGCTTCCCACCAGGCCCAGTCAGCAGTGTCTCCTCTCTTATTAAACGTAAAATAGGAAGTGATAGCACGGCGAATGACCCCTTGAAAAGCGGGATCTGCCAGCCATGACCTGTTGAAGGACCACGTCTGATTGGGACACACAACGTCCTCCATGACCATATCTAGTGTTATGGCTGCATGATCAGAAACCGATCTACTCAAAATAGAAGTATCGCTGCTTCCGGAAACCAAAGATCTAGAGAGTAGGAAAAAATCTATCCGAGAGAGAGAGTGATGAACCGGTGAAAAAAATGAAAAATCCTTCTCTTTAGGATGAAACAAACGCCATACGTCTACGAGATCACAGGAATCTATCAGAGAGGAAAGCGCGAGCCGAGCACGAGAAGGACGTTCAACCTTGCCAGGGCTCCTGTCCAATAGGGGCTCAAGTACCAAGTTATAATCCCCCCCCACAATAATCTTAGCTTCTGGTTCCTCATGCAACAACCCATTGAGATCAGAGAAAAAAAAGGGGATCATCTATATTAGGTCCGTAAATATTTACAATGGACAATAGTCCATGCCCAGCTTTTAAGGTGACCTTTGCCCATCTCCCAGCTTCATCATGCGATGAATTAAGCAATTGGGGACCTAGAGTACTTTTTATTAAAGTAACAACTCCATTTTTTTTATGCATGGCAGGGGAACAACCAGCCACCACATATAGTTTGTCAGCCAGTTTACTGGCTTCCGGCGCAGTAAGATGCGTTTCCTGAAGCATAATGATATCAGCTAATTGACGCTTACAATACAATAAGATTTTCTTACGTTTAATAGGGGACCGTAGTCCCTTCACGTTGAGGGATAAAAGCCTCAGCTTAGTAGCCATTGAGTACAACTGTAACCAAACTAAACACTATAGGACCTAGCCAAATGCCCCTGATACTACGAATCTCAGTGAGCCAGAACCCCCCCCCCCCAAACAAATAGAAAAAAATCAAGCAGGGTAAGACAGCAGAAACACATTATTTGCATGGAGCAGCCCCTTTTAAATGTACATTTGACCATAACCCGACCACCCACCAGGTTAGCATTACAGGCTGCTTAAACATACCCCAGGAGCAAACTTGCCCATAATTTGAAAATGCTAGCTAAAATGCCAGCTGCCCAATACAAGGCTCTGTCCAACATCAGAAAACAACACGCAGGCCGCGGGTTCAGCTCTGCTGCATGCGAAGCTCCTCATGCTCTTCGATGTACTGGCGCAGCACGGTCGGGTCCTCAAAAGACCTAGTGCGGTTGTCCAATGTTACCTTGAAGCGCGCTGGACTGAATAGGCCAAAGCGGGCCTGTAGGCTTCGAAGCCTGGGCCGAAGGTCCAAGAACTGCTTTCGCTTCTCTACTGTACGTTTACAGAAATCCGGGTAAAAGAAAATCTTCCGCCCTTCATATTGAAGCGGCTGGCTTGCTTTGGCCGCAGTGAAAATCTGCATGACCTGCTGATGCCGTAGAAGGCACATGATGAAAGGGCGAGATCGTGTGCCCTGGGAGCTGGAAGCAGAAGGAAACGGTGGAATCCTGTGAGCCCGCTCTATTTCCAGCGGGGGATCAAAGTTGATTTTCAACAATTGGGGTAAGAAAGATTCCATAAATCGAATGGGGTCTGTCCCCTCCGCCCCTTCGCCCAGGCCGACGATGCGAATATTATTTCGCCGGGCTCTATTGTTCATGTCATCCATGTGCATTTCGAGTCGGTCAATCTTGCGCGCCAAGGAGGTGGTGGTCTGAAGCTTGTTACCATGCTCCACAAGCGTTTGCTCCACTTTCTCGACCCGGACAGAGAGGGCTTGAAATTGAGAGCCCAAGTCTTTAATATCATCTTGAAGAGCTGAAAGAGTCTCCCCATTGGAGTCCACTCGGCTTCTTATCGCCCGGACTTCCTGTAGGAGCTGCCTAAAATCCTCCGCTGAATCAGGATGGGGCCCAGGCTTGTGCGGGGACAGCGGGTCAGATTTAGATCTTTTAGAACCCGACGCCGGCAGTGTTGGGGGGAACTCGAGGCGCGTATGCTTGCCTCCCCGACATCTCCTGCAGCAGAACTAGCAAAATCAGCCTGCGGGGTACGTTTAAACTCGGGTAGGTCGCAGGATTCGAGCACAGGGCCTAAGAGAAGAGGACTTACACGTCCATGCCGGTTTCGAGCTGGCTCCGCCCCCCAGTATTAATAGATTTAGCAGCCAGGATTTCTACTGGATCAAGACTCTTTGCTTTGTACAACTTCAGCTGCCCCAACTCCCTTCCTCCTTCAGCTTCCCAGGATGTTTTGGATAGAAGCTCAAGGAAAGTATGTGTCTAGAGGTTTAGACAGCAGGGGAGCAGTTTGGAGCCCAGCATGGTGAGTATTTATTTATATTTAGCTCATGAATTTCCAGTAGTAGTTCAAGGAGGGTTACATTCAGGTACCTAGGTATTTTCCTGTCTCCAGAGAGCTTACCTGAGGTAATGGAGGATTAAGTGGCTTGCCCAAGGCCATAAGGAGTGTCAGTGGGATTCAAACCCTGCCTGGTCTTTCTGGTTTCAGGCTGCTGTCCTAACCACTAGGTGGCTACTCCACAATATGAAGCTTTCTTCATATTTTTTTTAAGTGCCAGGCTGGAGGTGGGTTGCCAGGCCTGATTTCTGAGGCAGTGGAGGATAAAGTGACTTGCCCATGGTCAGAAGCAGAGCCAGTGGAAATTGAACCCTGATCTCTTGGATACAAGGCTGCTCTAACCATAGGCTAAACTCCTCCACTTCAATACGAAGTTAGGCAGCTTTATTTTATAAACAGCTTTGAAACATTTTCCCCTTGAAAAAAGATAGCATTTCAAAAAAGGAGAGAGGAACAATCAAGATGCGTTTGGACTCTCCCAATTCATTGACCAGTCTTCCAAGTTCTTCAAACAAGGGCTTAGTTAACTGGGATTTGCAGGCTGTGTCCGCCACTCAGTGGCATAGCCAAAGAAATCGTCACGCCACTGTTGTGACTGCAATGTCCTTGGCGACTAGGTGGACCAAATCATTTATAATGTCTGCTAAGAACGCTGCTGCCAATTCTAGAAGGGCCTAAGTGTCATTCTCAGGGAGCAACTGTAACCATTGAAGGAGAGCCCAAGCTGTCAGACCTCCACAAATCATCGCCTTGCACCATGTAATGTTGTAATCCAACTAGTCCTTGAAAGTGGCTCCACCCTTTACCGGAACAGTAGCATACTTGGTGACTGGGGCCACATGCAGCCACATATCCAAATCCTCTGGGATAAGGACATAAAGCTTGCTGATAGTCCTGACACCCTTCAAAGGGGAGTCGGATGAGTCCTACTCTGTACAGACATACTCTTAAGAATCTCATGATGAGAAAAGCATTAGAACCCTTTGCAAAATGGAGTGTCCTTGCAACTTCTGCTCCATGAAAGATATCAGACAGCTGTAGGAAGGAGATCAGTGCTGCCAACTCATCTCTCCAAAACAAACGGATGATAAGGGGGGAGTCATCTTCTTCAGGCAGGAAGATCTTCTGAGATGCAGGAACCCAAACGGGTCCTGAGAGCCACGAAGACACCTTGAGTCTCCTGACACCCCTAACCCCCCCCCCTCCCCCCCGGAGAGCTCTTTTCTGCAGAGGAACAAAAGCTTGGCTCTGTCTGCATTTCACCGTGGATTCCTCCTCTGGCTGCATGAACAACAGCCTGGAGGATTGGGAAGCCTCCTAATCCGAGCCACATTGCCAGAAAGACCATGCTTGCTGGAGAAAGGAGAAGAATTCCAAAGAACATGGACCAGGGCCTGAAGGCTCCTTGTCGCTTATCGATGCCTTGCTGGAGGGGGACAGCCTTGTTACCATAGGCTTAGTCTGAGAAAGAAAACGAATAAGCGGAAGAATCAGCCCGGACTGCGAGAGGCTTCGCCTTGGGCTTTAGTATTGTCCTTTTTTACGTCTGCTTCTGCAACTGTTGCTCCAAGGGAGTCTGTGGAAGGGTGCCTTTGCCGGTAGGCTCTGAGGAATCCACTCTTGAAGGGACCCTGGAGTCCTCTATACAATAGCCACAGAGGTAATCCATCGTGCCATCGAGGCATTTGTCACAGGCCAGGCAACCTTTCTTTGGAGCTGACATGCAAGTGTCCAAGGCACAGGCTTCTTAAGTGGCATGCTAAAAATCTTAGTACCAGACACGCACAGGTCCTGCATGTAGTCCAGGCATGCACTGCGACTGCGCACAGACCCTTTGTGTAGTTGGGGAGTGCAACGCCCCTGCACAGTGGAAAGACACACAGCTCAGCATGTGAAACCAACACACACGCTTGTTTAGCTAATACATTGTAGCAAATGCAAGCCCATGGCGGCACAGACTCAACTCATGTGAGCCTGTGGGTTGTTTCAAAGTCCAGTGCAGAGATGACCACCGGACCTGACAATCAGGCCACACAAAGAATGTGGTCTAGACATCACCACCCTCCCTCCCCCCCCCCCCCCCCCGGCAGTCGCTGTAAGAATTCAGGCACTAGAAAATACACCATCCAATTCTTTCAAGAGGCCTGTGGACCCCTGTGACCTTCCTCCTCCATAAGAACATAAGATATGACATACTGGGTCAGACCAAGGGTCCATCAAGCCTAGTATCTTGTTTCCAGCAGTGGCCATTCTAGGTCACAAGTACCTGTCAGAGTCCCAAAAGGTATACTCTGCCCTCAACTCCAGGCATGAAGTCCGTCTCGTATCCTTTGATCTTATTGCTACCTTTGACGTGGTCAATCACTCTCTTCTTCTGTCACAACTTAATTCTCTCTATCTCTGATTCTGCTCTGGCCTAGTTCAGTTCTTACTTTCTAGATCAAGTTTTCAAAGTTTACTGGGCTTCCTCACTCTCTGCCTCTCATACCATTCACTGTGGTGTCCCTCAGGGTTCAGTATTGAGCCCTATCCAGTGGTGGGATTTGGCTGGTTTGGCCCGGGTCGTGCAAACTGGTTCTTGATATGGGCCACGTTTGCTGAACTGTGCCAAAAACAGCATCCCGATGCCAATGCTGCACTGGTGGGAAGCCTCCGATGCTATCAAACAACTGGCGGTGGGAGGATCGGGCCACTGGGCCACCAGGGAGTTGCTGCCATGCGGTAGCCACTAGCGCCCTGATCGTGCAGCGATGGCAATGCAAATGCATGCTGTGCTGCTACTTGCTCTGTTCTGGCAGTGGCGGGATCGCCACTGGTCCTGTCCTCTTCAGTATTTTTCTTGTCCCTTTGGCATTTTCAATTCAAACTCCGGAAATAACTTTCTTTATATATCTGATGATGTCCAGCTCCTCTTTCATCTTCTTGCTTGTTCTCCTGCATTGATTTCCACTGTATCCCAGAAGCTCAATAGACTCGCCGATTGGTTAGCTTCTAATGGCCTTAAACTTAATACCACAAAAACTGCAGCTATGTTCTTTTCCAGTGATATTTCTCCATCTCTTTCTGTACTCCCATCAATTCACTGTGTCTCTATTCTGCTCCAGGATTCTGTCAAAATCCTTGGCGTAACCCTTGATTGCCATCTTTCACTCTCATGACACAATTCTCATAGTAGCCAAAAAAATTTTTTCATTCTCTGACAGATCCATTCTATTAGGAAATTTCTCAATATCAAATCCTTTTGATTGCTCATACTTTCACTGGTTATTACCAGTCTTGATTATGGTAACTCGCTGCTTCTTGGACAATACCAAATACAACGTTTACAGTTAATCCAAAATACCGCTATTAAACGTCTCCATGGCGCCAGGAAGTATGACAGTGTTATCCCTTTTTTCATCGCTGAGCATTGGCTTCCCAACTACCATATCAAATTTAAACTTCTTATCCTTACTTTTCATGCTGTTCACGCAGGTAATCCCCCTTTTCTTCATAGGTTCCTAATTCCCCATATGCCTTACGTTCAGCCACACAGCATCTTCTAGTTTTTCCTAATTTCCACCAGATCCATTTCTCCTCTGCTTGATCCTCTTCTTGTAGGGTTGCTGCTTCCACTTTGTGGAACTCTCTCTCCCTTGACCTTCGACATCAACTCTTCTTCACCTATTTCAAATCACTTCTTAAAAGCTACTCTTTCACTCAAGCCTTTCATCAGCAAACTCCTCATAATTATTGATACCAATTCCTTTAGCAGGTACGCTCGTGGCCATGATCAGCAGTTTTGCTTGTTTATATTTGTCCTGTGTTATGCACTTCTGCTCCCTCCCTTTGGTAGCTTGTATTTGTAAATATGCTTCTAGCTTGTAACCTAGGCCTCCTTCCCCCATCCTTCATTTTTTTTTGTACCTTGACTTTTTCACACCTTTTAACCCTGTGATTTATTTTACATATCAAATTAACCACCTATATATTATTTATAATACGTAGTATGTAACTAAACGTGTACATAGTTAACACAAGTTCCATGTAAAATATACAGAAGTATATTGATTTTTGTTCGATGTGAACCGCCCCTGATCTCTGGAAGGGGCGGTATATAAGAAACTGTTAAATAAATAAATAAATAAATAAATAGTATATCAAATAAACCTAACTATATATTGATGATGCCCAGATCCTTTTCCTGGGTGGTGATTCCTAATGTGGAACCTTGCATCGTGTAATTGTAGTTGGGATCTTCCCTAAGTGCATAACTTTGCAAGTGTCCACATTAAATTTCATCTGCCATTTGGACGCCCAGTCTCCCAGTTTTTCAAGAGCCTATTGCAATTTTTCACAATCCTCTGTTTTAACAACTTTGAATGATTTTGTCTCATCTGCAAATTTGATCACCTCATCTGTTGTTCCCATTTCCAGGTCATTTATAAATATGTTCAGAAGCAGCAGGCATAGCACACATCCCTGGGGTACTCCACTATTCACCTTTCTCCATTGAAAAAATTGGCCAGTTAGCATACTCTTTTCTGTCTTTTAACCAGTTCTTGCTCCATAATAGTACATTGCTTCCTATCCCATGACTTTTTAATTTCCCCAAGAGTCTTTCATGAGGGACTTTGTCAAATGCTTTCTGAAAATCCAGATACGCTATATCAACTGGCTCACCTTTATCTATCTGTTTGTTCACACCTTCAAAAAATATGAAAGATTAGTAAGACAAGACTTTTCAGGGCTAAATCCAAGTTGGCTTTCTCTCATTAACCATGACTATCTACATGTTCAGTAATTTTGTTTTTTTATAATGGTTTCTACCATTTTACCCTGTACTGACATTTTTGAAAAACTGTTGTTACATTGGCCGCTCTCCAGTTTTCAGGTACTACAGATGGTTTTAATGACATTTCACAGAATACTAAAATTAGGTCTGCAATCTCATATTGCATAGCTCCAGAAACAATCCCTCCCATCTGGCACACTGACAAGATGATGGCCCATCCACGGTGGGTGGCCACCTCTACCTCTTTCACCAGGACTGGATCAGAGTTACTGTCAATTGCTAGGTGCTGGATATTATTCCTTACCATACCTCTAGACGTATTCTTGTCTTCAGCTGTTGTATTGTCTGTCTTATTTATTTATTTTATTTATTTATTTATTTTAGTTTCTTATATACCGCACTTTTTGAGATCAGCGCGGTTCACAGGGAACAATAACAAAACCAGAACAACAGGCTGTTCGGTATTACATATAACAGGGGTGACAACTTGGTTCAAACTGGGAGAACTATATACATGGAATATGTAGTCTGTTAACTAGATAACATAATCGAACTATGTACATGATTTAGCATGGTTGTTGGGCGAGAATGAAGCAGATTTGGAGGACATAAGGAAGAGAGTAAGAGAACAAGAAAAAAATTGGAAGGATAAGTGGTGGGACTGTTAAGCTATGTTTTATGTGGGGTAGTATTTGGTAGTATAACTAGATTGTAAGTTCTGATGAGCAGGGACTATCTTTTACATATGCCTGTGCAGTGCTGCGTATGCCTTGTAGTGCTATAAAAATGATCAGTAGTAGTAGCCTCGATGTCCACCTAAAGATCTTGCTCATCCGCGTGGAGATGCTGAGGTCAGTTGTCAGGGCGGATCAGTGCAGGGTTTTTTTCTCATCACTGGACCTCTTGGAAGCTTACTTCCACATTCCCATTTGAGAGGATCAACAGCTTTTTTTCTGTACTCCACCATTCTCTGCTCCCACTTTCAATTCTCTGTCCTCCCTTTCGGTGTCTCCACTCCCCCAAGGACATTCTCCAAGATCATAGTGGTCTCAGCCACAGCCCTGCAATGTGAGGGGATATGTGTGAACCCTTATCTCAACGGCTGGCTTACTGGGGCCATGTTGCAATTGGAAGCAACCACGGTGTCAGCTAGAAAGGTGTAGTTTCTGGAAGGCCTTGGCCAGGTAATCAATTGCTGTAAGAATCACCTTGAATCCTCTGAGTCATTGGCATATTTCTGGGCTATTCGAGACATGCAGGTAGGATCATCTTGCCCACAGAGAGAGGAGCAGAGCTGCTGTTTCAGCTAACATCCTTCTGGAGGAAGCAAGTTTCCAAGGTCTGGGACTACCTCTGACTCCTAGATTTTGATGATAGTGACGAAAGTTAAACTTGGAAGAGGACTGTTACCTACCCTAAATATTACAGGTTTGAGGCCAAGCTATGCCAATTATCAACAAAAGAATTTTGAGGGACAGATGGCTCAGGGCCATTGGAGCAGTTGGGAAGCAGCATGGCCCCTAACCCACTGTGTGACATGGGCCATTTGCTTGGCCCTCTTGCATTTTCGTCCCCACCTGGTCCAGGGCAGAGTGGTCCAGATCTTCTCAACCAGTGCCATGGTGGTTGCATATGTCAACAGGCAGGGGTGTACAAAGAGTGCTAGAGTGGCCCTGGAGATGGTTCTTTTGTTCTCCTGGGCAGAATGAAACCTGTTGGCTCTCTTTGTGCAACACATTGTGGGTGTCGACACTGTGGAAGTGGATTATTTCAGTCACCACTACCTGAACTCTGGGTATGAGAGTTAGCCCTGTTGGTGTTCCAAAAGATTCTAGACAGGCGAGGGTCTTCCAAAGTTGGATCTGATGGCAATCCGGGCCAGTGAAGTCGACTCTAAGGGCAGTGGTGCCCTGGTTCAGCCATGGCCACGGAAGCCACTATTGTACACATTTCCTCCTTGGCCTCTCATAGGATGTGTTTCACCACATAGAGCGCTATCGGCCCTAGTAATCCTGATGGCACCGGATTGACTGTGTGGCACCTGGTTGCAAATTTGATGCAGCTCCTTCCACAAGGCAGGTGACTCCTTACGTCTGAGTCCAGTCCTGTTGGTCGTCCCAGTTCCCTTCTCGCTTATGGTTAGGCTCTTAAGAGGCTATGCCAAGGATGTAAGGGCTATTCTCAAATGTGGTTTCCATACTCTTGAACGCAAAGTGCAGTTCCACCTGCCTCGCCTGCATGGATGTCTGGTGTCATGAGCATCATGTAGTTCTTTTTGGTGCTTTAGGGAAACTTTCCTTGAGCACAGTAGGTTGCTGAACTCTAGTAACCTCCTCAGGTTTGGAAACTGCTAACACCTAATCAGGAGTTAGTGGGCCTGATTTCCTGAGTGCAGCTGAGGCCTGCACAAAAGGCTCCAGTGCCCTGCCCTGTTGAGGCTTTCCTAACCAGGGCTCTACAGATCAACAAACAGTAAGGATTTGAGGGTTTGTTTGTTTGTTTTTATTATATTACATTGCCAGCTCTCTGACTGGGAACTCTTAAAAGGGTTTTTTGTATATTTTTTAAAGCAAGGTTACTTTTTGGTGCTTTAGGGGAACTTTCCTTGAGCACAGTAGGTTGCTGAACTCTAGTAACCTCCTCAGGTTTGGAAACTGCTAACACCTAATCAGGTGTTAGTTCCCTCCCTACCCACCCCGACTCCCACCCACCCCTAGTCTTGCTTTATAGGGCACCTCCCCCTTTAACAAATCACAGAGAATTGGACCAGCACATTTTGAATATAATTAAAGAGATTTAACTGCTTTTTCTCTGAAAGGACAGCTGGGAAACCGGCTGGTACTTGGTAGATCTCTCTCTTTTGCTTTAACAGGGCAAAAAATGGGCAGCCTTCCAGAGAGTGGATGACCAGCAAATAAAAAACATCATTACCAACCTAAAAGCCACAACCTCCCCTCTTGACCCATGTCCAGCCACCTGGATCAAGGAAACCAAGCAAGAAATGGCACAGCACATCTCCCACATAGTGAACCTTTCGTTAATGCAAGGTCTCATGCCATCGCTGCTTAAAAAATCTCTCATACGACCCATCTTGAAAAACAAAGCACTCAACAAGGACGATCCAACCTCCTACCGCCCAATTTCAAGCATATTTTTCCTCGCCAAGATTATTGAAAAGGCAGTTCAGCAGCAGCTGCAGGACCACATTGATGACACAAACGCCCTTGATATGCATCAATACGGGTTTCGTCAACATCACGGTGTAGAAACCCTCCTGCTAGCCCTAATGGACAACCTACTCAAAGGTCTAGAAGACAAAAGCAAGATGTATATGCTTATATTCATAGATATATCAGCTGCCTTCGACTCAGTGCATCACCCCACACTACTGGAGCGACTTGAATCCTTAGGCATTTCAGGAACCCCACTAAAATGGTTCTCCTCCTACATAACCAACAGAATGCAGCAGGTTCAATTCGACAATGACAAAGCAGCCCCCTTCCCACAAACCCAAGGCATTCCACAAGGATCCGCCCTCTCCTCCCTCCTATTCAACTTATACCTACAACCAGTATGCAAGATTTTCCAGGACCACGAGATCAACTACCATATATACGCAGATGACCTAATGCTTTATACGAAACTCGACGTAAATAACCCAAACCTCAACAAGCTTGAAAAATGCCTATTCGAGCTACAAACCTGGCTTCAACGCAATAACATGTCCATTAATCACAAGAAAACAGAAGCAATGTGTATCTCCAGGAAACCGGGCTTCGACCCACCAGCAACGGTCACCATGAACAATAACAATTACAACATTCAAGACAGAGATAAAATATTTAGGAGTGATGCTTGACAGCAACCTAAATTTGGACAAACACCTTCGAAATACCAATCAGGCCATTTTCCACAAATTAAGAGTCTTGCAGCCACTACGCAGCATCCTCGATCATGCCGACTTCAGGTCAGTTGCTCAAGCCCTCATCATGCAACATCTAGACTATTGCAATGCCATACTGCAAGGTCTGCCAAAGAAAACCATAAATATTCTGCAAATGGCACAAAATGCTGCTGCCAGAATCATTATGCAAAAAGGCCTCTCTGACCACATTACACCTGTTCTAATTGAGCTACATTGGCTCCCCATTGCGGCCCGCATTCAATACAAAATGATAGTCACTACCTTCAAACTCATCCATAATGTAGCTCCCTCACACCTCAACAGCTTAATCTCCAACCTACCCAACAACAGAAGAGAAGAACAGTGAACCTCAATACCCTCTGTCTCCCGAAGTGCATCAGAAAGGTTAATACATGTACTAGTAACAGAGCTTTCTCATTTATAGCGCCGACACTCTGGAACCGCTGCCATGTGAACTTCGTGCAAACTGTGACCTGAAAGACTTCAGAAAAAAGCTTAAGACGCACCTCTTCCAATCGCATTTCAATGTAACCTAGGCCCTGTACCCCACTGCCAACTGTCTCCCTTACGTGGGAAAACCGCTTTACCCCATGTAATCGCTCAACGAGAAATGCATTCAGTTATGTGTAATTATGTATATAATGTATCCTGTGTGAAACGTTAACACCAATCAACTGTACTTCGTAACCCTATGTTTGCTGTGTACTATCTCTCCCTCCCCAATCGCAATGTATGTATTTCTAATTACTGGCCGGTACAGCCACCCTTACCATGTATAGCAACCGCTGCTGATCGCTGGAAGCAGCGGGATACAAATGTAGACTAAATAAATAAATAGATACCTAAGCTCCACGAACAGAACAATGGCTGGGAAAAATCGTATTGCTAAAGCTGTTGCCCCCATTACAGCTTCTGCCTCGGTCCAGACAGAGGTCCTAATGCCAGTTGAAGGACCAGTTCCATGTGCAGGGTGCCTGCATGCTGAAGCTCTGAGGAAACAAGTGGAGGAACTCAGAGAGGAGGTGGCGAGGCTGAGGAGCATTCAAGACAGTGAGAAGTACATTGATGAGATGTTTCTTGCAGCAACCAAGCTCTCCAGCACAGGAGAAGATGGGTGCCAACAGAATGTTGATGGTTGGACACAAGTCACCAGGGCCTGCAAAATCACCAATCCAACTTCTCCAGCCCTTGAATTGAAGAACCATTATGCAGCCCTGGAAGTGGAGGAGGTGAAAGCATCCCTGGAAAGGGAAGAACCAGAGTTCAAGAACCCCAAAGTTGCAGAATCAGTGACCAGAAGGAAATGAAGGGTAGTGGTGGTTGGAGACTCTCTTCTGAGGGATACTGAGGCGTCCATCTGCCGACCAGACTTGATGTCCAGAGAGGTATGCTGTCTGCCTGGTGCCAAAATCCAAGATGTTACAGAGAGTTTGCTGAGACTCATCAAGCCCACTGACTATTACCCAATGTTGCTAATCCATGTTGGAACAAATGATACTGCCAGGTATACCTCGGAACGTATCAAAAGTGACTTCATGGCTCTGGGACAGAGGGTGAAGCAGTTATGTGCACAGGTGGTGTTCTCTTCAATCCTCCCTGTTGAGGGTAAAGGCCAAGGCAGAGAGGCTCGCATCCTGGAGATGAATGCATGGCTGCGTGGATGGTGTCATCGAGAGCGTTTTGGTTTCCTAGACCATGGGATGCTGTTCCAAGGGTTGCAGAGCAGAGATGGCATCCATCTATCCAAGAAAGGTCAACGCATCTTCGGTAGTAGACTAGCTAATCTACTGAAGAGGGCTTTAAACTAGATTCATTGGGGATAGGTGAAGAAAGCCCCCAGGTAGGTGATACATTAAATACCTTTATGGAAATGGATAACAGGGGTAACATATGGAAAGCAGTGTGTATAAATGCCTGTAGCATGGGAAATAAGATCCCTGATGTTGAAGCTTTGGTGGGAGTGGCTGACTTGGATTTAGTGGCAGTTACAGAAACATGGTTCACAGAAAACCATGACTGGGATGTAACTATACCTGGCTATACTTTATTCAGAAAGGACAGGGTAGGAGGTAGGGGAGGAGGAGTGGCACTATATCTAAAAACTACTATTAAAGCTTTGGAATTACAGAGCTTAAAAGGGAGAGAGGAGGCATTGTGGGTTAAACTAGAAAGAGGGAAAGAGAAATCTATTTGCATTGGTGTGATATACAGACCTCCCTCACAAGAGGAAAAGGTGTACAGAGAGTTAATTGAAGACATATGCAGCATTGCTAGGAAAGGGGAAGTGCTACTGATAGGAGATTTCAATATGCCAGATGTTGATTGGCACATTCCTGCTGCAGTATCATCTAGACGTAAGGAGATCCTGGATTCTCTACAGGGAGAACTATTCAGGCAATTGGTAACAAACCCCACACGTGAAGGGGCCATACTGGATTTGGTGCTTACCAATGGTGAAAGTGTTTCTGATGTTGTAGTGGGAGATCATTTTGCTTCCAGTGATCACCAGATGGTGTGGTTCAGTATTAGGACTAGGGCTGTTAGAATCCATTCCAAGGTGAGGATCTTAGACTTTAGGAAGACTAACTTTGCGAAGATGGGCCAATACCTCAGGGAGTCGTTAGTGGGATGGGAACAGCTGGGGGATGTAGAAAAACCATGGGCAAAACTGAAAGGGGGTTTTTTAAGGGCAACCAACCTTTCTGTTAAAATGGTAAATAAAGGCAAAAGGAAAAGGAGACTGCTATGGTTTTCGAAGGAAGTAGCTGAAAAAGTGAAGAAAAAGAGGGAGGCCTTCATGAAATACAAGAGATCACAGAGAGCAGAAGACAGGCATCTGTATTTGGAAAAACTTAGAGAAGCTAGCAAAGTAGTCAAGAAGGCAAAGATTCAAAAGGAGGAGGAAATAGCCAATGCAATAAAATGGGGGGATAAGACATTTTTCAGATACATTAGTGAGAAGAGGAAGGGCAAAAGTGGTATTGTCAGACTCAAGGGTGCAGGGGGGAATATGTAGAAGCTGATAAGGATAAAGCGGAATTGCTTAACAAATATTTTTGTTCTGTGTTCACAGATGAAGAACCAGGAGCAGGACCTCAGAAAACACCCACAAATAGGAACAGAAGCGAGGGACATCTTGAACAATTTTCAGAAGACTGTGTTCATGAGAAACTAGCTCAACTTAAAGTAGACAAAGCAATGGGACCGGATGGGATACACTCTAGAATACTGAGGGAACTTGGGGATGTTCTAGCAACTCCACTTACTGACCTTTTCAATGCCTCGTTGGAGTCGGGAGTGGTGCCAAAGGACTGGAGAGAGGCTCATGTGGTGCCTTTACACAAAAGCGGAAGTAAGGATGTGGTTGAAAACTACAGGCCGGTTAGTTTAACTTCGGTGGTGAGTAAATTATTGGAAACGCTGCTGAAAGAGAAAATAGTGAGGTTTCTGGAGTCCAGCGGATTACAGGATCCGAGGCAGTATGGATTCACCAGAGGCAGGTCTTGTCAGACAAATCTGATTGATTTCTTTGACTGGGTGACCAGGGAGTTGGACCGAGGGAGAGCTCTAGATGTGGTGTATTTAGATTTCAGTAAAGCCTTTGACACTGTTCCTCACATGCGACTTATAAACAAACTGAGCACCCTAGGGATGGACCCCAAAGTTACTGCTTGGGTTAGAAATTGGTTGGGTGGGAGGCGACAAAGAGTACAAGTAAATGGAGCTCACTCTGAGGAGAAGGATGTTACCGGTGGTGTGCCCCAGGGATCTGTCCTTGGTCCGATTCTTTTTAACATCTTTGTTAGTGATATAGCGGAAGGGCTGTCGGGTAAGGTTTGCCTCTTTGCAGATGATACCAAAATCTTCAATAGAGTAGACACCCAGGAAGGTGTAGATAACATGAGGAGGGATCTAGCTAAGCTTGAAGAATGGTCTAGAATTTGACAGCTGGGATTTAATGTTAAAAAATGTAAGGTCATGCATTTGGGCTGCAGCAATCCAAGGGAGCAATACAGTATAGGAGGTGAAGTACTTTTGTCCACTAAAGAAAAGCGGGACCTAGGCGTGGTTGTGTCTGATGATCTTTAAAGTAGCTAAACAGGTAGAAAAGGCAACGGCAAAAGCTAGAAGGATGCTTGGGTGCATACGGAGAGGAATGGCTAGCAGAAAAAAGGAGGTGATAATGCCTCTGTATAAGTCTTTGGTGCGACCTCATTTGGAGTATAGTGTGCAATTCTGGAGACCGCACCTTCAAAAGGATGTGAACAGGATGGAGTCGGTGCAGAGGGTGGCTACTAAAATGATTAGTGGGTTTCATTATAAAGCATATGAGGACAGACTGAAGGATCTTAATATGTACTCCTTAGAGGAAAGGCGGGATAGAGGTGATATGATTGAGATGTTTAAATACCTCCGTGGCATAAATGTTCAGGGAGAGAGCCTCTTTCAATTGAAAGCAAGTTCTGCTACGAGGGGACATGAGATGAGGGTGAAGGGGGATAGATTCAGGAGTGATATGCGGAAATATTTTTTTAAGGAAAGAGTAGTGGATCCAAGGAATAGTCTCCCAGTGGAGTTGGTAGAGATGAGGACAGTAACTGAATTCAAAAAAGCATGGGACCAACACAGAGGATCTCTAAAGGTAAAAAGTGGACTGTTGTAGTTGTTGATATGGAAGGACAGACTAGATAGGCCATGTGGTCTTTTTCTGTCATCATGTTTCTATGTTTCCCAGGTCGGCAGATTTACCCTCCTTGCTCATCTTTTTTTCAGGACGGTTTGATAGGGGACTGTCCCTCGGTTCCTTAGAAACATAGAAACAGAAATATGACGACAGAAAAAGACCACTTGGCCTATATAGTCTGTCCTTGAGGGTTCTTTTTTTTTTTTTTTTTTTTAAGAGTGCCCGTGGCCTCACATCGGGGGTGGGGGGGGGGAAGAAATGAGACATTTGCATCCTTTCTCGCAGTCAGTCATTCCATTTTTAGATTGAGCTTAGTTCTACATGAATGAATGTATGAAACTTTCGAGCCCTTGAAATGGGCCATGTTTAAAGATTTGTCCGTCAAGACCATCTTTCCAATTGTGCTCTGCATAATACATTAGGGTGTGTCAATTTTGGAGATGTCATAATCTTAAAAAGCACTAGTGAAAAAATTGGTACCATTTCATGTAGCAAATCAGCAACTAGCTTTAAATTTTGTGTAATATGTTATTTACCTACATATATACAAATTACATAAAATTATACAAATTACTGTTGGAAATAGGACCCGTGTCACATAGCAGATGGGGGGAGTGGCCTAGTGGTTAGGACACTGTACCTCAGGCCCGAGGGCTAGGGGTTCAAGTCCCACCTGGGGACAGCAATCTTAGACCAGAGGGACTGGGGTTTCTAGTCCTATAGGCACTCCTTGTGGCCTTGGGCAAGCCACTTAACCTTCAGTTGCCTCAGGTACACATAGATTGTGAGCCCTTTGGGGACAAAGGGATGTATCAAGTACCTGTTTGTAGTGATTGCATAATGTAAACCGCTTTGATAGAAGAATAAGGCGGTATAGAAAACTGGTTAAATAAATGAGAATATGGATTTCCAAGCATAATCTGAAAGAAAAGAATCTGAAAAACCTAAGAATGATTGTAAAGTTCTGTGTTGAGGTTTATATGGTGAACTGGTTCAGTATAAAAATAAATAGCAATTGGACACAAGATCGCAGGCATCTCCTTTTCCAGCTGCAGCTGTTGAAGGAACAGCGTGAAAAGGTAAGGAAGATAGTCATGTCTACAGTGAAAAGATCAGCTTGGTATGGTTACAGTGAGTGTGTTCTGCAAACTATGTTGGGCAGTGAAGAGGAACAGGAGAGAGGAGATGCAGTGGAAAAGATATTGAACATAAGAAATGTCATATTGGGTTAGACCAAGGTCTATCAAGCCCAGTATCCTGTTTACGACAGTGGCCAATCCAGGTCAAAAGTACCTAGCAGTTTCCCAAAAAGACACACACGTTCCATAATGCTTGTATTGGGGCAAGCAGTGGGTTACCTGGGTCCTCTTTAATAATGGTTTATGGACCTTTTCTCCAGGAACTTGTCCAAACCTTTTTTTATATATAATTCTTTTTATTGAGTTTTATGTGCAAATACAATAATCAACCATCTTGTTTCCCAAAACAATAACATTCAGCCAAACAAAACCCCCCATATCATAATAGTACAACTTGTTACACTATTACTGGTTATGGTCAATTTGGTACATTGTATAAGTTGCATTTGCTATCTTTGACTACATTATCCACCAAATCATCCCACTGTGTACCTCTAATTACATTATCACAGGATTAGCCTAATAATTCAACATAACTATCACCTTCAGTGATTCTATATGTAATAGGTGCCTATTTAGGGTACCCTACCCCTATGAATTTAGTTTATTCAGATTGGTACTCCAAGCATAACACACAGAACAACCACCTACAATGCCATCGTTATTCTTCTCTTATTCCCCCCCTTCCCCCCTTCCTCCCCTTTAATGAAAGGCAATTCAAAGCTTCAAATATTCTAGAAGAGGAAGCCACCTTTCTTTAAACTTTTCCTCCCTCAGGCATCGCACCGCTGTCAGTTGCTCCATCAGGGCAATCCGATGGAGCCTGCTCTTCCAGCACTCCAAGCCCGGAAGTTGGGCCTGCTTCTATGCTCTTGCAATTTCGCTATGGGCCGCTTGGATACACGCCCTTATGAGACGTTCAAACTTCTTGCCAATGTTATCGGGCCAAATACCCAATAAACCCAACCCCATGTCCAATTCTATTGGCTCCCCAATAAGATCCTGTATTTGCTTCCCCACCATTTCCCAGTATAACTTTACCCTTGGGCACCCCCACCACACATGTAGAAAGGTGCCCTCGCTCCCACACTCCCTCCAGCACCGATCAGACACTGTTGGGAACATCTTATGCAACCTCTCCGGGGAGTAGTACCAGCGATACAGCAACTTATAAGATGTCTCCCTAATTGCCACCGACAGGGCCTGGCGTGCAATATTCACATATACCTGCTTCCAACCTTGCTCTCCTAGCTCCCTTCTCAAGTCCCTTTCCCACACTATCTGATGGGGAAACTTCCTCAAATCTCCTCATCCCAATCCACGATACAGTTGAGTTATCAACCCCCTAGTTCTCCAGGACCAAGAAGGAAGTCAGTCCTCACTTATGGGTGACGTCGGCGCCGATGGAGCCCTCGCGGAGCAATTTTCCCCAGCTTTCGCAGAAAGCCTTTGGGAATTGCAGCGCGCATGCGCGGTCCCCTTCCCGCCCAAGGGTGCCATCTTGCTCAGTCTTCTTTTTTCCGCGGAGCCCTACAGACGTAGTTTGTGATCGCCGCTGAAAAAGTTGATTTTTCGTTTGTTTTTTCTCGGTTCGACGCCGTGTCCCTTTCCCGTCCGGCCTCGATACTCCAATATCGAGTCCGTTCACATTTTTTCGGGTTTTTTTCCTTGTAACGGGCGTTCCCGCCACTTTTTTCTTTTTCCCTGGCAGCGCGGTCTTTCGACCTCGCAGGGGCCCTTTTTCCCTCGATGGCTGCCAGCGGTTTTAAAAAGTGTGATCGTTGTACCAGACTTATGTCTCTTAACGACACACATGACTGCTGCCTCCGTTGCCTCGGACCCAATCATGACTCGATGAGTTGTGGTCCTTGCAACAAAATGTCCTCGAAGGCATTGAGGAGTCGGCAGTCACAAAAGGAACGAATCTTCTCTGACTCCGCGTCCGGTCGGGCCCGGACCTCGTCAGAGGCTTCGACGTCTCGTGACTCCGGCCCCGAGCATTGTCGGAGTTCCTCTGAGCGGGGGTCTCCCGGCCGGGAACATCGTCGGAAGAGGAAACCCGCGAGGGAGGCGTCGGAGGACACTCCTGGTCCCTCGAGGGCCAGGTCGCATAGCCCCGTCAGCCGCCCCGGGTCCTCGGAGGCGGAGAGGTCGTCGAAGCATCCTCGTCTCGAAGTGGAGTCTCCTGGACACGTGAGTACTATAGTCCTCGTGGACTCACCTCCGAGGGAAGCAACGTGTCGGGCCCGAGTCGGGGGCTGCTGGGTCTTCTGAGTTTGGTCTCAGATTGACGGCCTTGGAGAGCAGTATCGCTGCCTTCATGGACCAGCAGCAGGCATTGATGACCGGCCTCGCCAGTGCATCTGCCCCGACCACCGGGACGTCGACGTCCAAGTCGACCCCGGAGGCCGAGCCGATCCTCGAGTCCATACGAGCTCGAGTCGATCCTCGGCCAAGGTCTCCCTCGGCCTCCCGTTCGGGACCGAGGTCGTCGACGCTGGCCTTGGCGTCGGGGCGGAGGTCCTCGGCACTCGCCCGCACGGAGCCGCTCGATTCCTCCACGGAGGAGTCGGGCTGGGACACGGAGGAGGACGAGTCACCCGGTTCTTTTCAGACTCGGTGCGTACCCTCCGACTCGCCCGAGTCGGAGACGATCCCCCCCGGAGGACACCCGGTTCTCCGATTTCGTGAGGGACATGGCCAAGGCTTTGGCCTTCCCCATGGATCCGGAGGAGGAGCCTCGAGCCGAAGAGCTCGAGGCCCTCCAGTATGACTCTCCCCCGAAGGAGGCCTTTACTGTACCGGTTCCTCCGATGCTGGAGCGGCTGCTCTTCCGCATGTGGGAGAGCCCGGCCTCGACGCCGGTGCTAAGCAAGCGGGTCGATTCCATGTATCGAGTCCGCAAGAGCCCCGGGTTCCAGAAGGCACAACTACCGCACCATTCCATGGTGGTGGAATCGGCCATGCATCGACTTAAGAGTCAGAAGATGCACTCCTCGGTGCCTCCGGGTAAGGAGGCCCGGAACCTGGATGCCCTCGGTAGGAAGTGCTTCCAGGGCTCTATGCTTGCTTACCGAGTCCAGACATACCAGCTATATATGGGCATGTATCTTCGAGACCTGGCAAAGGAAATTGCCGGGTTCTCTGCTGGTCTCTCCGAGGAACCTTTGCAGAGGTTCCAGGCCTTATCCACTGGCATTCGAGAGTGCTCGAAGTTTATTTCTCGAGCAGCCTACGATGGCTTCGAAGCGTTGGCTCGAGTAGCCGGAGCCGGCATCGGCGCTCGTCGTCAGGCTTGGCTTCAGTCATCTGACCTCGAGCCATGGGTGCAGGACAAAACCTCTTTGGCAAGCCCATGGCTGAAAAGGCGGCAGAACTCGAGTCCGAGACTCTCACCAGAACCCGCCTATCCAGAAAGACCTCTGCCCCTTCAGAGAAGAGGAAGGTCTCAGGGAAAAAGTCCTTTTACCCGAGGAAGGTGTCTGCCTATAAACAACACCACCCACAATATCAAGCCTCAGCAGCTCCCCATCAGGGCCAGCAGGCTAAGGGACAGGGTAATGGGTCCCGTAGGCAGAAGGCCCCCAAGCCCACTACACAGGCCCCTGCTCAGCAGGGTGGGGGTTTTTGACTATGCCGGCATAGCCTCTCCCCCTCCGCGGCTTTCGCTCAGCATGGGGGGCCGGCTGACCCACTTTGCCCACAGGTGGTCAGCCATAACATCCGATTCCTGGGTGCTGCAGGTGGTTCAAAAGGGCTACCTCTTACATTTTCACCAGGTGCCTTCTCCCTACTTTCCGGGGGAGCCTCCAAGACCCCCTCTGCACAGGGACTTACCCCTGCAGGAGCTGCAAAGTCTGCTCCAGGAACAGGCTGTGGAGCCAGTGCCCCAACACCTGTGGGGTCACGGGTTTTATTCGAGGTACTTCCTGGTACCAAAAAGAACAGGAGGCCTCAGACCCATCCTGGACTTGTGCATCCTCAACAAGTTCCTGCAGCGGGAAAAGTTCAAGATGCTTACCCTTGGAATCCTACTGCCCTACCTCCAGCAGGGAGATTGGCTATGCTCCTTGGATCTAAAGGATGCTTATACTCACATCCTTATTCATCCGGACCACCGGCAATATCTAAGATTTGTGGTGGCGGGGAATCATTATCAGTACCGCGTACTGCCCTTTGGCCTCTCCTCCGCTCCCAGGGTGTTCACGAAATGCCTGGCAGTGGTGGCAGCCTTCCTGAGGCTTCAAGGCCTCTTCGTCTTCCCCTACCTAGACGACTGGCTCATCCGGGCACAGTATTCCTTAGAGGTCACTCAGGCCACTCAACGCACAGTGGCTCTGCTTCAGCACTTGGGCTTCGTCATAAACTTCGAAAAGTCCACTTTGCTCCCCTCTCAGGATCTCGAATTCATAGGAGCGCGGCTGGACACTCTGCAGGCTCGTGCCTTCTTGCCTCTGGAACGGGCCAACAGGCTCATAGCTCTGGCCGGCAGGTTCCCCAGCGCGTCACCGGCCTCTGCCAGACAATTCCTGCAACTGCTCGGTCACATGGCCTCCACAGTCCATGTCACTCCGAATGCCCGTCTACATATGAGACCTGCTCAGTGGAGCCTTCGCACTCAGTGGCATTAGGCCACAGGGAGACTGACGGACTTAATACAGATCTCCGACTGCCTGGTCTCCTCTCTGCAATGGTGGCTTCACCTGCCCAATCTGGTACTTGGCATGACTTTTCAGTTTCCTCCACCTTCCCAAGTGCTAACGACAGATACCTCTCTCCTGGGATAGGGAGCGCATTGCCAGGGAACATGCACTCAAGGCCTTTGGACACCTTGGGAGGCTGCTCAGCAGATAAACATCCTGGAGCTGCGGGCGATCCGCCTAGCTCTGCGGACCTTCTCTCACCTCACTTCCTGTCGGTCTGTACTGGTACAGACGGACAATCAGGTTGCCATGTTCTACGTGAACAAACAGGGGGGCACGGGCTCCCTCCTTCTATGTCAGGAGGCTCGGAGACTGTGCTCTTGGGCAGTCAACCACGACATCCTCCTCAAGGCTGTTTACCTGCCCGGGCAGGAAAATTGCCTAGCCGACAAACTGAGCCAGATTCTGCAGCCGCACGAATGGAGGTTGAACCCCGTAGTTGTCCAGCGGATCTTCCGCCGGTGGGGCCTCCCCACCGTGGATCTCTTTGCCAGTCCTCTAAACCGGCAACTTCCCAGGTTCTGCTCCCGGCACCCGCATCCTCTCAGAGTAGCGCCGGATGCTTTCCTCATCTCGTGGTCCACGGGCCTACTGTATGCCTTTCCTCCCACGCCACTTGTGTCCCGGACGCTGTTCAAAGTTGTCCAGGACAGGGCCTCCGTGATCCTGGTAGCGCCCAGGTGGCCGAGACAACCCTGGTTCCCTCTACTCCTACACCTAGCGGTGGACACCCCTCTTCCTCTGGGGTTTCAGCCCGATCTCCTGACCCAGGATCAGGGTACTCTCCTGCACCCCAACCTCCAGGCCCTTCATCTGATGGCCTGGCTGCTGAAAGGGTAGTCCTAGCTGCGCTCTTACTTCCTCCGGAGGTGGAAGATGTTGTCCTGGTGGTCTCGGCGAACTTCAACCCGGAAATCTTACGCCCTTAAATGGCGTCGCTTCTCGGTCTGGTGTTCTCAGCGCTCTGAGGACCCCTTCGCCTGCTTAGTATCGGTGGTACTGCAATATTTGCTTCACCTCTCTGATCTAGGCCTCAAATCCAACTCTGTCAGGGTCCACCTCAGTGCTCTCTCTGCACATCATTCACCGGTGGAGGGCCAGCCTCTTTCCTCGCACCCCTTGGTGGCGTGTTTTCTCAAGGGCCTTCTTCTGCTTAAGCCCCCGTTGCGCCCTCCAGCTCCTGACTGGGATCTCAATGTGGTCTTGCAAAGGCTTACCTGTCCGCCTTTTGAACCCATGGCTACCTGCCCTCTTCGTTTCCTCTCCTGGAAAACTCTCTTCTTGGTGGCCCTTACCTCCGCTAGGCACGTTTGTGAACTACAGGCCCTAGTGTCAGAAACCCCATACACTAGGTTCTACAAGATTAGGGTGGTTTTACGGACTCACCCTAAGTTTCTTCCAAAGGTGGTCTCCCCTTTTCACATCAATCAAGAGGTGGTTCTTCCGACCTTCTTTCCCAGGCCGCATACAAGCCGAGCTGAAACTGTTCTGCATACCCTGGACTGTAGAAGAGCCTTATCCTTCTACCTTGACCGTACACGAGAGCATAGAAAGGCTGTCCAGCTTTTCGTATCTTTTGACCCCAATCGGTTGGGGGTACCTGTCTCTAAGCGTACTTTGTCCATCTGGGTAGCTGACTGTATCGCCTGGGCTTATGGGGCAGCCGGCCTCTCCTTAGACAGTCGGGTCATGGCTCACCGTGTCAGGGCGAAGGCTGCGTCAGTGACTCATCTCCGCTCTGTTCTGTTGGCAGACATCTGCCGGGCCGCTACTTGGTCTTCAAGCCAGACGTTTGCGGCTCATTACTGCCTGGAGAGGGAGTCCCGCAGGGACAGTGCTTTCGGACAGGCAATCCTCCACAATCTCTTTGAGGTCTAGGCAACTCCTACCCTCCGGCCCTGGTGTTGGGCTACCGGCCGGATTCGTATTCAGAGAAGATTCCTTCCTTCTGTACTGTTGAGCTTGAGGGAGCTCTTTTTTCGGCTTGAGGTCTCCGGTAGCCTTAAGCTCGGGAGTCCCATAAGTGAGGATTGACTTCCTGCTTGGTCCTGGAGAAAGAGTAGTTTCTCACCTGTAACAGGTGTTCTCCAGGAGCAGCAGGAATCAGTCCTCACTACCCTCCCTCCTCCCCTTGGAGTTGCAGTCATTTTTATTATCTGTTTTTGCTAACTTTTTTGCTATCTTTCTGCTATGTCATCAGACTGAGCAAGATGGCACCCTTGGGCGGGAAGGGGACCGCGCATGCGCGCTGCAATTCCCAAAGGCTTTCTGCGAAAGCTGGGGAAAATTGCTCCGCGAGGGCTCCGTCGGCGCCGACGTCACCCATAAGTGAGGACTGATTCCTGCTGCTCCTGGAGAACACCTGTTACAGGTGAGTAACTACTCTAACTCTCCCAGCCCTGCCAGAGCACCGCCCTTTCATCCTAGGCGCCCCCCCCCCCCGGACTCCCTGATTCTCCTCTGGGTCAGAAAGTGCTTAACTTGCAAGTATGGGAAGAAGTCTCCCTCCCGCAGGTGGTATTTCACCCTAAGGTCCGTAAAGGGAATCAGGTCCCCATCTTTTATAAATTTCTCAAAGGTGTCTAGCCCTGCTCTCTCCCATCGCCGGAATATCCCCTCTCTTCCCGGATCAAACCCTCTTGTCCCCCTCACAGGGGCCAACAGTGAAAAACTTGTCCCTGAGGCAAAGTGTCTACTTGCCCTACGCCACTGTGTGTTCAGGTGCCAAAGAAACGGATTTGCCCTCCATCTCCCCTTGGAGAGTCTGTCTAGTAACCAGGGCAAATACTTCAGTTGGGTCCCCTCTGCCCAGTATTGCTCAATTTCCCGAAACCTTTCCCCCCCCCCCCCAATATCCCTTCACTTGAATACCTGCCTCAGTTGAGCAGCCGCATAGTATCGCGCTACATCTGGTACCCCTAGCCCCCCTCCCTCCCTATTTGCATACATTATCCTTCTACTCACCCGCTAGCGACTATTACCCCACACAAAAGTGAAAATCTGATTCTGTAGTGAATGTAACTCCCGACTTGCAATCCCAACTGGCAGAGTTTGAAGTAAATATAGCAGCCACGGTAAGAGATTCATCTTCAAGACTGCTACTCTGCCCAACCAAGAAAGTTCTACCTCCTTCCATCTGGTCATATCTTTCCTCAACTGCCCAAATAACGGGGGATAATTCGCCCCATATAACCCTGTTGGGTGAGCCGTGACCTGCACCCCCAGGTATTTTATAGATCTATTCGCTCATCGAAACAGAAAGGAGCCCTTTAGGCTCTCGATAATCTGGGGTTTCAACATGATAGACATAGCTTCAGTTTTGTCTCAATTGACCTTAAATCCCGAAAGATCCCCATACTCCCTGAGCTCCTTCATCAACACCGGAAGAGAGACAATTGGCTGTGTCAGAGCAAAAAGCACGTCGTCTGCGAACAATACCATCTTGTGTTGTGTCTGCCCCACTCCTATGCCCTGATGTCCTGTACTGACCGAATCCGAGCAGCCAGCGGTTCCATAACCAGCGCGAAGAGCAGCGGGGATAGTGGGCACCCCTGGCGAGTCCCTCACCCCAATGGAAAGAACTCGGAGTACCCTCCGTTCATGCTCACAGCCGCCACTGGTGAGGCATATAATGCTTTTATCCACGATCAGAACTTGGGGCCCAAACCTATATGTTCCAACACCGCTTGAAGGAAGTCAAAGCTGACCCTATCAAAGGCCTTTTCCGTGTCTATAGAGAGGAACATAGCCTGCTGCTCCTCCTGCCTCGCCAACCACCCTAACTGGATCACCCTCCGTATCCCATCTGCCGGCTGCCTACCCATAATAAACCCAGATTGGTCCGGGTGTACCAGCCCCGGCATAAGCGGACTTAATCTCAGCGCCAACACCTTTGCCAGAATCTTGACGTCTATGTTCAGCAATGATATAAGTCGGTATGAACTACAAACCGCCGGATCTCTCCTCAACTTTGGAATCACCACTGTGGCGGCCTGGCTCATAAATGTTGGCAAAGCCTCCCCCTTCAACACAGCGTTAAACACTCTCGTTAAAAGGGGGCCCAGCGACTCCAACAATTTCTTGTAAAACAAGCCCGAGAGCCCGTCAAGACCCAGTGCCTTGCCTGGAACCAGAGACTTAATGGCACCCATAACCTCTTCTAATGCTTTCTCTTCCTCCAACCCCTCCCCATCCAAGTCCCCCAGTCGCGCACTTCCTTTCCCCCATTCTGTAAGTACTGCTTAATTGCCTCTTCCTCACACTGTGTATCTGCTGTATACAATTTTTTATAATACTCCCGGAACCTCTCCCGAATGTCCCTGCTTTTAAACAGCAGATTATTTTGAGGGCCTTTAATTTTTACAATCGTTCGCCTCTGCCTTTGGGTCTTTAATTTGTTACTCAAGAGGCGGCCAGACTTGTTATCAAACTCATAATAACGCTGATTTGCCCTCTCCAGCTGTCAGGAAATCCGTTCCAACTGGAGGGCATTCAGTTGCTTTCGGATTTCCTCGACTTTTCCCCTCAATCTGGCCCCCCCACCTTCTGCTTGTGGGCTCTCTCCAACTCCTCCAGTTGCCCAGTAAGATGACGTACCTCCTCCACCCTCGCTCTCTTCCTTTGGGCTCCCATCTGGATCAGATGTCCCCGTACTACAGCCTTCAATCCATCCCATAGACCTCACATCGATACTTCCCCATTGTCATTCAACTCCATGTAGTCCGTTATCACCTTCTTTAGCTTCTGCTCCACTCCCCCCCCTCTGCAACAAATAGTCATTCAATCTCCAGAAGGTCCGTCTTCCCACCTCCCCTGGCGGTCCAAACTGTGCCCCCACCGGGGCGTGGTCCGACCAAGTGATTGCCCCTATGGTTACCTCATCCAAGGCCTCCATCCAATACCCGTCTCCCAGGAGATAATCTATTCAGCTGTAAGAGTCATGTACCGCCGAGTAAAACGTAAAGTCCCTTGCCCGGGAATTTGCCAACCTCCATAGATCCTCTAATCCCAATTCCTTCATCCATCTCTGGAATTCCCTACACCCTCCTTCATCCCCCCACCCCTCCCTTGCCTACTCTCCAGCACTAAGTTGCAGTCCCCTCCCACCAGAACCCTCCCCTGGGTTTTCCCAACCAGCCATGTACCCATCTCTTCCCAGAACCCCCTTTGCCCACTATTCGGCCCATAGACAGAAATTAGGGTTACCTGCTCACCCCCTAACTCTCCCGCCACCACCACTGCCCTTCCATCCTTTTTCCTATGCACCTGCCTCACCTCAAATGGAACACCCTGCCCAATCAAGATTGAAACCCCTGATTTCCTCCTCCCCCCTCCTCCGCTGCAAAGTACCCCTGATATTTACCCGATCCCAGCAAATGCTCATCCTCCTTGCGCAGATGCGTTTCCTGCAGGAAAGCCACCTGCCACTTCCAATTCTGTAACTCCACATCAGCTTTCTCTTTTGTGGCGAGTTCATGTCCCTCACATTCAAACTCCCTACTATCAATCCCGACGCCATAATAACCTTGCACCCCCCCCTAGACCCACTACTCATCATCCATGCCTTCCCCCTCCCCCCCCCCACCCCCAACATACAGAGCTCCACTCCGACCTCCACCGAGGATGTGACCCCCCCCTTGGGCACTACTTCATCCCCCCTCCCTCTATTACCTCTCTTCTACCAACCCTTCCCCCCGCTCCCCCCTTATAATCTCTGCCCTGCTAAACATCAACCAGTATTTTATACCAACAATTCTTGGTTGGGTGAGCGTACCCCTCCCCCACCCCCATTCAGCCAACAAAAACACATTCACCCATCTCAACCCTTTAACCCTGGAACCTCTTCATCATATTTATCATAATGATTCTGTAAAGTAAACCGCTGCTGATCGTAGGAAGCAGCGGTATACAAATGTTTACTAAATAAAAAATAAATAAATAAATATCACTGGGGACCAGAGATCAAAGAAAAAGGGGGAGAAAAATTAAACTCCAGACTCTGCATTTTTAGATCACACAGTCCCACTTGTCGTTTCTGCAGCCATCTCTCCTTGGTCCGCTGATCCATTCTTCCTCTTCAAACGCTGGCCCTTCACCGACACTGTCTCCCATCCGGAGCACAGTTCTGTGCTCCCCTTCTGTCCCGGTATCTTCTTCAGCTCCGGCAGTTGAGGGGCCCCCTCCTGGCGCAAACTTCTCCAGGCCTCCACCTCCGTTCGCACTCTAAATCCCCTTCCATTTATGTCCATCAACAGAGCAAAAGGGAACAACCACCGATATTTCATTTTCTCTGTCCGCAAGTATTGTGTGACCTGCTTCATCTCCCGGCGCCTCTGCAGCATGCCCGCAGAAAGATCGTGGTACAACTCCACTTTCTGGCCCTCCCAGGTGAAACGCCTCCGGGCCGCAGCAACTCTCATCACCTTCTCTTTTGTCACAAATGAAGCCAGACATGCCACGATATCCTGTGGCTGCCCTCCTCATGCCGGGCCCAACGCACAGTGTGCCCTTTCCACTTTCACTTCCATTCCCTCCTCCGTGGCTTCATCACGCTGCAATAGAAATCGGCATAGCTTTTGAACCACTGCTGTCGCATCTGCAAACACCTCCGTCTCCAGCAGTCCCCTCACTCTCAGATTGTTCTGCCGAGAGCGGTTTTCGAGATCTTCCAACTTATCTTTCAGGTTAGATTGTTCAACTTGGTAACGCTGCATTTGGGCCTCTATTTCAGTTTCTCTCTCCGCATGCCGGTCCGCCTACTCCTCCAACGTTTCCACTCGATTGCCAAGCTCCCCTGCCAGGATTTCTTTCAGCTCCCCCCACATGCCACTGATTTCTCTCTTTAATGAGCGCATCCAGCCCCATATATCACCCCGGGTGCAGCCCTCGTCGGCGCGCTCCAGCTCCTCCTCCGACTCTTCTCCTGACGCCATGTGCTCCGATGCTTTTCGGACCCTTCGCTCGTTATTGTTAGCGTATGGGGACTTAAACTTTGCTAGTTTCTTTCGGACCGACATCTCATCTGGTCCCCCACTCCACAGACACCAGCTTATTCTACTGGGATGAGGTTAAACAGCACTTTTCCTCCTTTATTGTAGCGTCCCGATGGGAGCTTCAAACTTAAGCTGCCATCTCCCAGGTGACTTCACTTCTTCCCTCCGTCCAAACCTTTTTTAAACCCAGCTACACTAACGGCTTTTACTACATCCTCTGGTAACGAATTCCCATTTTATTACCCGTTGAGTGAAAAAATATTTCCTCTTAATAGTCTTAACGAGTTACACTGTAGTTTCATTTCTTGTCCCCTAGTCTTTCTACTTTTGATACTGTAAAGAATCGATCTACGTTTACCCGTTCCACTCCATTCATTAATTTACAGACCTCTATCATATCTCCTCTCAGCCATCCCTTTGCCAAGTTGAAAAGCCCTAATCTTTTAAGCCTCTCCTCATAGGGGGTATTCTTCCACCCCCTTTACCATGTTGGTGACTCTTCTCTGTACCTTTTCTAATTCTGCTATATCCTTTTTAAGATACGGCAACCAGAATTGCACAGAATATTCAAGGTGCGGTCACACTATGGAACGATACAGAGACATTATTGTTTTATTCTCCATTCCTTATGATTCCTAGCATTCTCCAGGAACAAGCAAGAAGTCAGTCCTCACTTATGGGTGACATCAGCACCGACGGAGCCCGCGCAGAGCAATTCCCCAGCTTTCAAAGAAAACCTTTGGGATTGCTGCCACACATGCATGGTCCTCTTCCCGCCCAAAGGTGCCATCTTGCTCAGTCTCCCTTTTTCAGCGGAGTCCTTCGGACACACGTCCTCTTCCCTCGAAAAAAGTGTTTCATTTTCAGCCTCTGGCCTGTGGGGTTTTTTCCGGTAGCACCGGTCCTCTACCCATCCTCCTCTGCTCTGTTTTTCCCTTGAGCAAGGGGACATCTTTTTCTGTAAAAGTTTTTTGTCCTTTTGCGGGCTTCGTGCCCTTTTTTCCCACCGTTGCTCACAAAGGTCTTCGACCTAGCGGGGACCCTTCTTGCCCCAATGGCCACCGGGTTTAAGAAATGTGACAGATGCTCCAAAAACATGTCGCTCACGGATACCCACGACTGCTGTCTTTGGCGTCTTGGGCCGACCATGACCCGGAGCTCTACTCTCTTTGTAAGAAAATGTCCTTCAAGGCCCTGCTAAGTCGTAAACAGAAGTCCGATGACATTTTCCGGAAGGTAGCCCTGGAATCCTCGGCAGCACCCTTGGTCGTCCCTCTGCTGGTGGGATCCCCCACCTCGGTCGCACGCTCTCGGCGGCACTCTGACCAGGGGTCCCCTGAAGTAGAGAGGCGTAAGAAGAAGATGATCACACAGTCGCTGTTAGGGGCCCCAGACAAGTGCGAGTGCTCCCACCTTGGTCGCTCAGCCCTCCCTTGGCGTTCCCGAGAGTCTGATAAGGAGCGGCCTCTTAAGGTACCTTGTACAGATACGGAGGCCTCCGGCAATGGCGCCCGGTCTCCTGAGGGCCCCCTCTCCTCCTCCACACCAGACCCGGTAACCCCGGTGTTGACGTCGCAGGGACCCCAGTCCGCATGGGAGTCCCGTATGCTGGCACTAGAGTGCAACATTTCTGCCTTCTTAGCTGCCCAACAGGCGCTCTTGCCCAGCACGGCTGGCTTGCGCCTCGAGACCGAGGTTCCCTCAAGAGGAACACTGAAACCCGCCCTGGAAACCCCCGAGAGCAGTGGGCCTCGTGAGGGTCCTTGGCATCGGTCTCGCTCGCCTTCCCGGTCCTCGGGAGCGAGATCCTACAAGCGTGCCACGACCTCTGGACCGGGTGACTAGAATGAGTCAGATTCCTTCTGAGACCTCTCGGACTGGGAGTTGGACGGGGATATCTCCCCGGAGACCCGTGCCCACAGGGACCTCCCTTCAGATCTGTCCCCACCCGAGGACACATCATTCCTAGTGTTCATGTGGGACATGGCATGGGCCCTCAGCCTAGCTACGCAGGCTGAAGAGGAGCCGCGGGCTGAAGAACTCGATATTCTGCAGTATGAGTCCCCGCCTCGGGAGTCTCTTACTGTTCCAGTTCCTCCCATTTTGTCAAGGCTGCTCCTCCGCATATGAGAGACACCTGCTTCGGTCCCCATAGTGAGCAAGTGCCTCGACACTGTGTACAGAGTCCAACATGGCTCGGTGTTCCGGAAGACCGAGCTCCCACACTCCTTCATGGTAGTGGAGTTAGTGATGCGGCAGTAAAAGAGCCCGAAGTCGCACTCTGGCCCCCCCAGGCAGGGAGTCGAGAGCTCTTGATGCCCTCTGGCTCAAGGCCTATCAGGCGCATCCAGGCATACCAATTGTATATGGACATATTTCTGTGTGACCTCGCCAAAGAGCTCGGCGTGTTCTCCGCAGGCCTCGGGGGTGACCCCTTCTCAGGTTCCCAAACCCTCTTGAGATCTGTCACGGAGTGCTCAAAGTACCTCTCCCACACTGCGTATGACGGGTTTGAGATCTCCACCTGAGTGGCAGCGGCCAACATCAGGGCCCAATGCCAGGCATGGCTCCAATCCTCGGACCTGGAGCAGCGGGTCCAGGAGAAGCCTCTGGATGTTATCTGCCTCGGCGAGCAGCTATTTGGTAAACCTATGGAGGATAAGGCCGCTGAGATAGAAACAGTGTTCGTCACTTGAAGCAGTCTCTCGTGTAAGACCTCCTCTGTCCGTCAGAAGAAACAGCAAACAAAGAAGCCGTTCTTCCAAAGGAAGGGACTCCCCTACCGGGGTTACCCTCCTTTCCTACCCACCCCCACGCCGGCTCTCGGCATGCAGGGGAAGGGAGGTGCACATAGCCACCACAAGCCTAAAGAGCCTAAGGCCCAGCAACTGGTGCCACCCCAAACCGCACAGGGTTTTTGACGCCAATGGCATCATCTCTCGCCCCCGGCAGCACTTCTGCCGGTGGGGGGGATGCCTGTCCCTCTTCACCCAGCAAGGGGCGTCGATCACATCAGACACCTGGGTCCTCCGAGTGAGCCGAGATGGATATTGTCTCCACCTGGACAGGCGCTCTCACTGCTCGCCAGCAGAGCCTACTCTGCTCCTTTCGCACCATACCTTCTTGCAGCGGGAGCTCTCCAACCTCCTCGCCCAATGGGCAGTCGAGAAGGTACCGCTGCACCTTCAAGGCCATGGGTTCTACTCCCGCTCCTTTCTCGTTCTGAAAAAGACGGGGGGCCTACGCCCCATCCTCGACCTCCGGAACCTAAACAAGTCCTTGGTGCGGGAGAAGTTCAAAATGTTATTGCTTGGCATCCTGCTGCCCTTCCTTCAGCAAGGTGATTGGCTATGCTCCTAGGACCTCAGGGTTGCTTACGTCCACATCCTAATCCACCCCCAACACAGGCAATACCTGCGCTTTTGAGTGCAGGGGGAACACTACCAGTACAGGGTGCTCCCATTCGGGCTTGTGTCTGCACCGCAGGTTTTCACAAAATGTCTCTCCGTGGCTGCTGCCACCCCAGGGCAGCAGGGCATACCCGTCTTTCCCCTACCTCGATGACTGGCTCATCATGGGGACCTTGCGAACAATCCTCCTCGAACGCCTTGTCTTCTTGGTCAACTACTCCAAGTCCCACCTCAAGCCAGTGCAGACCCTGGAGTTCATCGGCGCCTGCCTCGACACGGAGCGAGAAAACGCCTTCCTGCCCGTGGACCGCCTCCAGGCCGTGGCGGTCCAGGTCCAAAGCAGGGCTTGAGTTATGGCACGGGTCATACTGCGCCTCCTAGGACACATGGCCTTTACCATCCAAGTTGTCCCCCATGCCCGCATACACATGCAGACAGCCCAGTGCTGCCTCGGGGGACAATGAAGCCAGGCCTTTGGCCATTTCAGAGACCCTATCCGGGTCTCCCACAGTCTCCATGACTCCCTGGTTTGGTGGTGGGACACCTTAAGTCTCCTTTGGGGAATGCCCTTCCAGATCCCATAGCACAAGCTCGTCCTAATGACGGATGCTTCCCTGCTGGGGTGGGGAGCCCACTGAGGTGCATTGTGCATCCAGGGACAGTAGTCGCCCGAGGGGTCTCAGCAGCAGATTAACCTACTCGAGCTTCGGGCGATCCGAAGGAACAGATGAGTGAGCAGATGGGTTGGCATGCGTTCCCTCCCACTCCTCTCATTGCGAGGACCCTCCACAAGGTTCAGCAGGACCAAGCTTCGGTGATCCTCGTGGCTTCCTCATGGCTCGACAGCCTTGGTTCCTGCATCTGCTCTGGCTCTCGTCCGAGACTCCAGTCCCCCTGGGCTTTGCCCCGGGCCTGTTGACACAGGAGGAGGGTCGGGTGTTCCACCCGAACCTGGCCTCGCTGTCCCTTATATCCTGGCAACTGAGCGGGTTGCCTTAGCTCCGCTGCATCTCCTGGAGGACATTGAGGAGATCCTCCTCAGGTCGAGGAAAGACTCAACCAGATGGGCGTATGCCTTTAAGTGGCGATGCTTCTCAATCTGGTGCTCCGAGCTTCAGATCGACCCGATCTCCTGCTCTACCCGGTGGATCCTTCAGTATCTCCTTCACCTCTCGAAGGCAGGGTTGAAATCCAGTTCGGTCAGGGTCCACCTGAGCACCATTTTGGCGAACCACCTCCCCATCGAGGGGAAACCCCTCTCGGGACAGCCCTTGGTCTCTCAATTCATGCGAGGTCTCCTGCTTTCCAAGTCTCCCATCCAGCCTCCGCCAGCGGATTGGGACCTCAATGTGGTGCTGATGCTGCTCACATGAGCACCCTGCGAGCCGATGGCGACGTGCTCGCTTCGGCATCTCTCCTGGAAGGTGGTCTTCCTGTTGGCTTTAACTTTGGCTCACTCAGTCAGCGAACTTCAAGCCCTCATGGCTGAGGCTTCATACACCAGGTTCTACGGGAACAGGGTGGTCCTCTGCACCCATCCCAAATTCCTACTGAAGGTGGTCTTGGACTTTCATCTCAACCAGGAGATAGTCCTACCGACCTTCTTCCCGAGACCGCATGCCAACCATGCATCAGCGGTATTGCATACACTCAACTGAAAGAGGGCTCATGCCTTCTACCTGCAGCGTATCCAGGTTCATCGCAAGCTCGACCGGCTCTTTGTAGCCTGTGACCCCAAATGCATGGGGCAGGCAGTCACCAAATGCACCATCTCCGTCCGGGTGGCGGGCACCCCACTGGATCGGCGTGTCACTGCGCAAGGCGTCCGAGCCAAGGTGGCTTTGCTGCGCTCAGTGCCTCTGATGGACATCTGCCAGGCTTCGACCTGGTCTTCAGTGAACACTTTCGCTGCCCACTACTGCCTGGAGAGGGAATCCTGCCAGGACAGCGCCTTCGGCCAGGCTGTACTCCATAATCTGTTTGGGGTGTAAACTCCTGCCCTCCGACCCTTCTTTGATGGCTACTGAAAGCTTCGCCCCAGGGACCTGAAGACTTGGGCTCCCCCGGGCATTGACTTCTGCTCACTGCCTCGCGGAGGCGTTTTTGGGTTACAGGCTCGGTAGCCTGTAGCTGGAGAGTCCCATAAGTGAGGACTGACTTCGTGCTTGTTCCTGGAGAAAGCGTAGTTACTCACCTGTAACAGATGTTCTCCAGGGACAGCAGGAATCAGTCCTCACTACCCTCCCTCCTCCCCTGAAGAGTTGCTATTTTTGTCCTTCCCTTGCCTTCTGATGGGGCGCCCTTTTCAGCTCCAGCAACTCCTGCCTTCCATCTGCTCTCCTCCGTCCGAGGATCGAGCAGCAGGAGCACCGGACCTCCCCCTGCACACGTGCTGCCCAATCGGGGCTGCCTGCGGCCTACATTTAAAGAATGCCGTCGGGCACAGC
The DNA here is from genome assembly GCA_033557465.1 of Ichthyophis bannanicus. Classification (NCBI taxonomy): domain Eukaryota; kingdom Metazoa; phylum Chordata; class Amphibia; order Gymnophiona; family Ichthyophiidae; genus Ichthyophis; species Ichthyophis bannanicus. The sequence goes on along the minus strand of CM066033.1, from coordinate 348,907,688 downwards.
GGTCCTTTCAGCTCCAGCAACTCCTGCCTTCCATCTGCTCTCCTCCGTCCGAGGATCGAGCGGCAGGAGTACCGGACCCTCCCCCTGCACACGTGCTGCCCAATCGGGGCTGCCTGCGGCCTACATTTAAAGAACGCCGTCGGGCACAGCGGTCCTTTCAGCTCCAGCAACTCCTGCCTTCCATCTGCTCTCCTCCTTCCGAGGATCGAGCGGCAGGAGCACCGGACCTCCCCCTGCACATGTGCTTCCCAATCGGGGCTGCCTGCGGCCTACATTTAAAGAACGCCGTCGGGCACAGCGGTCCTTTCAGCTCCAGCAACTCCTGCCTTCCATCTGCTCTCCTCCGTCCGAGGATCGAGCGGCAGGAGCACCGGACCTCCCCCTGCACACGTGCTGCCCAATCGGGGCTGCCTGCGGCATACATTTAAAGAACGCCGCCAGGTGCACCCGCGCCTGAGGGCCTCGCCAGAGGGCCCTTGGGCGTGGCCCTTAGGCGGGGACCTCTAAAACTGCACTACCAGAAGAGCACTCTTCAAAGCATCAGCAGCTATCAGCCAGACTCCTCGATTAAACACACCAACCTCATCAGAAGAGATCACCGATCTACCAAACAAGAACCATATAACCACCCAGCTGGAGCTCCCATATGGTCGAGCTTGCTTCCACCATCAACCAGACCAACCACCGACCACAGCAAGTATATCACCTAAATGAACTGACTATAACTGTGACTACTAGCACACCTAATCATACTGTCGTCAGTAATTTTTATTCATATCCTGCTATCAGTTTAATACACCGTTGTCAGTAACCTTATATATCACTGTCAGTACTATCTATCAGCAACCATTATACTATTGCCAGTAGCTCTACATTCCATTAATTAGTTCTCCTATCCATCCTACATATACTGTAATACTGTTTGTAACCTTATACTGTTGCCAGTAATAATCAGTCACTATACTGTAACCTTATACTGTTGCCAGTAATAATCAGTCACTATACTGTTGTCAGTAATTTAGCTCTCATACCCATCTTTCATACACTGTTATACTGTTGTTTGTAACCCAGTAATCTTTAAACTGTATCTGCTCATACTGTTATCCCCAATTGACTTGACGGTACCGTACTGCTACTAATCTAGAATGTACACAGTCCTGTTTTCACTCATTACCCTCATTACCCTTGGTCTCCCCTGCGTCTCAAACGCTCTCAACCATGATACCAACTACATACCAATACTACATACATTTGGAAGGAGATGGTATGAATTCCCCCACCACACAACGGCAAAAAGCAACCATACATCCCACTCCCATCTACTTAACATTCCTCTACAAGCCATAAACAAGACACAAGCTGAGAAGCAACATCGCCAACGCCTACTGAAATGTGCGTTGATAAATGCCAGATCAGTACGATCAAAATGGCCTGCAGCCATTGACCTGATTCCACTATTCAATCTCGACATCCTGATGGTCACGGAAACATGGCTATCTGATTGTGACAACATCCTCCTGAATCAGATGCTGCCACCAGGATTTGATCTATACACATGCCACAGATCCACTCAGAAAGGAGGCGGAACGCTCATTCTCGCCAAAGCAGATCTAAATTTCAAGCTATGCAACTCCTCCAGCTCAACCCACCTTGACTCCCTCACCATATCTAATGAGCTCTGCACAATCAACCTTTTCTATCGAGCACCCTCCTCATTACCAGATGAACTTCCAACAATAATTGAGCTTGCATGCACAACATCCACTTCACGCTCTCCAATTTGGTTAGTTGGTGATTTCAACCTCCCATCTCTCCATGATAGCCATTCAGCAGCGTTTCTAGATGCACTAGAGGATCTAGGCTACAAACAATACGTCGACTCACCCACTCACACTAAGGGAGGTAAACTAGACCTCATTTTCACACCTCATTTCAACACCTTAACACACCAAGCCCTTGCACTGTCGGTCACACCAGTGCCATGGTCAGATCACAATCTTATCCAATTCAATATACCCACCTATACTTCTCACAAGAGCCAAATGCCATCTTACACACCTGGGACCCACACAGTCCGCTTTCAACCTCTCAACCGTGATGCTGTCCTAGAAAATCTTCAGCCACTTATGACCAACACCTCCCTCAACTTAGACGACCTTATATCCAAATGGGATGAGAACCTCAGAGCAGCCTCATGTCCTTCGCACAATGATAAGAAAACAAGAAAACGAGAACACACGCCATGGTTCTCTACGGACCTTCGTACATCTCTCCACCAACTACGCAAACTTGAGAGACAGTGGCGAAGAACCCACTCCCCAGAGGCCCTTGCAGCATATAATTCACACTTAACTACCCACCGTGGGAAGATAACACAGAGTAGGAAACTCTACCACACAAAATTATTGAAACACTCCATCAATAAACCACATGCACTGTTCAGGTTAGTAAAATCCATAACAGGAGAGCCGGTTTCAGTCCAACCCGCAATGCCTCAGCCACAGGACTACGCAAACTACCTGCAATCAAAAATGATTAAGACCAGCACAAACATAAATATCAGCAACCCCTCTGTATCACCTAAGGCATCCCAAATAACACCATTATACAATTTCAATACGGTATCAACTAGTGAGATTGAGAACATTATTGCTTCCATCAATCCTAGCACGGCACCTAACGACCCATGCCCAGCCAGCTGGATCAAAGATCTGCGACATGAGCTAAGCCAAATCTTGTGCAAGATACTGAACCAGTCCTTTCTAACAGGCTCATTCCCCCAGAGTCTGAAACACACCTCTATCAGGCCCCTACTGAAAAACAGTAAACTTGACCCATCCAAAGTTGAATCATTTAGACCAATCTCGAGCATACCCCAGCTCGCAAAAATCATCGAGAAAGCTGCTCAACAACAGATCCAGCATCATATCGACATGGAAGCACCACTAGACCAATCACAACATGGCTTCAGGGAAGCACATGGAGTCGACATAATCCTTACAACACTATTCAATGATCTGGTCACTGGAATAAAGAGCATAAAACAAGGATTTGTCCTCATCTTCCTAGACATCTCCGCCGCCTTCGACTCTGTGAATCATGATATACTTCTGCAACGCCTGATAGAAAAGGGGATTCGAAGCACAGCACTAGAATGGTGTAAATCCTACCTTTCCAACAGGTGGCAACAAGTCAAAACAGGCCATGAATCCTCTGAACCATTCCTACAGTCCCAAGGTGTACCTCAAGGATCTTCCTTATCGGCACTGATGTTCAATATATATGCAGCTGATATGTGAATTGATCCGATCTTTCAACGTACAATGCCTGGCATACGCAGATGACATCCTCCTATACATGCCGTTCAAAATTGACCAACCAGTGTTCTCCCCAATAATCAATTGTTTCGGAGCAGTAGCTGAATGGCTGCTGACACAAAACCTACAAATCAACCACAGCAAAACTGACGTTCTTTTTGTTACAAGGAATCGTAAGTTCATACCTCCTCCATCGCTACTGGTCAACAACATTGAATTGAAGTCCAAACCCACAATCCGATATCTCGGCATCACACTGGACCAGCACCTGGATATGATAACGCACGTGAAGAATGTGACAAAGACTATATATCATAAGATCAGAACACTACGCCACCTCCGCCCCCTACTTGATTATACTGACTACCGATCAACCTTCCAGGCATTAGTCCTCCCTCACCTAGATTTTGCGAACATCATCCTCCATGGGATCTCTCAATCAACTTTAAATCCGCTTCGCCTGGCTATGAATGCAGCTGCAAGAGTCCTCTCTGGGTCACCAAGATCTGCACACATAACGCCTATCATGAAAGATCTGCACTGGCTACCTCTACAAGCCAGACTCCACTATAAGTCACTAGTACTTACCTTCAAAGCCTTGAATAACTACCTACCTACTCCAATCAGCAAGCTAATTCACAGCACCCTCGAAAATAGAAACAGGAGGCCTAATGCTATGAACACCTTAATAGTTCCTAGGATGATGACATCGTGTATTAAGGCTACTTCAAACAGAGCTTTTTCAATATTCGCTCCTCTAAACTGGAATACACTTCCCCATGAAATCCGTGGCATCAAAAGCCTAATACTATTCCGAAAAGCCTTGAAACACCATCTGTTCACAAAATGTTACCCAGAAGTCATCCCGGACACTCACACATCTAGCAAGCTTCCCACATACCCCAGACACCTTAGCACCCTAATACAACCAGAAAATGGTTAGCCCACACGATAGCCCACACTATAACCATTTACCTTCACCATCCACATGAAATCACTTACAATATACAAACGAGTTTAGAATATTACATATAGTTAATGTATATAGTTTAAAGTTAAACTGTACATAGTTATCCCGGTTATCCCGTGTTATTTTTCCCTGTTCTTTGTAAACTCAATGTTGCCTGTATGCATTGCAGTATGTTTTGTTCATTGTACACCGCGCTGATTTTAATAGCGCGGTATAGAAGAAATGTTAAATAAAATAAAATAAATAAATAAAATTGTGCACCCAGGGACATTAGTCGCCCGAGGGGTCTCAGCAGCAGATTAACCTACTCGAGCTTCAGGCGGTCCGATGGGCCCTGAGGGCCTTCGAGGGCTATCTGAGGGGGAAGTCGGTGCTCGTGCACACCGACAACAGGGTAGCCATGTTTTACATCAACAATGAGGGGGTAACAGGATCACACCTTCTCTGCCGAGAGGCAATCCTCCTTTGCTCCTTAGTAGGGCTCTAGCTAGGGGACCTGACTGAGCAAGATGGCACCTTTGGGCGGGAAAAGGATCACGCACGCATGGCAGCAATCCAAGGCTTTCTTTGAAAGCTGGGGAATTACTCCATGTGGGCTCTGTCGGTGCCGATGTCACCCATAAGTGAGGACTGATTCCTGCTGTCCCTGGAGAACACCTGTTACAGGTGAGTAACTATGCATTTTATTTGCCTTTTTGGCTGCTGCTGCTGCACACTGGGTGGAGGGTTTCAAAGTGTTATCCACAATGATGCCTAAATCCTTTTCCTAGGTGATGGTTCCTAATGTGGAACTTTGCTTCGTGTAACCATAGTTTGGGTTATTCTTTCATAGATGCATAACTTTGCACTTTAAATTTCATCTGCCATTTGGATGCCCAGCCTTCCAATTTATCAAGGTCCTCTTGTATTTTTCCACAGTCCTCATGTGCTTTAACAACTTTGAATAATTTTGTGTCATCTGGATATTTGACTGCCTCATTTGTTCCCATTTCAAGGTCATTTACGAATATGTTAAAAAGCAGCAGACCCAGCACAGATTCCTGAGGTACTCACTATTCACCTTTCTCCATTGGCAATTCAGCCCTACCCTCTTCTTTCTGTCTTTTAACCAGTTCCTGATCCACAATAAATGCACTGCCTCCTATCCCATGACTTTTTAACTTCACCAAGAATCTCTCATGAGGAACCTTGTCAAAGGCTTTCTGAAAATCCAGATACACTATATCAACTGGCTTACCTTTGTCAACCTATTTATTCACACCTTCAAAAAAATATAACCAATTAGTAAGACAAGACCTTCCTTGGGTATAGCCATGTTGCTTTTCTCCCATTAAACCATGACTATCTACATGTTCAGTAATTTTGTTCTTTATGATCGTTTCTACCATTTTGCCCGGTACTGGAACCCTTTTTAAAAATTGGCGTTACATTGGCCATTCACCAATCTTGAGGTACTACAGATGATTTTAATGATAGTTCACAGATTACTAATAGTAGGTCTGAAAGCTCATATTTCAGTTCTTTCAAAACCCGTGGGTGTATACCTTCTGGTCCAGATGATTTGCTACTGTTTAGTTTATCAAATAGTTGTAATATATCTTCCCGGTTTATCAATATTTTTTTCAATTCTTCCGATGCATCACCTTTATGTAGCATTTCAGTCATGGGTTACTTCCCTACATCATCTTCAGTAAAGACCGAAGCAAAGAGTTCATTCAGTCTCTCCACTATGTTTTTGTCTCCTCTTAATATCCCTTTAACCCTCTATTATCTAATGGTACAACTGACTCAAGGTTTTTTGCTACGAATGTACTTGAAAAAGTCTTTCTCTAGGACCAAGCAGGAATCAGTCCTCACGTATGGGTGACGTCGGCGCTGATGGAGCCCTCATGCGGAGCATTTCCCCAGCTTTCAAGGAAAGCCTTTGGGAATGCAGCGCGCATGTGCAGTCCCCTTCCTGCCCAAGGATGCCATCCTGCTCAGTCTTTCTTTTTCCGCGGAGCCCAACGGACGTGAGTTTGTGTTACCTGGTAAAAGTAGATTTTTTTCTGCGATTTTCGCTTTTTCTGATCCGGTTCGTCGCCGGTTCCCCTTCCCGCCTTGGCTTGGTACACTGGTATCGAGTCCGGTATTCTTTTTTAGGTTTTTGTCCTTTGTGACTAGCGTTTGTGCCTTTTTTGTTATTTTCACTGGCAGCCCGTTCTTTTGACCTTGCAGGGGCCCTTTTTCCCTCGATGCCCTCCAGTATGACTTTCCTCCGAAGGAAGCCTTTACTGTACCGGTTCCTCCGATGCTGGAACGGCTGCTCTTCCGTATGTGGGAGGCACCGGCCTCAGCGCCGGTTCTTAGCATACGGGTCGATTCCATTTATCGAGTCCGTAAGAGCCCTGGGTTCCAAAAGGCGTAGCTACCACACAATTCCATGGTTGTGGAATCGGCCATGCACCACCTGAAGAGTCAGAAGATGCACTCCTCGGTGCCCCCTGGATGGGAGGCCCAGAACCTGGATGCCCTCGGTAGAAAGTGCTTCCAGGGCTCTTTGCTATCTTGCCATGTCCAGACTTACCAGCTGTACATGGGCATGTACTTATGGGACCTGGCAAAGGAGATTTCCGGGTTCTCAGCTGGCCTCTCCGAGGAACCCTTGCAGAGGTTCAAAGCCTTGTCTACAGGGATCCGAGAGTGCTCAAAGTTTATCTCTCGAGCAGCCTATGATGGCTTCGAGGCTTCGGCCCGGGTAGCCGCGGCCGGCATCGGTGCATGCCGTCAGGCCTGGCTAGTCATCGGACCTGGAGTCATGGGTGCAGGACAAGTTGGTCGATGTCCCCTGCCAAGGTGACAACCTATTCGATAAGCCCATGACTAAAAAGGCTGCAGAAATCGAGACTGAGACTCTCACCAGGACAAGGCTGTCCAGAAAGACTTCTGCCCCTTCTCAAAAAAAGAAGGGCTCGGGAAAGAAGCCTTTTTTCCTGAGGAAGGGTGCTGCCTACAAATCTTACCCTCAGTGCCAGGACTCTCCAGCTCCCCAACAGGGCCAGCAGGCCAAGGGGCAGGGGCATGGGCCCCGTAGGCAGAAGACCCCCATCCGCCAGCTCCGGCTCCTGCACAGCAGGGAGCGGGGTTTTGACTCCCACAGCATAGCCTCTTCTCCGCCGCTGGTTCCACTCAGCACAGGAGGTCGGCTGACCCTGTATGCCTACAGGTGGCCAGCCATCACAAGGGATACCTGGGTACTCAGCATAGTCCAAAAGGGCTACATGCTTCACTTCCACCTGCTACCCCCTCTTACTTTCCAGGGGAGCCTCCAAGACTCCCTCTACACAGAAACCTCCTCCTTCAGGAGTTGGCAAGTCTTCTAAAGGAACAGGCGGTGGAACCGGTGCCTCACCACCTAAAAGGGCAAGGCTTCTACTCAAGGTACTTCCTGGTACCAAAGAGGACAGGAGGCCTCTGGCCTATGCTGGACTTGCGAAACCTAAACAAGTTTCTGGAGAGGGAAAAGTTCAAGATGCTTACCCTTGGGATACTGCTGCCTTACCTCCAGCAGGGAGACTAGCTATGCTCCTTAGACCTAAAGGATGCTTATGCTCACATCCTCATTCATCCAGACCACAGACAATATCTCAGATTTGTGGTGGGAGGAAACCATTTTCAGTACAGGGTACTTCCCTTTGGCCTAACCTCTGCCCCCAGGGTTTTCACCAAATACCTGGCGGTGGTGGCGGCATAACTCAGGATTCAGGGAATTTTTGTCTTCCCATACCTGGACGACTGGCTCATCAGGGGCCAGCCTCTCCAGGAGGCCAGACAAGCCGCTCTTCGCACTGTCTCTCTTCTTCACCATCTGGGCTTTGTCATAAACTACGCAAAGTCCACTGTGCTCCCCTCTCAGAACCTAGAGTTTATAGGGGCAAGATTAGACACCCTGCAGGCAAGGGCTTACTTGCCCAAGGACAGGACCCACAGACTGATGGACTTAGCCAACCAGTTTCAGAGCAATTCTCATGTTTCCGCCAGGCACTACCTGCGGCTCCTGGGCCACATGGCATCCACGGTACATGTGACTCCGAATGCCCGTCTGCACATGCGGGCTGCTCAGTGGTGCCTCAGACCTCAGTGGGCGCAGGCCACAGGCGACCTCCGAGATAGTGTAAAGGTGTCCAAACCACTTTTGGACTCCTTACACTGGTGGCTACATCTCCCAAACCTTCTCAGGGGGGTACCTTTTCCGACTCCAGCACACACAAGGGCTTCCTTAAAGGGCTGGGGTGCACATTGCCAGGGCACGTGCACTCAAGGCCTCTGATCTCCTCGAGAGGCCACGCAGCAGATCAATCTTTTGGAGCTGCGAGCAATCCGCTTAGCTCTACAGACTTTTTCTCATGCCCTCTCTCACCAGTCTGTCTTAGTTCAGACGGACAATCAGGTGGCAATGTTCTGTGTGAACCAACAAGGGGGCACGGAGTCCAGGCTCCTATGGTAAGAGGCGCTGGCTCTTTGCTCCTTTGCAGTAAAACAAGGCATGTTTCTCAAAGCAGTTTATCTACCTGGTCAGGAGAATTTCCTGGCAAACAAGCTAAGCAGGATTCTCCAGCCTCACGAATGGCAGTTGAATCCATGGGTGGTCCAGCAGATCTTCCTCCGCTGGGGACTTCCCTCCATCGATCTCTTTGCCAGTCCACAAAACTGTCAGCTGCCCAAGTTTTGCTCCAGACAGCCGCATCCCCTGAGAATGGCAGCAGATGCTTTTCTGATCTCTTGGTCTACGGGCCTCCTGTATGCGTTTCCTCCCACACCCCTGGTGGCCCAAACTCTGTTCAAGATTCTCCGGGACAAGGCCTCGGTGATTCTAGTAGCCCCCAGATGGCTGAGGCAACTGTGGTTTCCACTTCTGCTGCAGTTGGTGGTGGAAACTCCATTCCCTCTGGGGTTGCAACCCGATCTCTTGTCTCAGGATCAGGGTTCCCTTCTGCACCCCAATCTCAGATCCCTCAATCTGATGGCCTGGCTGCTGAAAGAATAGTGCTAGCTCCCTTACTTCTACCTAAGGAAGTTGAGGAGGTGGTCTTGGCCTCTAGGAGACAGTCCACCAGAAAGTCCTATGCCCTCAAGTGGCGTAGGTTTACGGTATGATGTGCTCTGCGCAATGAAGATCCTTTCTCTTGCCTTGTGCCAGTAGTACTGCAGTATCTACTTCACCTGTCAGACCTAGGCCTTTAAGTCTAACTCTGTTCGGGTCCACCTCAGTGCTCTGTCAGTGCACCACTCACCGGTGTCGGTTCACCCCTTGGTGTCCAGATTTCTCAGAGGTCTGCTTCTGCTCAAGCCTCCGGTTCGTCCACCAGCAACTGAGTGGGATTTGAATGTGGTCTTGCAGCAACTTACTCGCCCACCATTTGAGCCGATGGCTACTTGCCATTTGCGCTTCCACTCTTGGAAAGCGCGCTTCCTAGTGGCTCTTACCTCGGCCAGACGTGTGAGTGAACTACAAGCTCTGGTTTCTGATAGACCGTATACACGGTTCTATAGGAACAGGGTAGTCCTACGGACCCATCCAAAGTTCCTTCCAAAAGTGGTCTCCTCTTTCCACCTCAACCAGGAGGTGGTTCTTCCGACCTTCTTTCCCAGGCCGCATACCAGCCGGGCTGAAACAATCTTGCGTACCCTGGACTGTAAGAGGGCGTTGTCTTTTTACATAGAACGTACGAGGGGGCATCGAAGGGCGACTCAGCTCTTTGTCTCCTTTGACCCTAATAAGCTGGGGTTACCTGTCTCCAAGCATACGTTGTCCACTTGGGTAGCAGATTGTATCGCCTGGGCGTACAAGGCAGCCGACCTCCCCTTGCAGGGTCGAGTCACGGCCCACTGTGTCAGGGCGAAAGCCGCATCAGTAGCTCATCTCCACTCTATTCCGTTGGCAGACATCTGCCGGGCCACTACTTGGTCTTCAAGCCAGACCTTTGCAGCCCATTACTGCCTCGAGAGAGAGTCCCGAAGGGACATTGCTTTCGGACAGGTGGTACTCCGTAATCTCTTTGAGGTTTAGGCAACTCCTACCCTCCGGCCCTTGTGTTGGGCTACCGTACGGGGGCGTTCTCAGAGGATATTCTTATCACGAATGCTGAGGCTCTTGAGAGGGAGCCATTTTTTCAGCTTAGGGTTTCCGGTAGCCTAGAGCTGGGGAGTCCCATATGTGAGGACTGACTTCCTGCTTGGTCCTGGAGAAAGTGTAGTTACTCACCTGTAACAGGTGTTCTCCAGGAGCAGCAGGAATCAGTCCTCACGACCCTCCCTCCTCCCCTGGGGTTGCAGTCATATACTTCATTTTGATTTTTTGCTGTCTTTTAGCTATGTCATCAGACTGAGCAAGATAGCACCCTTGGGCAGGAAGGGGACCGCGCATGCGCGCTGCATTCCCAAAGACTTTCCTTGAAATCTGGGGAAATGCTCTGCACGAGGGCTCCGTCGGCGCTGACGTCACCCATACGTGAGGACTGATTCCTGCTGCTCCTGGAGAACACCTGTTACAGGTGAGTATCTACTCTTTATTGTGCATTTTTGCTTCCATAGCAAGCTTCATCTGAAATTTTCTCTTTGTCTGCCTTATCAATGCCTTGCATCTAACTTACCAGTGTATGTGGTTTCCAGTTTATCATTTGGCTCCATTTCCTAAGAGATGCTTTTTGGACTACAACAGCCTCTCTGACCTCACCTTTAAACCATGCTGGCAGTTTTTTGGACTTCCACCTTTCTTAAAGCGTGAAATAGAGTTTCTGGGCTTCTAAGATAGTATTTTTAAACAACGGCCATGCTTGATGTAAATCTTTAACCTTTGTAGCTGCTCCTTTTATTTTTTTTCTTAACTGTTTTCCTCATTTTATCATAGTCTCCCCCTTTGAAAGTTAAAAGATAGTACTGTGGATTTCCTTGCTGTCATTCCTCCATTTTTTAAATCGAACATGATCATGTTATGATCACTATTGCCAAGTGGCCCCAACGTCCATATCTCTTGCACCAGATCTTGTGTACCACTAAGAATTAGGTCCAAAATCGCTTCCCTTCTTGTCTGTTCATGAACTAGCTACTCCAAGAAGCAGTCATTTATTTCATCGAGAAATTTTATCTCCCTAGCATGTTCTGCCGTGACACTGAACCAGTTAATACCGGAGTAATTGAAATCACCCATTTTTATTACTGTATTATAACTTTTGTTAGCTTCCCTGACTTCTTTGAGCATTTCATTATCCATTTGTTCATTCTGGGCAGGCGGTCCGTAGTACACCCCCCCACTGCCATTGCCTTCCCCTTTTTACATGGAATTTCAGTCCGTAGAGATTCTGCAATGTATTTTGTTTCCTGCACAACTTTAATCCTGTGTGACTCGATGCTCTTTCTAACATAGAGCGCGACCCCTCCATCAATTAGATATACTCTATCATTGCGATAAAATTTGTACCCATGTATCAGTGTCCCACTAGTTGTCCTCCTTTCACCAGGTCTCTGAGATGCCATAAATATCGAACCTCTCATTTAATACTATATATTCTCTCTCCCATCTTAATTTTTAGACTTCTAGCATTTGCATACAAGTATTTTAGAGGTTGTAGCTGATTCATATTAATCTGGTTATCAGTAGGCAGGGGTAATTTGGAATCTTTAAGCTCTGCCTGCTCTGTATTTAAGGGTGTTTGTGTTATTTTTGTCTTTATTGGAACCTCTCTGTCAATACACCCTAACTTAAATCTTTTGCCAGTATTCTTCAAGGATACATCCTTCCAAACCATGCACTTTTGGGCAATGGTTGGCTTTCCCCTGTAATCTAGTTTAAAAGCTGTTCTATCTCCCTTTTAAAAGTTAATGCCAGCAGCCTGGTCCCATCCTTATTAAGGTGGAGCCCATCCGTTTGGAAAAGCCCCTCCTTTCCCCAGAATATTCCCCAGTTCCTAACAAATCCAAAACCCCCTCTTCCTTGCATCATTGTCTCATGCACACATTGAGACTCTGGAACTCTGCCTGCCTTTTAGGTTCTGTGCATGGAACAGGACGCATTTCTGAGAATGCTAGCCTGGAAGTTCTGGATTTCAGTTTCCTACCTAAAAGCCTAAATTTGGCCTTCAGAATCTCCCTCCCACATTTTCCTATGTCATTAGTACCAGCATGTGCCAAGACAGCAGACTCCTCCCCTATGCTATCTGAAGCCTTGTCTAGGTGGCACTTGAGGTCCGCTACCTTCGTACCGGGCATGTATGTTACCAGCCTATCCTCACATCCACCAGCCACCCAGCTATCTACATTCCTAATGATGGAATCACCAACTATAATGGCTGTCCTAACCCTTCCCTCATGAACACGTGGCCCTGGAGAAACCTCCTCCATGTGAGACAGTTTTACATCACCTGGAGGAGAGTCCTAGCTATAGGATCACTTCCTGCCACTCCATGGTGATGCTCTCCTGTCACATGACCTATCTCTTCCCTGGTAACATGGAAGCTGCCAAACTGAAGGTGGGCCTTAAGTACTACGTTCCTGTAGGTCTCATCTATATACCTCTCTGTCTTCCTTATGTCTTCCATGTCTGCTACTTTAGCCTCCAGAGATCAGACTGGTTCCCAGAGATCAAGCTCCTTGCACCTAGTGCATACGTAAGACCACTCACCAACTAGGAAAACGGAAAGCCCCTTCTAGCTTCTAGACTGCTGTCTCCATCTTAGTTTTAAGGTTTTGTTTAGGTATTTAAGTTGTTTACTACTTAAGTTTGCTGGGGATACTTATGCTAATACAGCTATATCTAATAAGTTTAATGGACCTTGTTTACCTCAAGATTAATTAATCTCATGTCCTTAATTAATCTATTCCTGATGAGGTTAACTAACTGAACCTGAAAATGAATATGGCATGACCTTCCCTTTAAGAGGTTTAAGAACCTATAAATCTAAGATATTACCTCTGGGGTAGGCAGCAGTCGTGGTGGGTATAAGCGAAAGAAGACTTATTAAAGGCTGATTTGCTACACAGTACCCTGACCTATGCTTCTGAGATAAAGTCCTACCATTTTCCTGGGTGATTCACACAGCCCTTGGTTTGATAGAGGGGCCTTTCAAATTGCCCCTTTGATCTGTTCCTTGGCTTTAACACCTATTTAGGACAGCTTCACAGATATTTTGCCTCCTAACTGGGAGGCTGCTTCTTAAATGTCACTAGAAACAAATTTATTTATTTCTACTCGGAGTCCATTTACTCTATTTTACTTTCTATGCTGAGCTATACTCTAATTTGATTTAAATGAAAATCTCTCTGGTAGTACTATAACCTGACAACTCAGGAGAACCACAGATTTATCAACTTTAACCCCAAATATTTTCCTTTTCCCCAAGATTTAGAGTATATTCCAGAAGATAAATACTTACTTTTTCCAGTTTTAGCAGTCCATTTTGGTAGTCCTTCAAGACTACCAAGACTCCCAATCCTAGGATTATCTGGGAGCACGTTTCGACACTCGACTGGGCAAAGCTTTCCTGCCAGAGGAGGAATTCAGAAGACTGTTAATATGCCTAATGATGTTCTGTGCACAGCAGGCCCCCAGAGTGTGGGATTATCTTGCTCTTCGGATTGATTGCAGTAACCATTGAGATGTTCCCGTGGGCACGTGCTTACGTGTGCTGCTCCAGCAGTCCTTGTTAACTCGATGGTCCCCGAGTCCTCATGAGTTCAAACATAAGCTACCGATCCTGTTGATGGTGAAGTCCAGCCTGCGGTGGTGGCAGCAGCCCTGTTATCTGTGGAAGAGCGTTCCGCTAGATGATTTCTCCTGGATTCTGCTGTCAATGGATGCCGATCTCTCGGGCTGGGAGGTCCACTGCTGAGAGCATTTGGCCCATGGCCATTGGAACTGCAAGGAAGTGGTATGGTCCATCAGCCGCCTCGAGGCAAGGACCATCAGGTTGGCTGTTCTGCATTTCTGGCCCTAGTTGTGGGCCAATTTTCAGACAATGCGATGGTGGTGGCATACGTCAATCAGCAGGGCAGCACAAGAAGTGCCAGAGTGGCCTTGGAGATGGATCTCCTGTTTGGGTGGATCTGAATCTCCTAGCCTTGTTGGCTCAGCACATTGCCAGAGTGGACAATGTTGAAGAGTACCTCCTCGGCCAGCACTCTCCGAATCCTTTTGAGTGGGAGTTGAGTCAAGAAGTGTCTGTGGTGTTTCTGTGCCACTTGGCTCACCATGAAATGGATATTATGGCGACCAGCTCCAATGCCAAAGTTTGCCACTTCTTCAGTTGCCGCACGAAGATAGAGTCTGAGGGCATTGATGCCCTGACCCAGCTTTGACCCAGTCAGCGACTGCTGTTTGTGTTTATTCAGTGGTCCCTGATGGGAAGTGTGATTCAGCGTATAGAGGGCCCCCTGTGCAGGATTGTTCTGGTAGCGCCAGACTGGCCGCGAAGAGTGTGGTTCAGAGACCTGATGTGGCTCCTTCAAGCGCTTCCCCTTCAGCTGCCTCCATCTCGGGGGCTATTGCGGCAGGGACCACTCATCCTGGAGGACCCGGCTCCCTTCTCGCTTATGGCATGGCTCTTGAAAGAAGACTGCTAGCACATAGGGGCTACTGTACTGCTGTAATCTCTACTATACTTGGTGCTTGGCGGAGGTCTACCCAGCTAGTAAGCATACGGACATGGTGCCTATTTGAACACTGGTGTGATGAGCAGCACTTAGCTCATGAGGTGGCCAAAGAGTCCTCCTTGTTGGTCTTTCTGTAGGATGGCCCAGAGAAGGGCCTCTCTCTTAGATCCCTGAAGGTTCAGCCAGTAGCTTTGGTCTGTTTCTGTTGTCCAGTGACGGGCAAGTTCTTGTCTTTGTATCTGGATGTCTCCCATTTTCTCCAAGGGGTTCAACATCTGCGTCCTCCCCTTTGGTCTGCAGTTCCTTCCTGGGATCTGTCTCTGGTGCTCGGGGCCCTAATGGTGGCCCCTTTGAACCATTTAAATGCACTACCTTGAAGAACTGATGTTCAAGACTGTCGTCTTTGATGTGATTCTTTTCTGCAAAGCAGATTTCCGAGTTGCGGGCTGTATCTTGCCAAGATCTTTATCTGACTTTTTCAGCTGACACTGTTTCCATTTGGCCTGTGCCTGCCTTGCTTAAAGTGCTGTCTCCCTTTCATGTGAGCCAGGTAGTTTGCCTGCCCTCCTCCTCTAAGGAGGAGTATCGAGGGAAGGATAAGGATCTTCATCTTGTGGATGTTTGGAGTGTGTTTCCCTGGTACCTGGAGGTTACAAATTCCTTTCATAAGTCATACCATCTTTTTGTGCTATTTGCTGGCCTGTGCAAGGGTGAAGCAGCAGCCAAGTTGACCTTAGGACACTGGATTAAGGAGACTATTGCCTTAGCATATCTGTTATGGAACAGACAATGTGGTCATTACAGAAACATGGTTTAACAAGTCCCATGAATGGGATCTAGCCATAGCTGGCTATGATTTATGTAGAAGAGATAGAAAGGCAGAAAATGAGGCGTAGCAGCCCTATATGTCAAAAGCAATATTAAAGCTGCTGAAATGCAGGGGATGTGTGGAAAAGAAGTGCTGTGTTGGAAGAAACACTACATACTAGTGTAGTCTACAGGCATCCAACTCAAATCGAAGAAATTGATAGAGACTTGTTTATTGATATTACAAAGGTAGCCAAGAAGGGGGAAGTGATCATATTGGTGACTTTAATGTACCAGATGTGGATTGGAGTATTCCTTCTGTAAATGTGGAAAGAAGTAAAACAATTGTGGTTGCCTTCCAAGACGCATTGCTTAGACAAATGGTGATGGAACTGACCAGGGAAAGTTTGATGCTGTATTTAGTACTCGCCAATGGATATAGAGTGTTGAATGTCCAGGTTGGTGTTCATGTGAGCAGCAGCTATCATCACATGGTGCAGTTTGAGATAAAAGTCAAGGCAGAAACCAATCACAGCAAGCTCAAAGTCTTTGACTACAAAAGCGCTGCTCCCAGTAAAATGGGCAAGCGCCTGAAAGAGGAGTTGACAGGGTGGGAGGAAGTAAGGGAAGTGGAATTGCAGTGGGCTAAGCTAAAGGAGGCAATAAAAGGGGCAACAGATACATATGTAAGGAAAGTAAATAAAAACAAGAGGAAAAATAAAGACAACAAACACAGCTTTCATAAAATTCAAAAGTTCACAAACAGAGGAACATAGAACAGAATACAGGATAAAACTAACAGAGACAAAAAGAGAAATAAACATAACAAAATAAAAGGCAGAAGAAGAAAAGATGGCTAAAGATCTGAAGCATGGAGACAAAACCTTTTTCAGGTATATTCGGGAGAAGAGGAAGATCAGAGTTGGAATCGCAAGACTCAAAAGTGCCGAGAACAGATTCATTGAAAGTGACATTGAAAAAGCAAAAATGCTAAACAAATACTACTGTTCTGTTTTTACTAAAGAAAATTCTGGAGAAGGACCACCTGTGATTGACAAATATACAAATGGGAATGGAGTAGATACTACACCATTCACAGAAGATGATGTGTTTGAACAGCTTGCAAAACTAAAAGTTGACAAGGCCATGGGACTGGACAGGATACGTCCCAGGATACTGAAAGAGCTGAGAGAGATTCTGGTAGGGTCTTTAAAGGATGATTTTAATAGATCCTTGGAGACAGGAGACGTTCCACAGGACTGGAGAAATGCTGATGTGGTAGCTCTTCACAAAAGTGGCAGTAGGGAAGAAGTGACAAACTACGGGTCAGTAAGCCTTACCTCATTGGCGGGAAAAGTAATGGAAACGCTCCTGAAAGAGTGAATAGTGGACTTTCTCGAAACCAATAGGTTACATGATCCGAGGCAAAATGGTTTTACCAAAGGACAATCATGCCAAACAAATCTGATTGTGTTCTTTGACTGGGTAACCAGAGAACTAGATCAAGGGCATGTGATGGATGTGATCTACTTAGATTTCAGCAAAGCCTTTGATACTGTTTCTCACAGGAGGCTTATCAATAAACTGAACAGCCTGGGGAAGGATCCCAAGGTGGTGAACTGGATCAGAAATTGGTTGACTGACAGATGACAGAAGGTGACGGTAAACAAAACTCACTTGGATGAAAAGAAGGTGATTAGTGGCATGCCCCAGGGATTGGTCCTGGGACCAGTACTGTTCATTGTATTTGTGAGTGCTGTTGCTGAAGGTCTGAATAGAAGAGTCTGTCTTTTTGCAGATGACATGAAGATTTGCAACAGAGTAGATTCCCTTACGGAGTGGATAACATGAGGAAATATCTACAAAAGCTGGAAGAATGGTCTAATGCTTGGCAGTTAAGATTTAATGTGAAGAAGTACAGTGTCATGCACTTGGGATGCAGAAATCCAAGAGAATTGTATGCGATAGGGGGCAAGAGATTGATGTGCACAGACCAGGAGAAAGACCTCGGTGTGATTGTTCTGATGATCTCAAGGTGGTGAAACAGTGTGATAAGGCAGTGGCAAAAGCCATAAGAATGCTGGGTTGCATACAGAAAGGAATTATCAGCAGAAAGGAAGAGGTACTAATGCCACTGTACAAGTCGCTCATGAGGCCTCACTTGGAATATTGTGTTCCGTTTTGGAAACCGTATCTCAGAAAGGATATAAAAAGACTGGAAGCGGTTCAGAGGAAGGCAACCAAAATGATTTCGAGCCTGTGTCAGAAGCCTTATGAGAAGAGACTTGAAGACCTAAATATATACACTCTGGAGGAGAGGAGGGACAGGGGAGATATAATTCAGACCTTTAAATACTTAAGAGTATTAATGGACAAACAAACCTCTTCCAAAGATGGGGAAGCTATAAAACTAGAGGGCATAACATGAAGCTGCAAGGGGGTAAACTGAAAGGCAATGTCAGGAAATACTTTTTCACTGAAAGGGCGGTGGATTCTTGGAATGCCCTCCCGATGGAAGTGGTGGGGGCAAACAGTGACAGAATTCAAAATGGCTTGGGACAGAAATAGTGGATCTCTTTATAGCAACAGGATAAAATCAAAATAAGTATAACTATCTTTTATATCTGAACAAATAGGGGTGACCTATAGGGAGCGGTGGGTATACCCTAAACAAAGGCATGGAGAGAAGTGACCTGCACGGAGCGGCAAGTGCACCTACTCTTACCACCTTGCTAGGCAGACTAGATGGACCATACTGGTTTATCTCCAGGAACAAGCAGGAATGTAGTCTTCACATATGGGTATCGTCGGTACCGACGGAGCCTGCGTGGGAACGCTCCCCAGCGTCCAATAGGAACGCTTTGGGAGCATCCCTCAGCACATGCGTGCTGCATTCCCGCCTTTCCAACTGTCCCTCTTCAGTTCTTTGTTTTCTGCGGAGCCGACAGGTCACATACCTTGTCACCGCAGAAAATTTCTTCTTTAAACTGTTTTTCTTGTGGTCGCGCCTGCCTCTGCTCAAAGCCTACCGTTACCGCCGGTTCTCTTTTCTTCTTTTCAAAAAAAAAAAAAAAAACTTCTGAAGTGTTTCTCTTCAGAAACTTTTTCTTTTTGGTGCTAGGCGCCATTTTGGGCATTAGGCCCTATTTTCTTGAAAAATGGAAAAACCAGCTAGTGGTTTTAAAAAATGTACTAAGTGTGGCAGTACCATTTCCGTCACTGACACCCATGACTGGTGTCTCAAATGTTTAGGCCCTGACCATTCTCCATCGGAGTGTTCCTCTTGTATGTGGAAGACTAAAAGAGGAAGACAGAACCGGGCTGCAAAGCTCGGTACCCTCTTTTCTTCAAATGCAATGTCAATTGCATCAATGTCTTCCAGAGCCTCGTCTTCCTCCCATGCATCTCAGGTAACTAAACATAAGAGCCGGTCCTCAAAGGGTAGATCGCCTCCTAAGCATCGAGAAACCATTAGCATTGCCCTTGAGGAAACTATACCGGCAAAACAGCACTGGCGGGAGGCTTCGGCCTCCAAAGCACTAACGGGGCTCCAGGATGTTCTCGAGGCCTCGACCACGGCAGAACTACTGCTGCCATGCTCAGGGGTTCCAGCCGTTTCTACCGGTACCGACACCCAGGCAGCGTCGATAGACCAGAGATTCCTCGCAATTGAACACAGTCTTGCAGCTCTCCTTACAGCTGCGGTACTGTTGACACTACTACCGACGGTTCAACAGGCACCGGTACCGATACCGATGCCGGTGCCAGCACTGGTACTGATAACAGTACCAGCACCAACGGTACAGGCCCCGATGGGAATTCTGCCCATGCCGACTTTTTTGGGCATCAACAGATCGGTACTGGACCAACTCGGTGCCGACTTCGATCGATACCGATACCGTGCTTTGCATGAACATCGGGATCAGAGATGCTTCGAATCTTCCGATTCCAATGACTCTGATAACTCGGTCGGTACCAGAGTACTTCTTCCAGAAGACTCCTCTTCTCCTCCACACAGAATGTCTCCTCCGGAGGGCATGTCTTTTCAGGATTTTATTCGTGATGTGGCCCGAGCCCTATCAATCATGGTAGCTCCTGAAAAAGAACCTAGAGCAAAGGAATTGGAAATACTCCAGTACCCTAAGGCTCCCAAAGAGGCAGCTACCCTGCCCATTCTTGAAATTCTTCACGATTTGATGTTCAGAATGTGGGAAACACCTCTAACCACATCTCCTCATTCTAGGAGACTCCATAATATGTATCGAGTTTCACCATGTCCTGGTTTTCAAAAGACTCAGCTGCCACACCATTCAGTGGTAGTGGAATCAGCCATTCGTAGGATGAAAAGTGCTAAAAGACATGCATCCAATCCTCCAGGACGTGAATGCAGGACTCTTGATGCCTTTGGGCGTCGAACATTTCATGCTTCCATGCTTTCAGCTAAGATCAGTTCATATATTTTATATATGGGAATGTTCCTCAAAAGACGTCAGAGGAGACTTGGAGCTTATGAGCCCCCTTCTCCCTGATGACAAACTACAAGACTTCTTACTCTTGTCAAGCATGCTCAAGACATTTCCAAGTTTCTAAATCATGCAGCCTTTGACTGTTTTGAATGCATTAGCAGAACCTCTGCTATTGCCATTGGTACACGGATTGTCAAAATCTACAGCCACTCCAGCCAAAAAGAAACCCTATATAAACCCTTTTTCAGCAAGAAGAGGAAGTTTTATCCATCCTATACCCAGCAAAGGCAAGCTCAGGGTCAAATTGCCCAAAAGGGACAACGGCAACAATCCAGACAACAAAAGAAGCCCAAAGGCCCAAGAGCTCAACCAGCTCCACAGGCTCAGCCCCCTCAAGGGCTTTGACTCCTTCCTAGAGAGCTTAGCTTTCCTGCCTCTGAAGGGTCCAGAACCCCTAAATATTCCAGGCAGATTGTGTCATTTTGTCAACAGATGGCACCAAATAGCAGCAGAAAATTGGACTCTGTCCATTCTAGGGGAAAGGGTACAAGCTTCATTTTCACAGCATGCCCTCTCCTACAATCGTAAGAGAGTTCAATTCCCAAACCTCTCCAGACAATCTACTGGATCAAGAGGTCTCAACACTCCTTGCTCAGGAAGCAATAGAGGGAAGTACCCATTCCCCAACAGGGTACAGGGTTCTACGCCCCCTATTTTCTTATTCCAAAGAAAACAGGAGAACACAGACCCATTCTGGACCTCAGAGAATTGAACAAATATTTGTTCCGAGAAAAGTTCAAAATGATTTCTCTGGGAACTCTTCTGCCATACCTTCAAAGTCAGGATTGGCTTTGCTCTCTAGATCTATAGGATGCATATACTCATATTCTGATCCATCCAGATCACAGGAAATTCTTATGATTCCTTTTCAAGGGAAAACACCTCCAATATAGGGTTCTTCCTTTTGGTCTGGCTTCGGCACCAAGAGTATTCACGAAATGCATGGCAGTAGTAGCTGCATTCCTGCGAATCCTAGGGATATTCGTCTTCCCTTACTTGGACGACTGGCTCATTCAAGCCCCCACGATTCCAGAAGCCATCTCTGCACTGTCTCACACAATGCGAATTCTCCAATACTTGGGATTGGTCATAAACTTCCCAAAATCCCAACTTGTGCCTTCTCAGACCATGGAGTTCATAGGAGCTTGTTTAGATACCAGACAGTCAAGGGCTTTCCTCCCACAGCCCCGCTGTCTTCGCATAGTGCAACTAGCTTCTCAAGCAGCAGGAAAGTCCTCCCTAACTGCTCGAGAACTGCTGCAATTACTGGGACATATGGCATCCACAGTTCATGTAGTCCCCTATGCTCGCCTCCACATACGAGCAGCCCAGTGGATCCTATCC
Source organism: Ichthyophis bannanicus (assembly GCA_033557465.1). Taxonomy (NCBI): domain Eukaryota; kingdom Metazoa; phylum Chordata; class Amphibia; order Gymnophiona; family Ichthyophiidae; genus Ichthyophis; species Ichthyophis bannanicus. The sequence continues at coordinate 348,886,098 of CM066033.1, read as the reverse complement.
ACACAGTGTACACAGGCCACAGGATGTCTGTCGGACAAGATATCAAACTCACGACGACTGATCTTGTCCCTACAATGGTGGCAATCACTGGAGAAACTTTTAGTGGGGTCTCCTTTCCAACAACCCCCCATTCCAGGCCACCCTAACAACAGTGCATCACAGGTGGGATGGGGAGCACACCTGCACCATCTCTCCACCCAGGGTACCTGGACTCCACAGGAGGCTTGTCTTCACATTAACCTCTTAGAACTCAGAGCAATCTATCTAGCTTTTCGAGTATTCCATGCCCAGCTCAGCTGCAAGACAGTCCTAGTCCAAACGGACAATCAAGTAGCCATGTTCTACGTGAAGAAGCAGGGTGGAACAGGCTCTATGTCGTTATGCAACAAAGCTTTACGACTATGGGCCCTCGCCAGAGAGCATCAAATTCACCTTCTCGTGGTATATCTTCCAGGCATTCAAAACCTTTGGGCAGACAAACTCATCCGAGTACTGCTGCCTCACGAATGGTCTCTCCACTTAAACCAGGTGATAAAGATATTTCAAATCTGCAGAACCCCAGACATAGACCTCTTTTCAAGTCCACTGAATGCCAAACTTCCCCGGTTGTGTTCCAGAATTCTGGCTCACAATTGCTAGGCAAGGGACACCTTCCTCCTTCACTGGGGTCAAGACTTCCTCTATGCCTTCCCACCCATTCCCTTCATCCCCAAAACACTCTTCAAGCTTCAGAGAGACAGAGATCATATGATCCTCATAGCGCCACGGTGGCCACGACAAACGTGGTATCCCCTGCTTCTACATCTCTCTCAAGCTGCACCTCTGGAGTTAGGGTGTGCTGCAGACCTTCTCTCCCAAGAGAATGGGATGCTATGGCACCCAAATCCTCAGTCCCTGCATCTCAGAGCCTGGTTGCTGAAAGCCTAGACCTGCAGGATCTTAACCTTTCCCAACAGGTAAAGGATGTCCTTCAGACTTCCAGAAAACCTTCCACAAGACGTTCTTATGCCTTCAAGTGGAAACGTTTTACTATATGGTGTTCTCAAAAGGGCTTAAACCCCCTTGTGATACCTTTGGAATCGGTACTAGAGTACCTACTTCATTTATCATATTCTGGTTTAAAGACAAATTCAGTAAGAGTCCATCTTAGTGCAATTGCAACTTCCTATAAGCCTCTAAATGGACAGACAATCTCATCTCATCCACTCATAGCAAGATTTATGAGAGGTCTTCTATTAACAAAGCCTCCCATCAGGTGGCATTGGATTTAAATCTAGTTCTCAGACAGCTCATGAAACCGCCCTTTGAACCTTTAGCCACTGCAACCCTAAAGTTTTTATCCTGGAAGGTCATCTTCCTAATTGCAATCACCTCCGCACGTCGCATTAGTGATTTGCAAGCTTTAGTGGCTGATCCCCCTTATACAAGGTTTCACCATGATAAGGTTGTTCTCAGAACTCATCCACATTTTATGCCAAAGGTGGTTTCGCCTTTTCATTTAAATCAATTGATTTATCTTCCTGTATTCTTTCTGAGGCCTCATGCCTCTAATGCAGAAAGGAACCTTCATACTTTGGACTGTAAAAGAGCCTTGGCTTTTTACCTACAAAGAACACAGCATCATAGAAAGTCTTCTCAACTTTTTGTTGCTTTTGATTCTAGTCATTTGGGACTTCCAGTCTCCAAATGAACTCTGTCTAAATGGATTGCACAATGCATATCCTTTACTTATGAGAGTAAGAGTCTTCCTCTTAAGGCAATGTCACAGCGCATAATGTGAGAGCCATGGCAGCCTAGATGGCTAACCTTCACTCTGTGTCTATCGATGACATCTGTCGAGCAGCCACCTGGGCTTCGGTGCACACTTTTACAGCCCACTACTGCCTAGATAAAGCCTCCTGTCGGGATGCCTTCTTTCCTAGTATTAGTCCTCTCACAGAGGGTAGCAATAAGCAAAACGATAGAAATATCCCTTCAATGAATTTTCTGGGCTATGCACTTCTAGTATTGCCCCTTCTCATTCCCATTGATTATTTCATTCTTAACTAAATCACAGACTTATGCCTTCTTTGGCAAAGCTGTTCTTCAAAATCTCTTTCAGACCTAATTCAACTCCTACACACCAACCCTGGTGGGATGCCAGAGATCCATGGCCCACCTTAGTATAGGTGGCAGCTTCCTGGGGCTATCTTCCTGGCATCTTCAGCTAGGGAGTCCCCATATGTGAAGAGAACATTCCTGCTTGTTCCTCGAGATAGCGTAGTTACTCACCTGTAACAGGTGATCGCCGGGAACAGCAGGAATTTAGTCTTCACAATCCACCCACCTACCCTAGGAGTTGTCTCTCTATCTCTCTGTCTCTTCCCTCTATCCTTTCACTCAGCTACAAACTTAACTGAAGAGGGACAGTTGGAAAGGTGGGAAGGCAGCGCACATGTGCTGAGGGATGCTTCCAAAAGCATTCCTATTGGACGCTGGGGAGCGTTCCCACGCAGGCTCCGTCGTTACCGACGATACCCATATGTGAAGACTAAATTCCTGCTGTTCCCGGAGATCACCTGTTACAGGTGAGTAACTACGCTTTATCTGCCATCATATACTATGTTACTGTGTAATGGCAGAGACAAAGTTTTTCCCAATAAAAATATTGCATCATACGCAAACAGCAGTATTTTCAACTCTTGTTCTCCCATCCTAACCCCGTCTATATCAACATTGTCATGCACCCTTACCACTAATAGTTTAATGATGAAGGCAAATAGAAGCAAAGTTGACACCCCTGTCTTGACCCTCTCCCAAGCTCAAACTCCTCTGAATAATAAACTATTATTAAAGAGGACCCATGTAATCCACTGCTTGCCCCAATACAAGCATTATTGAACCTGTGTGTCTACTGGGAAACTGCTGGGTACTTGTGACCTGGATTGGCCACTGTTGGAAACAGGGTACTGGGCTTGATGGACCTGACCCAGTATGGCATTTATGTTATCCACCATTAATTCAAATTCTAGTCACAATTTCTCATCCACCTATACTTTTCTTAGCACTTGGAGCATGAACACACAATCAACACAGTCAAATGCTTTTTCATCATTAACTGCCATCAACACTGATTGGACACCTTCTGTAGCCAATCCCCCCAGGATACTGAACTTGATGGACTTTTGGTCTGACCCAGTATGGCATATCTTATGTTCCCCCAAACTACATTCTTCAGCTTACAAATAATCTCCAGGAACAAGCAGGAATGTAGTCTTCACATATGGGTACCGTCGACACCGACGGAGCCTGCACAGGAACGCTCCCCAGCATCCAAAGGAAAAGCTTTTGGGAGCATCCCACCACGTATGTGTGCTGCCTTCCCACCCAACTACCTCTCTCACTTCAGTTCTTCGTTTTCCGCGGAGCTGACAGGACATGTCCCCTGTCACTGCAGAAAATCTTCTCTTATTTTTATATTTTTTGTGGTCGCGTCTGCCTTCCGTCAACGCCTACCGGTACCACCGGTGCTTTTCTTTCTTTTCTTCTAAAAATAACTCAATTTTAGTGCTTTTTCTCAGGGGTTTCTTCCCTGCTCTGGTGCTTGGCGCCATTTTGGGCATTAGGCCCTCTTTTCCCTTACCATGGAAAAACCAGCCACTGGTTTTAAAAAATGTTTAAAATGTGGCGGTACAATTTCTGTTACTGACACCCATGACTGGTGTCTTAAATGTTTAGGTCCTGACCATTACCCTATGGAGTGTCTCTCCTGCAGGACGTTGACTAAAAGAAGTCTTCAGAATCAAGCACATCAACTCGGTGCCCTATTTGCATCAGACACAATGTCTGTAGCATCGATGTCTTCCAGGGCTTCTACTTCTTCCCAGGGATCTCAGGTAACTAAACACAAGTCTTCTAAGACTAGCCGGTCCTCGAAGGGTAGATCTCCCTCTAAACATCGAGATGCCACTGGTGTTGCCCTCGAGGACATTTCACTGGCAAAACAGCCCCGGTGGGAGTTTTCGGGCTCCAAAGCTTTATCGGGGCTCCAGGATGTTCCAGAGGCCTCAACCTCGATGGAACTACTGGTGCCATGCTCGGGGGTTGTGGCCACTTCCACCGGTACCGACACCCCGGCATCGGCAGTAGCGATGGACAAAAGACTCCTTGCTATCGAACGCAGTCTAGTGACTCTTTTAGCTACTTTGGTACTGCTAAAGTCGCCGCAGACGGTTCCGCAGGCACCGGTACCGATGCTGGTACCGGTGCCAGTGCCCTTGGTACCTGTTTCAACAGGCATGCTTCCCACGATGCCGAGCTTGGAATCTCTATCCAGCATGGGGGATCAGGTACCGACTCGTTTCGGTACCGACATCGAGCAGTACCGACGCCATCTGCTTTGGGAGAACCCGGTGCTTCTTCCTTTTGAGTCTTCCTAGTCTGATGACTCGGATGATTCCACCGGTACCAGAGCTGAACATTTTCAAGATTGAACTCCTTCTCCTCAACGTAGAATGTCCCCTCCTGAGGATATGTCTTTTCATGATTTTGTACGTGATATGGCAAAGGGTCTTACCATTACAGTAGTACCAGAAAAGGAGCCTAGGGCAGAAGAATTGAGAATTCTTCAATATCCTTTGGCTCCAAAGAAGGCAGCTATGCTTCCTATACACCAGATCTTACATGATCTAATGTTAAGAATGTGGGAAGCTCCTTTAACAGTATCTCCACATTCTAGACATCTTGACACTATGTATCGAGTACCACCTTGTCCAGGGTTTCAGAAGACTCAGTTACCACATCATTCTATGGTGGTAGTGTCCGCCATGAGGCGGATTAAGAGTGCTAAAAGACACTCTTCCAATCCACCAGGTCGTGAGTCTAGAACACTGGATGCCTTTGGTCGTCTATACTTTCAGTCCTCCATGCTATCAGCAAGAATCAGTTCCTATATATTATACATGGGAATGTTTCTTGAAGAGGTTACAAAAGACTTGGAACTTTTGAACCCTTTTCTTCAAGAGGATAAACGGACAGATCATTTGACTTTGGTCAAGCATGCTCAAAATGTCTCTAAGTTTATGAATCGTGCTACCTTTGACTGTTTTGAATGTATTAGCAGAACTTCTGCTATATCCATAGGAGCATGTCGTATTGCCTGGCTCCAAGTTTCAGACTTGGAGGAATGGGTGCAAGATATGCTGGAAACATTCCTTGCACAGGAGAAAATCTCTTTGGCAAGGATTGGCAGCTCAAAGCTAATGAAATTGACACTGATAATGCAACTTTAGACAGATTGTCAAAATCTACATCTAACCCAGCCAAGAAAAAGTTTTTCAAAAAACCTTTTTTCTTTAAAGAAAAAATTCTATCCATCTTCCACCCAGCAAACACATGTTCCCCAGAAGGGGCAACAACAAACTAGACAAAGAAAGACACAAGCTCAGAAGGCTCAGCAGACCCAGCCTCCTCAGGGTCTTTGACTGTTGTCTAGAGAACTTAGCCATTCTTCCTGTTCTAAGCCCAGAACCTTTAAATATTCCAGGCCGTATCTGCCATTTTGCCAAAAGATGGCAACAAATCACATCAGAAAATTGGACTCTATCTATCGTGAGTCTGGGATACAAGCTTCATTTCCTCAGCTTGCCCCATCCACGCTAATAAAACAGTTCAAATCTCAACCACCAGTCTCAGACCTGTTGTGGCAAGAGGTCACCACTCTTCTGGCTCAAGGGGCTATAGAAGAGGTTCCAAAGTCCCAGCAGGGCACAGGATTCTATTCCCCCTATTTTCTCATTCCAAAGAAGTCAGGGGGACTAAGACCAATCCTGGACCTCAGAGAACTGAACAAATATTTAGTCCGAGAAAGGTTCAAGATGATCTCCCTCGGCACACTTCTTCCATACCTTCACGAGCAAGATTGGCTATGTTCTCTAGATTTAAGGGATGCTTACATGCATATCCTTATTCATGCAGATCACAGAAAATTCCTTTGATTCCTAGTCAAGGGAAGACATTTTCTTTTTTTTTTAAACTTTTATTTTCATTTTACAACAAGCAAAAAGAAACAACACACCAAAGGAAACAAATACAAACATACAGTAAGGAAAAAGCAACCCCAGTTACCCCCCACCCCTATGCTTCTTCTCTAAGCTGATAAGTATCATCATATAAGCGCTTACAAACAACAGTAATTGTACATCAAACAAACAGAAATAGTATCTGCGATACAGAATGATCATGTGACAGAGATTTACACAGATTTAAACAGTCAGATGAGAGCATTTAGCAGTTTGAACATAGTCGTTGAGCATCTTCCATTTAGACAAGTGGTGAGGGGTCTGAGCGGAAGAAGCTAACATACGAGGTATTTGCTCATATTTACTGTAGAGACAGACATGATTCCACCATTCATTGGGGCTCAGATGGGAGCTATTTTTCCAGTATTTCGTAATTAGGGAAATAGCTATGCCCAGCATAAAGTCTAAAAGGAAGTAAGCCGATTTGGGAAGAGAGGGGATCCCCGCAGCTGAGCGGAGTCCCACTATCTTCCAAGAGAGGGGCTCTTGAAAGTGCAAAATAGATTGAATACGACCCCAGACCCGACTCCAGTAATACTGTAAGGCGGGGCATTCATACATAACATGAGTGAGTGAACCAATGGCCGCATGGCATGTCCAGCATCTATTGCTCTGGGTGGCGTTCCATTTGGCTAACCTGTCAGGAGTATAGAAACACAAGTACTTGGTTGAAATCGCCGCCAAGTATTAATGGAGTATGGGCAGAGGCCTGTGCCAACTGCGCAATACTTGCATAGTAAGCAGGGTTATCCACATTCGAAGCATAAATACAAATACACGTGAATTCACTATCTCCAACCTTAAGATGTGCACGGGCCCATCTACCCTCCGTATCAGAGCTAGTATCCATTACAGTAGCTTGCAAAGACTTCTTAACCAAGATGGCTACCCCACACCGCTTGGAAACGGCGGGAGAGTAGGCAGCCACCATGTAAGGCTTAGCAGTAAGTTTCAGTGTTTCAGCGGAGTTTAAATGCGTTTCCTGAAGAAACACTAAATCAGCATGCTCATGATTAAGATAGCTAAGGATTTTCTTTCTTTTGATTGGACTATTGATGCCTTTTGCGTTCAGTAATAAAATCTTACATAAGGCCATTCAGAAGGGTTAAAAATTCTGAAAAAGAACATGATAACGCACATAATTGCACAATGTCCCTCATATTAACTGTATATGGCTGTACACATGACATGATAGAAAATAAGCTAATGAAAAACAATGGAGCGCCCCATATAAAAAATAAAAAAAAAATAAGCACCGAAGTGCATTAGAGAAGAAGCAGAACCCCAGAAATTACTGGCGACCATATGTCTGCGGGGAGAAACCCCAGAGAAGGCCAAAATTGAAACATATAACCTATATAGCTGTGCGTGTTCCGAATCCAACCGAGGTGCACATCATGGAGGGATAGGAGACCAAGAAAGTTATATATAGAAAGAAAGAAAAGTCCAGGCAGTCTCTGTTCCAGGCTGTGATCACCGCGTCGGGCCATTCAAAATGGCGGGCAGATCCGGCGGATTACTGATCCAAGTTGTTGGATTAGCGCATCTGGTCTGCTTCTTTGGAATCTAAAAATGTTGCTAGTAGATCAGGATCTTCGAACGTTCTAGTTTGGTTATGGAGAGTCACTCTGAGCTTCGCTGGATACAATAGGCCAAAGCGAGCCTGTAGCTGTTGAAGTCTAGGGCGAAAAGCAAGGAGTCTCTTCCGACGGTCAACTGTGGGCTTTGCCAAGTCAGGGAAGAAGGAGACTTTATGACTTTCAAACTCCAGATGATGATTCGCCCGAGCAGCATTTAGAATTTGCTCAACTTGCTGATATCTCAGTAATCGAAAGATGATAGGCCGGGGGGTCGTCCGATTGAGCGCCATGTTGGTAGGAACACGATATGCTCGGTCAATTTCCAGATCTCTGTGAAAAGTGATCTTCAGCAAGGAGGGAAGAGTTTTGACCAGGAATTCTCTTATATCTCCTGCTTCCACCCCCTCCGGTACTCCAATGAGCCTTACATTGTTGCGATGGGCTCGATTATTGCTATCCTCTAACTCTTTTTGAAGATTCTGTATCTGACGCTCAGCCTTGTCCAGTTTCTCCAAGCGCACCACGTGCGAGTCGAGGACCCCCGCCATATTGTCCTGCCGTAGTGAAAGACCTTCAAGCCGGTCCTGAAGCATACCGAAGTCTTCTCGCAGGGCTCGGAGCGCTTCTCCGTTGGACTGTACCAGTTCCTTCACACCGCGTATTTCCTCCAAGATCTCCTGTTGCATTTCGGGGTTTTCCCGAAGTGTAACTATCTTTTGTGGGGAAGACAACTCTGTTTTGGAGCGTTTTCCGTGTGAAGAAGAGGGAGACCCGAAGTCTAAGCGCGCTGGTTTGTGGGCCGCCATCCCCCCCGAGGTACCCTGGTAAGTTCGGAGCAAAATATTATGTTTATGTAGGTATTAAGTCAGGATTCTGAGTAGGCCTCTCGGGAGCTTCAGCGCGAAGCGTCTAACCCGCTGGACATCAGGCTCCGCCCCCCTAGGGAAGACATTTTCAATACAGGGTCCTTCCTTTCGGACTGGCCTCTGCTCCAAGGGTCTTCACAAAATGCATGGCAGTAGTAGCAGCATTTATGAGGACTCTAGGAATTTTTGTCTTCCCTTACTTAGACGATTGGCTCATTTGAGCACCGTCAGCTCTAGAGGCAAGTCATGCTCTTTCCCGAGCAATGCAAATACTGCAGTACTTGGGATGGATTATAAACCTTCCAAAGTCCCAGCTCACCCCATCTCAATCCCTCGAGTTTATAGGGGCTCGCTTTGACATACAGCAGTCAAAGGCTTTCCTGCCTCAGCCTCGCTGTCTGCGCATCATCGAACTAGCATCTCAAGCAGTGCTACAAACCTTCCTCACTGCCCGATAGATGCTTCGACTTCTAGGACACATGGCATCTACAGTCCATGTGATTCCTTATGCACACCTTCACATGCAAGCGGCCCAGTGGACCTTAGCTTCCCAGTGGTCCCAGGCCTCAGGATGCCTGTCAGACAAGATCAGAGTTACCACACGCCTGATTGCGTCTCTGCATTGGTGGCAATCTCTGGAAAACCTTACAGTAGGCTCTCCTTTTCAGCAACCCCTACCTCAGGCTGTCCTGACGACAGATGCATCCAAGTTGGGTTGGGGAGCCCACTTGGGCAATCTGTCTACCCAGGGTCTCTGGACCTCACAGGAGGCTTCTCTTCAAATAAACCTCCTAGAACTAAGGGTCATTTCCAATGCTATTCGAGTCTTTTGCTTCCATCTCATAAACAAAACAGTTCTGGTGCAAACCGACAATCAAGTGGCCATGTTTTACCTAAACAAACAAGGCAGAACAGACTCTCCAATTATGCAACAAAGCTTTGCAACTGTGGGCCTTTGCCAGAGAGCATCACATTCATTTGTTGGCAGTATACCTTCCAGGCATTCAAAACGTTTGGGCGGACAGGCTCAGCCGAGTCCTGTTGCCACACGAGTGGTCTCTCCACTCATATCAACTTGCTCGAGTATTTCAAGTCTGGGGAACACCAGACATAGACCTCTTTGCAAGTCCACAGAATGCCAAACTTCCCCGGTACTGTTCCAGACTTCCAGCTCAAAATTGTCAGGCAAGGGATGCATTCCTGCTCCATTGGGGCCAGATTTCTCTCTGTGCCTTCCCACCAATTCCCCTAATTTCCAAAACCTTATTCAAACTCCAGAGAGACAGAGGTCACATCATGATGCTCATAGCTCCCTGTTGGAGTGGAGGAGTGGCCTAGTGGTTGGGGCAAGGTACATCAGGCCGGAAGGTCGGTGGTTCAAATCCCACTAGAGGACAGCAACCTTGGGCCAGAAGGACTGGGGTTTCTAGTCCCACAGGTGCTCCTTGTGGTCTTGGGCAAGCCACTTAACCCTCCATAGCCCATGTTCCCTTTAAAAATAGTTATCTCCAAGTTATAATGCCCTGTTCAATGTAATTTCAGTTTGTTCAATGTAAACCGCACTGATGCAAAATAGCGCGGTATATAAGAGAATGTAAATAAAATAAATAAATAAACATGGTATCCTCTTCTCTTAGGTCTCTCTCGAGCCACTCCTCTGGAGTTGGGGAGTGCTCCGGATTTTCTGTCCCAGAACAACAGATCCCTACTGCACCCCAATCCCCAGTCCCTTCATCTCAAGGGCTGGTTGCTCAAGGCATATAATTTCAAGATCTAGGCGTTTCACAACAAGTGAAGGATATTCTTCTAGCTTCCAGAAAACCTTCCACAATGCGTTCTTACACTTTTAAGTGGAAGAGGTTCTCAGTCTGGTGTTCCCAGAGGGGACTTAATCCCCTCTCGGTACCAGTAGAGTCCTTTCTGGACTATCTCCTTCATTTATCAGCTTCTGGTCTCAAGACCAATTCTGTTAGAGTCCATCTTAGTGCTATTGCTGCATCTGATAAACCCTTTGATGGACAACAATTTCCTCTCATCTTCTTGTTTTAAGATTTATGAGGGGTCTCCTTTTAACAAAGCCTCCCATCAAACCACCTCTGGTGGCATGGGATCTTAATCTTGTTCTGGGTCAACTCATGAAGCCACCCTTTGAACCTTTAGCTATTACGGAGCTAAAGTTTCTTTCATGGAAAGTCATTTTTCTAATTGCTATCACTTCTGCAAGACACATTAGTGAACTGCAGGCTTTAGTGGCTGACCCGCCTTATACAAGGTTTTATCATGACAAAGTAGTCTTGAGGACTCATCCTCATTTTATGCCAAAGGTGGTATCACCTTTTCATTTAAACCAATCGGTTTATCTCACAGTCTTCTTTCCTAGGCCTCATGCCTCCAGCGCGGAAAGAAATCTTCATACCTTAGATTGTAAACGGCTCTGGCTTTTTATCTTCACAGAACTCAGCCATTTAGAAAGTCTTCTCAGCTTTTTCTGGCTTTTGACTCTAGTCATTTAGGACTTCCAGTCACTAAGAGAACTCTCTCTAAGTGGATTGCAGACTGTATTTCCTTTACCTATCAGAGTAAAGGAATCCCTCTTGAAGGCCATGTCACGGCTCATAATGTTAGAGCCATGACAGCCTCAACAGCTAATCTTCTTTCGATTGCTATTGATGAGATCTGCAAAGCAGCAACTTGGGCTTCTGTACATACTTTCACTGCCCACTATTGTTTAGACAAGGACTCCCGTCGGGATGCCTTGTTCGGTCAGGCTGTTCTACAGCATCTCTTCCATTCCTAGATCAACTCCTTCCCACCATCCACTCTTGGATGCCTGAGGTCCCTGGGAGGAAGCATGGCCCATCTTACATAGATCTGCAACATGCTGGGGTCATCCCTAGGCATTTTTAGCTGGGGAGTCCCCATATGTGAAGACTACATTCCTGTTTGTTCCTGGAGATAGCGTAGTTACTCACCTGTAACAGGTGATCTCCAGGAACAGCAGGAATAAGTCTTTACAACCCACCCACCTCCCCTAGGAGTTGTCTTTCTCTCTCTTTCTATTTTTCTTCTTCTTCTCTTCTTTGGTCTCAGCTTTCAACTCAACTAAGTGAGAGAGGTAGTTGGGCGGGAAGGCAGCACACATGCGTGGTGGGATGCTCCCAAAAGCTTTCCTTTTGGACGCTGGGGAATGTTCCCGCACAGGCTCCGTCGTTGTCGACGGTACCCATATGTAAAGACTTATTCCTGCTGTTCCCGGAGATCACCTGTTACAGGTGAGTAACTACGCTTTGTCCTGGCTTGCCTTCCTGGAATAAAACAGTCTGATCAGGATTTATCAAATAAGGCAGGCGATTCTGTAGTCTGGCAGTATATGGGTCATACAGGCCCACATTCCTCACAAATGGGCCTATATGGCTCACAAACTGCAACATACTTCACCGATTTGGAGAGAACTATTATCCCTGCTGTAGCCATTAAGAGATGCTTTCACAATTGAATAGCATTCAATATTACCAACTAGTACAACCATAAAATCTACTATCTCGTCCTTAAATATTTTATAAAACCTGACAGTTAGCCCATCTAGTCTTGGGGCCTTTCCCTCTGTAAGCCCCTTAATAGACAATATTATTAATTCCCTAGTTATGTCTCCTATCTATTCTTTCCATCTCCTGCTTTCCCATCTTCCTCATTCATACTCTGTCAGATATTCCCTCCCTTCATTCCCCCTCCCCATCTCCTGGCCACATAATTTTTCATAAAATTCCCTAAATATCCTCCCTTATTTCTTTTAAGTTGTTTACCAAATCGTCCTTAGCATCCCTAATCTTACTAAACTGCTGTTGGCTCTGCTTAGCCTTAATTCTATTGGCTAGCATCTTTCCTACATTATTTTCTCATTCAAAATATCGCTTTGATGCTTTCGATTTGATATGCCAAATCTTGCATTCACAATCTCTCCAGCTCCCCCCTCAATTGTTCTACCTCCCGTAATACCTGATTGAGTGAGTACATGCTTCTCCTTTGCCTCTCTTATACTTTCTTCTTTTTTTAACCTCTTCTTTTAAAGTATGTTGCTTAAAAGATCAAAAGACTTCTGATCACCACCTTCCATCCATCCCACATCATTTCTTTTACCATTTTGGTCCCTTACGCCTCTCCAAATGTTCCCTTTCTCATTTTCATACAGTTGTCCTTATTTTCTATTAAAGATTCATTAAACCACCAAACTTTTAACCCCCCTCCTCTAAACCCTAATGAATTTTTATATGCCCTTGCACATGATCCAACCAAGTTACTTGCTCAATCCCTTCTTCCAAAATTTGGCTTGCCATGGCTGTGTCCATACATATCATATCTATTCTGCTGTATGTCCCATATGGGCAAGAAAAAACACGAACTGCCTCATGTTCCCATACCTCTTTTTCCACACATCTACCATTCCCATCCTTTTCAGCTTCACATACTCTCCCCTAGTTCCATCCCCTCCCCTCTCCCTTGGACTTATCCAGTCTCCACCCATTATCTTCAAACCACATCAATTTAGACCCCATCTCTTCAAAATATTTACCTTGTCCATTATTGGGAGCACAAAATGACCTTTACCCTTCTTCCTAACAATGAAATACTAACTCCTCCCTTCTTGGGGTGTTTGTTTGCTGCCAGGAACACTGATGGGTATTCTTTAGATTTCAAAACCCCATGAAATGAGGGTTTTTTAGGTGTCTCTTTTTTAAATTGACATTTTAATCATTTACAAAGGAAAAACCAAAATAAATTATAATACAAAAATACAATCTCGTCACATAACAAAACCTGTAAAGAAACATCATAGATAGCTAGCCCACATACATGGAAAGCAGGGAACTATCATAAAATAAGAAACCAAAAAGACAGCAAGGCAAAAAGCCCCAAAAAAGTACCTAAATACTTTAAAATCTCCCTAACCCTCAGATATAACCACCCGTCCAAAATTATTCCGATGAATTCTTCCTTGAAACAAACAAAATGCTCTAGCTGTAAAGGATCAAGGAAAACATACGTCTGAGCTTGAAATCTAACAATACACTTAAAACAACACTTTAAATAAAGCGTAATACCTAAGGCTAAAACTGCAGATTTATGCTTCAGGAACCTTTTCCTCCTAAACTCAGTCCAGACAAGTGGGTTGTGTTCCTCTACCGGCAGATAAGTGGAGACAAGAACCAATGAAAAGCCCAGGTTTCAGTGACATCACTCCCATGCTTCTATCTGCCTCAGCCACCAAAGTTTTCTTCCGTATTTGTCTCCAGCAGATGGTGAATGGATTTTCTCCTCTCTGAAGAATATTCTGAAGATTGGGAGATGTTAACACTTCCTAATCTTTTCCATACATTCCCACAGTTCCATGGCCCTACTACTCATTACCCACTCCTTACTGTCCCCACCTCCCCTACCATTTTGTCTTCTACTTTATCTGCCCTTGAGCTTCACCTTTTTTCTTCCTCTTATTCAGCCATCTCCACTTTCACTGAGGGAACCTCACTCTTGCTTCCCTTGTGCCATCTCCACTCTTACTGAGGGAACCTCACTCTTGCTTCCCTTGAGCCACCTTCTCTCATCTGTAGATGTCAACCCCAACCCTGGCTCCTCTACACTTTTTTCACACTCCCAGGGCAGGTCAATGCATAACCTTTCTAATCTTGTTCATATCCCTCTCCTCTCTCTCTCTCTTCTCTCCCTTCTTCATGCGCATTGTGGAATACACATTCTGTCTCCAGTAAACTTGCCTTCATTCATGACCTGTTTATCTCTAATTCTCTACATCTCCTGCCTCTTACTGAAACTTTGCTTCTCACAGAAGATTCAGCTTCAGTTGCTGCCCTCTGTCATGGGGGCTATCTATTTTCCATTACGCCTCGGCCTATTGGCCATGGTGGCAGTGTTGGGTTCCTTCTCTCATTCCTGCCAATTCCAGCCCCTCTTCCTGCCTCCATCTGATTCCTTTGCTTCCTTTGAAGTCCAAGCCATCCGCCTATTTTCTCCACTACCTCTCCAGGTGGCTGTCATTTATAGACCCCCCCAACAAATCCACCTCTATCTTTCTCACTGACTTTGACTCCTGGCTCTCCTCCTTTCTGAATGCGTCTTCCCCTTCCCTTATTCTTGGGGATTTTAACATTCACATTGACGACCCTTCTGACCCTTATGCCTTAAAGCTCCTTTCCCTAACCTCCTCATTCAACCTTCAGTTGTGCTCCTCCACTCCTACTCACAAGAATGGCCACTGCCTTGACCTTGTCGTCTCCTCCAGTTGTGACCCAAAACTTCTCCACCTACCCTTATCAGACCATCACCTGCTAATCTTCACCCTTAACCACCCCCATCTTGGTCTCGCCCGATCTCCACTAGCATGTTCAGGAATCTTCACGCTGTCGACCCTTCAACTCTATTTACTGATGTCTTATCTCTTTCTTCTACTGTGTCATATGAGTCCATTGATAGGGCAGTATCCTTCCTATAACGCTATACTCTGTTCTGAATGCACTTGCTCCTCCCATCCCATGCCCTGTGAGGCATACCGTACCTCAACTCTGGCTGTCCTTGACAGCCTGCTACCTATGTTATCCAGGAACAAGCAGGAAGTCAGTCCTCACATATGGGTGACGTCGGTGCTGACGAAGCCCTCGTGCGGAGCAATTCCCCAGCTTTCAAAGAAAGTCTTTGGGAATGCATTGCGCATGCACGGCCCCCTTCCCACCCAAGGGTGCCATCTTCTTTTTTTCTGCAGAGCCCAACGGACGTGGTCCTGTTTTCACCGTGGAAAAAAGTAGAAAAGTTGATTTATTTTTTCAGCTTCCCAGTTCGACACCGGTTCCCCTTCCCGCCCTCGGCTCGGTACACCTGTATCGAGTCCGGCCCTATTTTTCGTTTTTGTCCTTCGTGACTAGCGTTCGCGCTTTTTTTAGTTTTCACTGGCAGCCCGGTTGTTTGACCTCGCAGGGGCCCTTTTCCCCCGATGGCTGCCAGCAGGTTTAAAAAATGTGATCAGTGTAAGAAGTTGATGTCTCTCACCGACACACATGACTGATGCCTCGTCCCTCGACCATGACCCGATGGTCTGTGGGCCGTGTGGTAAGATGTCTTTGAGGAGCAGGCAGTAGCAGCGTGACAGGATTTTTTCTGAGTCCGCCTCCGGCCGGGCCCAGACCTTGTCAGAAGTCTCAACATCTCGTAATTCGGAGCCCGAGCACCATCGTGGGTCTTCTGAGCGGGGTTCTCCCTCCAGGAAACACCGGAGGAAGA
This sequence comes from Ichthyophis bannanicus, assembly GCA_033557465.1. NCBI lineage: Eukaryota > Metazoa > Chordata > Amphibia > Gymnophiona > Ichthyophiidae > Ichthyophis > Ichthyophis bannanicus. Next base: position 348,870,309 of record CM066033.1, on the reverse strand, counting down.
AGAAACTTGTGAGGGCAGCGTCGCTGGACGCCTCTGATCGACTTGGGCCCTCGGGTTCCAGGTTGCGGAGCCTGGAATGCTGCCCTGGGTCCTCGGAGCGGCCGGCTAAACAACCTCGCAGGGAGCCAGAGATGTCGTACACGGTAACTTCTGTTGTCCTCGTGGACTCTCCTCCGGAACAGCCGGTGTCGGGCCCGACAATGTCGGGACCCGAGCTGTGGAGCCTTCTGAGCTTGGTCTCAGGTTGGCGACCCTGATGAGCAGCCTGGCTGCCTTCATGGATCAGCAGCGGGCACTGATGGGCGGTCTCGCTGGTCCATCCGCCCTGACCAACGGGACATCGAAGTCGACGCCGGAGACTGATCCTCGAGTCGATCAAGTCTCGAGTCGATCCTCGGCCAAGGTCCCCCTCAACCTCCCGCTTGGGACCGAGGGCGTCAATGCCGGTGCCCTCGGCATAGGGGCAGTCGGGCTTGAAGCCCTCGAGGCCGGAGCCCATCAAGTCCTCCTCGGAGGACTTGGGGTGGGAGACAGAGGAGGAAGACTCCCCAGACACCTTCCGGACCCGATGTATCCCATCGGACTCTCCGGGTTCGGAGCCTCGGAATAGGTCCCCTCCGGAGGACACTCTGTTCTCGGACTTCGTCAGGGACATAGCCAAGGCTTTGGCATTCCCTGCGGATGCCGAGGAGGAGCCTCGAGCCGAGGAGCTCAATGCCCTCCAGTATGACTCTCCCCCAAAGGAGGCCCTTACTGTACCAGTGCCTCTGATGTTGGAATGGCTGATGCTCTGCATGTGGGAGTCCCCAGCCTCGATGCCGGTGCTCAGCAAGCAGGTCAATTCCATCTATCGAGTCCGCAAGAGTCCTGGGTTCCAGAAAGCACAGCTGCTGCACAACTACATGGTTGTGGAATCGGCCATGCAACGGCTGAAAAGCCAAAAAACGTACTCCTCGGTGCCTCCCGGCCGGGAGGCCCATAACCTGGACGCCCTCGGCAGAAAGTACTACCAGGGCTCGATGCTGTCATGCCGTGTCCAAACTTACCAGCTGTACATTGGCATGTACTTGCGGGACCTGGCAAAGGAGACTATCTCTCTCCCTCATGTTCTGTTCAAATATCTTCCTCTGTCTCCTTCTGTCCTGTCTAAATAATGGCGTTCTTTTCTTTTTCTACTTTAATTGATCATATTGTACACCGCCCTGACGCATACGCTTGGGCGGTTTATCAAGCAATGAATAAAGATAAAATATAAAGATTGCTGGGTTCGCGGCTGGCCTATCCGAGGAATTCTTGCAGCACTTCAAGGCCTTGTCCACGGGGATCAGAGAGTGCTCGAAGTTCATGTCTCGAGCAGCTTACGACAGCTTCGAGGCTTCGGCCTGAGTAGCCACGGCCGGCATTGGTGCACACCGTCAGGCCTGGCTCATGTCGTCAGACCTAGAGCCTTGGGTTCAGGACAAGTTGGTCGATGTCCCGTGCCGAGGAGACAACCTCTTCGGCAAACCCATGACTGAGAAAGCTGCAGAAATCGAGTCTGAGTACTTGACCCGGACAAGGTTGTCGAAGAAGACATCTGCACTTTTTCACAAGAAGGCCTCGGGGGGAAAAGCCCTTTTTCCCGAGGAAGGGGTACGGCTTACAGAAACTAACCCACTTGCCAGGCCGCCCCAGCTCCCCAACAGGGGCAGCAGGCCAGGGGAAAGGGGCATGGCCCACGTAAGCTGAAGACCCCCAATCCTCCAGCTCCTACCCATCCGGGAGGGGGTTTTTAACTCCCAGTGCATAGCTCCTCTCCCACCAGTGGTTTCACCCTGCAAAGGAGGAAGGCTGGCCCTGTATGCTCACAGGTGGCCAGCCATTACTACCGACGCCTGGGTTCTGCAAGTAGTCCAGCAGGGCTACTTACTTTACTTCCACCAGGTGTCCACCTCCTTTTTTCCAGGAGAGCCTCTCAGGCCCCCTCTTCACAGGAACCTCCTCCTGCAGGAGTTGGCAGGTCTGCTAAAGGATCAAGCGGTGGAACCGGTGCCCCACCACCAGCAGGGGCAAGGCTTCTACTCCAGGTATTTCCTCATACCAAAAAGAATAGGAAGCCTACACCCCATCCTGGCGAAATCTAAACAAGTTCCTGGTGAGGGAAAAGTTCAAGATGATTTCCCTTGGGATCCTACTGCCTTACCTCCACCAGGGAGACTGGCTATGCTCCTTAGATTTAAAGGATGCTTATACTCACATCCTCATACACCCAGACCACAAACAATACCTCAGGTTTGTGGTGGGAGGAAACCACTTCCAGTACAAGGTGCTTCCCTTTAGCCTAGCTTCCGCTCCCAGAGTATTTACCAAATGCCTAGCAGTGGTGGCAGCCTTCCTCAGAAGCCAGGGAGTCTTCGTCTTTCCATACCTGAGCGACTGGCTCATCAGGGGCCAATCGGCACAGGAGGCACAGCAGGCCACTGCTCGCACAGTCACCCTGCTCCAGCACCTAGGGTTTGTTATAAATTAGGAAAAGTTCATTTTACTCCCCACTCAGAACTTGGAGTTCATAGGGGCAAGACTGGACACACTTCAGGCACGGGCGTACCTACCGCTGGATAGGGCAAGGCGGTTGCTGGACTTGGTACTTCAGGTCCAGCACAAACCTCAAGTCTCCGCAAGGGTCTTCCTACGCCTCCTGGGCCACATGGTCTCCACGGTGCATGTGACTCAATATGCTCGATTCCAAATGCGCACAGCTCAATGGAGCCTCAGAGACCAGTGGACGCAAGCCACTGGCCGCCTCCAAAGACAGAGTAGCGATTTCCAAGCTACTGGTGACAGCCTTGCAATGGTGGCTTCACCCTCCCAAATTGCTTCAGGGGGTACCATTCCAACCTCCCTCTTACACCAGAGTGCTGATGACAGATGCTTCCTTGATTGGCTGGGGTGCCCATTGCCAGGGTTCATGCACTCAGGGTCTGTGGTCCTCCCGAGAGGCCGCACTTCAAATCAATCTTCTAGAGCTTCAAGCCATCCGTCTGGCTCTTCAAGCCTTTTGTCATCTTGCACATCAGTCAGTGCTGATACAGACAGACAATCAGGTAGCGATGTTCTACATAAACAAACAGGGGCGCACAGGATCTCGCATCCTATGCCAGGAAACCCTGGATCTCTGCTCTTTTGCAGTGGCACATCACATGTCCCTAAAGGCAGTTTATCTGCCCGGTGAGGAGAACCTCCTGGCCGATAAGTTGAGCAGGATTCTTCAACCTCACGAGTGGCAACTGAACCGGGATGTAGCTCAGCGGATCTTCAACTGTTGGGGTCTCCCATCTATGGATCTCTTTGCCAGCCTGCAAAACTATCAGTTGCCCCAGTTCTGCTCGAGACATCTGCTGAGCTTGGCGGCAGATGCTTTCCTGATCTCGTGGGCACAGGGCCTTCTCTATGCGTTCCCACCCACGCCCCTGGTGGCACGCACTCTGTTCAAGATTCTTCAGGACAAGGCCTCGGTCATCATGGTAGCACCCAGGTGGCCCAGACAACCTTGGTTCCCTCTTCTCCTTCAACTGGCGGTCGAAACTCCACTCCCACTGGGGGAGCAGCCCGACCTCTTGACCCAGGAACAGGGTTCCTTGCTACACCCCAATCTCATATCCCTCAACTGAATGGCCTGGCTGTTGAGAGGATAGTACTTGCTCCTCTACTCCTTCCCAAAGAGGTTGAGGAGGTGTTGCTGGCCTCTAGGAGACAATCCACTAGAAAATCCTACGCATTCAAGTGGCGTAGATTTGAAGGGTGGTGTGCCCAGAATAAGGAGGACCCGTTCACTTGTCAAGTACCTCAGGTATTGCGGTACTTGCTCCACCTCTCATAGTTAGGCCTCAAGTCTAACTCTGTCAGGGTCCACCTGAGTGCGCTATCAGCTCACCACTCTCCAGTGGACGGGCAACCTCTTTCAGCTCACCCTTTGGTATCCTGATTCCTCAGAAGCCTTCTACTCTTGAATCCTCCAATTCACCCACCAGCTACATAGTGGGACTTAAATGTGGTCTTGCAGCGGCTTACCTGCCCACCTTTTGAACCAATGGCCACATGTCATCTCCGTTTCCTTTCCTGGAAAGCACTCTTTCTGGTGGCACTCACATCTGCTCGATGTGTTAGCGAGCTGCAAGCTTTAGTATCGAATAGACCGTATACACGGTTTTATAAAAATAGGGTGGTCCTACGTACTCACCCCAAGTTCCTTCCAAAAGTGGTTTCCTCGTTTCACCTCAACCAAGGGGTGGTTCTTCCGACCTTCTTTCCCAGGCCACATACCAGCAGGACAGAAGCGGTTCTGCATACCCTGGATTGTAAGAGGGAACTTGCCTTCTACCTGGAGCGTACGCAGGGACATCGGAGAGCTTTACAGCTCTTCGTCTCTTATGACCCTAGTAAACTGGGTCTACCTGTCTCCAAGCACACGTTATCCACCTGGGTGGCAGACTGCATCGCCTGGGCGTACAGAGCAGCTGACCTCCAGCTGCAGGGCCCAATCACGGCTCACTCTCTCAGGGCTAAGGCCGCATCAGTGGCTAACCACCGCTCTGTTCCATTGGCAGACATCTGCCGGGCCGCAACTTGGTCTTCAAGCCAGACGTTTGCAGCCCACTACTGCCTGGAGAGAGAGTCATGGTGGTACTCCGTAACCTATTCGAGATTTAGGCAACTCCTTCCCTCCGACCCTTTGGTGTCAGGCTATTGTGAGGGTTGCGTTCTCAGAGAAAAATCCTATCACTGCTGCTGTGGCTCTTCTAGAGGGAGCCATTTTCAGCTATGGGTTCTCGGTAGCCTACAGCTAGGGAGTCCCATATGTGAGGACTGACTTCCTGCTTGTTCCTGGAGAAAGCGATTACTCACCTGTAACAGGTATTCTCCAGGGACAGCAGGAATCAGTCCTCACGACCCTCCCTTCTCCCCTGGCGTTGCAGTCATTGATTAATTTTTTCTCATTTTTGCCGTCTTTTTAGCTATGTCGTCTGACTGAGCAAGATGACACCCTTGAGCGGGAAGGGGACCGCGCATGCGCGATGCATTCCCAAAGGCTTTCTTTGAAAGCTGGGGAATTGCTCCGCACGAGGGCTCCATCGGCGCTGACGTCACCCATATGTGAGGACTGATTCCTGCTGTCCCTGGAGAATACCTGTTACAAGTGAGTAACTACGCTTTCCTGTGCCCGCTCAGCTGAGCACCTTTGGCTTAAATCATGTACCCTTGCTGACTGCCCACCTTTCATTCATGCTAACCTCTCTCCAGTTGGCCATAGCTCTCGCCAAGGAAGAGTACTATGTCCATCTGACTGACTCTCTTGCCTTGGACCCTCGCTGTCTCTTTGCTACTCTCAACTTTCTCCTCAAGATCCCTCCTACCTCAATCCTTCCTTTACTGTCTGCCCAGACCGTTGCTGATTACTTCCATGACAAAGTTCAGATTAGCCTTGAATTCTCTGCAGGGGCACCTCCACCTCATCTTCCCCCTCTTCAATCTCATATCCTTCTCTCACCTTTGGTCACCCTTTCTCCCTTTTCTGAAATCACTGAGGAGGAAACTGCAAATCATCTCTCCTCCTCCAAATTGACTACCTGCTCCTCTGATCCCATCCCCCACCTGTCTACTAAGCTCTATCTCTTCCGCCATCACCCCTTCCATTTGTCATATCCCTATCACTTTCCACTGCAACTGTTCCTATGGCCTTCAGATATGCTGTGGTTACACCTCTCCTCAAAAAGCCTTCATTAGATCTTACCTGTCCTTCCAGTTATCAACTTATCTCTCTCCTCCCCTTTGCTTTAAAACTACTTTAACAAGTAGTTCACTGCCATTGTCTCGACTTTTCCCCTCAAGACCCTCTGGATCCACTGCAATTTGGCTTTCATTCTCTACATTCCATCAGCGTAAAGATGGTACTGAAAGCCATGGGAAGAGATGAGTGCACCAAGGGTCTGAGTATAGAGAGAGGAGGAGTGGATCCAAGACAGACCCTTGGGGTACACCAACTGAGTGTGGAATAGCAGTAGAAGAGGATCCACCAGAACAAACACTGAAGGAAGTGATGGGAGAGATAAGAAGAGAACCAGGATAGCACAGAGCCTTTAAACCAAGCGAAGACAAGGTATCGAAGAGAAGGTTGTGGTCAACAGTGTCGGAAGCAGCAGAAAGGTCAAGAAGGATGAAGATCGAGTAAAGGCCCTTGGACTTTGCCAGGACCAGGTCACTGGAGACTTTGGCAAGAGCTGTTTTGGTAAAATGTAATGGGCCTGAAGCTCGCTAACTCTGTGAGCAGAAGTGAGCGCATCCAGGAACGCCACCTTCCAAGAGAGGTAGCGAAGGTGGCAGTTAGCCAGAGGCTCGAAGGGTGGGCGAGTGAGTTGCCCTAACACTATGTTGAGGTCCCATTCGGTTGCCAGAGGGTGAATCAGGGGCTTCAATATGAGCAGGCCCCTAAGAAAGAGGGTCAACAAAGGCTGGATGGAGAGAGGCTTACCATCCACCGGGTGGTGGTGCACCGCCAGGGCACTAAGATGCACCTGGACGGAATTAGATTTGAGCCCGGATTGCGAGAGGTGGAGAAGGTACTGTAACACCAGTCGCACCGAGCAGGAGAACAGGTCAGCCCCATGCTTGGCATACCAGGCCGAAAACTTGCGCCATTTGAGGGCATAAGCCTTCCTAGTAGAGGCCTTGCGCAAGACCAGCAGAATCTCTTCCACCTCAGCCGAGAGGTTGAAAGGGGCTAGAGTCACCCTTTGAGCAGCCACGCTGTCAGCGACAGGGACCCCAGGTTGGGGTGCAGAAGAGATCCCCCCTCCTGAGACAGGAGTCCCATAGAGGTCCCCAAGGAGATGGGGGTCTCCATTCTTAACCAGAGGAGCAACGGGAACCATGGTTGTCTGGGCCACTGAGGGGCTATCAGGATAAGCGAGGCCCTGTCGTGGAGGGTCCTGAACAAGGTTTTGGCAATCGGCGGTGTGGGAGGGAAGGTGTACTTGAGACCCTCTGACCATGAGACGAGGAACGCGTCTGCCGCCACTCTGGAGGGATGAGCCTGCCGGGAACAGAAGCGGGGCAACTAGAAGTTGTCCGGGCTGGCGAACAGGTCCATCATGGGTTCCCCCAAGATCTGGAAGAGCCGGTTGGCCACCCTGGGGTCCAGCTGCCACTCGTGCGGCTGCAGGACTCTGCTTAGCCTGTCGGCCAGAAGGTTGTTCTGGCCTGGCAGGTACACTGCCCACAGGAGGATACCCTGTTGGCTTGCATACGAGCAGAGGACCACTGTTGACAGAGGGCACAAGACCACATGCCCTCCTGTTTGTTCATATAGAACATTACCACCTGGTTGTTCATCTGTACCAGCACCAGCTGGTGACGCAGGTGGTGGCAGAAAGCTTGCAGGGCAAAGTATATGGCCCACAGCTCCAGGAGGTTGATCTGCTGGGTGCTCTCGCCTGGTGACCAGTTGTCCTAGGTGCAGAAGTGGGCTCCCCAGTTGAGCAGGGAAGTGTCCATGACCTGAGGACCCTTGAGGGGCTCGGGGCCTGAAAAGGCATACCCGCCTCAAGATGCTGGAGAGACTGCCATCAGACCAAGGAGTCTGCCAGTTGGTGGGTTATAGAAACTCTGTTTCGGAGGTATCCTGTGGCCTAAGATCACTGGTCCCGGAGACACCACTGCACCGCCCTCAATTGGAGGCGAGCATCTGGGGTGACGTGGACTGTGGAGGCCATGTGCCTGAGGAGGTGCAGAAGAAGCCGAGCGGGCACAGAGGGACAGTGCTATATGTCACATGCCAGAGTCCTGAGACAGTCAGCTCGGTCCCTGGACAAAGAAGACCTTTGACTGAAGAGTATTGAGCTTTTCCCCGATGAATTCCAGCCACTGTGCTGTGGGGAGGTGAGGCTTGATGTAGTTTATGACAAAACCCAAGTGCTGCAGAACCTGGATAGTGCATGCGTTGGCCTGCTGCACCTCTGAGGCAGTGCCTCCCTTTATGAGCCAGTTGTCCAGATAGGGGAAGACAAAGACCCCTAGAGACGGAGGAAGGTGGCCACGACTGACAGCAATTTTGTGAAGACCCATGGGGCAGAGGCCAAGCCAAAAGGGAGCACCCTGTACTGAAAGTGCCTGCCCCCACTATGAACCGTAGGTGTCCTGCCTGTGGTTGGGGTGAATGAGGATGTGGGTATAGGCATCCTTGAGATCTAAGGAGCATAGCCAATCTCCCTGCTGGAAATAGGGCAGCAGTGTTCCAAGGGAGAGCATCTTGAGCTTCTCCCTCACCATGAATTTGTGAGGTTGCGCATATCGAGGATGGGCCTTAAGCCTTCTGTTCTTTTTGGCACAAGGAAGTACCTGGAGTAGAACCCCTTACCCTTGAGGTGGTGGGGCACTGGTTCCACCACCTTGTCCTCGAAGACCTGCCAACTCCTTCAGTAGAAGGTCCCAATGGAGGGAGACCCGAGAGGCTCTCCCGGAAAATAAGAGGGAGGTTTCTGAATCAGGTGGAGGAGGTAACCCTCCTTGAACACTCGAAGTGCCCAGGAATTGGTGATGGTCAGCCACCTTTGGGTATAGTGGGTCAGACGTCCCCCTGTGGGCTGCTGATCTTCTTGGGGTAGATAGGCTATGCTCAAGGAGTCAAAAAACTCCCCCCCTGGCTGGGCCAGAGCCGGTGCCTGGGGTTTTGGAGCCTTCTGCTTACGAGGGCCGTGCCCATGTCCCTTGGCTTACTGACCATGCTGGGGAGGCCTGAAAAGGTGGGTAGTTTCTGTAAGCAGCCCCTTTCCTCGGGTAGAAGGACTTTTTACCCGAGTTCTTCTGTCAGGAAGTGGCAGCAGTCTTTTTTTTGAGAGCCTGGTCCTCATCATGAATTCGGTCTCCAGCTCGGCAGCCTTGTTGGTCATGAGTTTGCCGAAGAGATTTTCCCCTTGGCAGAGGACATCGACCAATTTGTCCTGAACCCACTGCTCGAGGTCGAATGACTGTAGCCAAGCTTGGCACCGTGCACTGATGCCCACTGCCACTACTCAAGCTGCCGACTCGAACCCATCATAGGCCGCTCGAGACATAAATTTGGAACACTCCCGGACTGACTTGGCCAGGTTCTTGAACCGCTGCAAGGGTTCTTCGGAGAGACCAGCTGAGAACCCGGCGAGTTCCTTTGCCAGGTCTCTCAGGTACATGCCCTTGTACAGTTGGTAAGCCTGGATGCAGCCGATGAGCATTGAGCCCTGGTAACACTTTCTGCTGAGGGCATCCAGGGTGTGGGCCCTCCCTGCCATGGGGCACCAAGGAGGTCGTCTTCTGGCTTTTCAGCCAATGCCTGGCAGACTCTACCACCATGTAGTTATGTGGCAGCTGTGAATTTTGGAAGCCCGGGCTCCAGCGGACTCGATACATCAAGTCGAGCCGTTTGTTCACCACTGGTACAGACGCTGTTGTCTCCCATATCCAGAGCATCAGCCAGGATGGGAGGAATGGGCACTGTCAGCGATTCCCTCAGAGGAGCCTCGCACTGGAGGATTTTGAACTCATCCGCCCGAGGGTCCTCCTCTGACTGTAGGGAATGCCAGGGCTTTTGACATATCCTTGACAAAATCAAGGAAACCCATATCCTGTGGTGGTGACTGCCGTCGAGGCTCCGAGATGGGAGAGTCAGATGGGACGTTGAGGTGGCTACTGGTGTCAGGGGACTTGTCATCCTCTGTCTCCCACTTGGAGTAGTCCGTTGAGGACTCATAAGAGGGCTACTCCGTGGGCCTCGGGGCTCCTGAAGCTCTGCGGCTGATGCCCGGCATACTTGCTGGGGATGATTGTGATCCCGTCGAGTGGTAATCAGATCACAACCTCAGCCGAGGATCGACTTGAGGCCAAAGGACCTCGAGGATTGGCTCATCATCCGGGGACATCTTGGACGTCAAGGGCCCAGTGGTCGGGGCAGATGAACCAATCGTGCCAGACAACAGCGCCCACTGCTGGTCTATGAAGGCAGACAAACTGTGCTCCAGGGTTGCCATTCTGGACTCCAGGCCAGAAGGCTCTGCAGCCTTCGGCATGGTCACCAAGGGACTCGGGGCCCAACGCCGGACCTCCCGAAGGGGAATCCTCGACGAGCATGGTGTCTGAGAATCTAGGCTGGTCTGAGGTCGAGTCCTTTCCGTAGACCTGTGCAGGCCACTCCTTCTCCAGTGCCTAGGACAAGTGTCTTGGACTGTGGGACCAGGCCTGGGGGGCACCCAGCCGTTCGTAACCGTTCAAGGACGCTGCCTTCAAGGGTTGTTTCTTCCTGGGTTCCCTCAAGGGAAACCCCCTTTGAGGACCCATGATGGGACTCGGGCTCAGAAGGTTTCGCCCGAGGTGTTGAGGCTACATACGAGGCCCTAGCTTTCGGCGGCACCAGGGACTTGGGGAAAAACTTACCATTCTGCTGCTGGCAGCTCTTGAAGGCCTTGCTGGACATTTTTTTGCAGAGACCGCAGGCTGCTGGGTCGTGGTCTGGCCTGAGGCAGCATAAGACAGAAGTTGTGTGTGTCAGTCAAAGATATAATTTTTGAGCACCTGTCACACTTCTTAAAGCCACTGGTAGCCATGGGGGAAAAAAGTACCCCTGCGAGGTCGAAGACTTGCCGTGCTGCCAGTTGGGAAAAAAGATGCCAGAGAATGAAAGAACGAAAAAACTACAAAAAAAATAGACCCGAACTCGATGCAAAAGCAGAGAGGTCAGGTGGCAGGAAGAGTACCGGTGCGATACCGGAGGCAAGTATGAAAATTGGAGAGAGAACATTTTCCGGGGACAAGCCAAACGAACGTCTGAAGGGCTCTACGGAAAAAAGAAGACTGAGCAAGAAGGCACCCTTGGGCGGGAAGGGGACCATACATGCATAGTGTGTGGTGGAGAAGCAGGCTCAGAGTGAAACAGTCTTTTTTTTTCTAAGCCCAAAGAAACTGCAGGCACAGGAAGGGTTAATGCCCAAAGTAAAGCCAAAGATCTCCTGCAGAGGAGTGCAAGGCCAGAGACACACCTAGTTCCCATGGAGACCGAGGGAGGAGATGGGAGTGGTTTGGGGGCGGAGTCAAGAGCCATAGGACAGCCCCAAACATTTAGGCAGGGAAGTTTCACTCACAAACGGATTGCACCGAAGTGGAAGGAGACACAGGAAGAGATTGCACAGACGCAGAAGGAGACACAGGAAGGGAATGCACAGAGATGGGCATGGAAGGAGAAACAGACACGAGCTGAGAAGGAGGATGAGATTGAAAGCAGACACAGAGGCACTGAAACAAGCAGAGTTGTTGCAGCGCCAGTGGGACGAAGGAAGCTGACCAAGGACAGGAACAGAGAGGTGAGAAGGCCAGAGGAGAGCTCGGGGGAAGATTCTTCTGAGGAGGAGATATTTTCCAGAAGCTCCTGGTCTGGCCCTTCTCAGTATAAGGGGCCTACAGGAGGACAACACTCTACTGGCAAGGTGAGCCCTTTACAAGCCTTAAAGAAGCTTTTAAATAGGGAAACCTTTTCCTGCCCTTCCCCCACTAGCTCACGTACTGAGAAGCATAATTGGGAACAAGTGTTGAAAGCTTTACATCGTGTAAAGGCTCCTCAGGCAGACCCTGAGGAGGACAAATATCTGAAAGAGCCCAGTGAGGAAGAAATGGAACTAGGAGACACTTTTTATGAAAGTGGGGTTTCAGATATGGAAATTGAATGTGCTATCTGTGCCAAAGAAGAATAAGGAACTGAATAGGGTTAGTAACTGGAGAAAAGCCCAGGAGTTCTTAATAAGGACATTCTATGCAAAAGCCCATAACTTTTAGCTAGGCTAACCAATGACTGCTTGGCTGATAAAGCTGCATGGTTAATGAAGCCAGAAAGGAGCTAAAAGTATAAATTGTATCTTGAAGAAATACTACTGAAGTTTTAAAGTCTGTTGGTGGACCAGGGAATGTGATGCTATACCAGCTGTGAAACGAACAGTGAAGTATTGTACTGCCTCCTGGGGACCGGAGAACAGACTGCTGTTGTAAAGGATTTTTACTTGTGAAAAAGGTGTGTTTAAACTAAGCCGAGCCAAGGACTGTTTAACCAGGCTTACGTTTATGACTGGAGAAGTATCCTGAACTTTGTTTTGTAGCCTTCAACATTCTTGCCAAAGAATTTAATTTGGTTAGGAAAACCTTATTTCTTAAATAAAAGAAATTTCCTGCGACCTTTGAACTTGGCTCTAATCTATTTAAGACACAACTACATGCTATTGGGCTAACATTTTTATACAAAGGACAATCGGAGCCCTCTCGCACTACTGGGCAACTGCCTGGCCACACGGGGGAGCTCCGACAAGTGGCATCTCCCAAGGGCTTTCTTTGAAAGTTGGAGGGATGCTTCTTCGAGGGGTCCGTGGTGCTGATGTCACCCATATGTGAGGACTGATTCCTGCTGTCCTCGCAGAACACTTGTTACTGGTGAGTAACTACGCTGAAGAGGCTACTATGGTTCTTGAAAGAAGTAGCTGAAAAGCTAAGGAAAAATAGTCTTCAAGAGATCACAGAAAGAGGAAGACAAGCAACAATATTTGGAAAAGGTAAGAGAAGCCAGAAAAGTAGTCAGGAAAGCAAAGATGCAAATGGAAGAAAAAATAGCCAATAGAATAAATTGGGGCGATACGATTTTTTTAATATTTCTTAGCGACAAAAGAAAGTGCAGAAGTGGTATTGTCACATTTAAGACAAAGAGGAGGAATATGTAGAAGCTGGTGAAGTTAAAGTAGACTTGTTTAACAAATTTTTCTGTTATGTGTCAATTGATGAAGGGCTGAGAGTGGGACCTCAGAAAACACCCAGAAGTAGGAATGGAAATGAGGCAGATTTTGAATGATTTTCAAAAGCTTGTGTTCATGATAAGCTAGTTAAACTAAAAGTAGATTGGCTACATCTAAGGGTAATGAAAGAACTTGAGAAATTTCTGGTGGCTCTGCTGTCTGACATCGTCAGTGCTTCTTTTGAGTTGGGAATGGTCCCAGAAGAAGAGTGGATATGGTCTCTCTCCACAAAAGTGGAAGCAAAGACAAGGTTGGGAATTTCAGGCTCATTAGTCTGACTGCTGTGGTGAATAAATTAATGGCAGTACTGCTAAAAACAAAGGTTATGGCATTTTATGAAATCCAGTGGATTGCAATATCCGAGGCAGCATGGGGGGTGTCTTTTCTTTTTCTTTACTAGAGAGAGGTTTTGTCAGACAATTCATTTTTTGACTAGGTGACCAGGGATTGAGGGAGAGCACTAGATGTGATGTACTTAAGATTTCAACAAGGCCTTTGAAATGGTTCCACGTAGGCGACTTTTAAATAAATTGAGCACCCTTGGAATGGATCCTAAATTGACTTGGTTAGAAATTGGTTGTGTAGGAGCTGACAGTTTGTTGTGGTAAATCAAGTTCATGCTGAGGATAGGGACATTACCAGTGGTGTGCCAGTACGTTTTTACAAATTTTTCTAAGCAATAATGCTGAAGGGCTGTCAGGTAAGGTTTGCCTCTTTGCAGATGATACCAAAATTTACAATAGGGTAGACACCCTAGAAGAGCAAAGCCTGGAGCTTTTTTTAGAATTTAATAGCAAAGATTTAATACTAAAATGCAGGGTCATGCATTTGAGGTGCAAAAACACACGAGAGCAGTACAACATAAAGGCTGAAGCATTTCTGTGCACAAAAGAAGAGCAAGACCTTGGGATTATATCATCTCATAAGCTTAAAGTGGCCAAAGGTAGAAGAGGCAACAGCCAAAGCCGAAGGATGCTTGGGTGTATAGGGAGAGGAATTGCCAACAAGAAAACAGCTTTGATGGTGCCTCTATATGTGTCTCTGGTGAGAAGTCATTTGGAGTACTTTGAGCAATTCTGGAGACGGCACCTTCAAATAGAAAGTAACAGGATGGAATCAGTGTAGAGTGTGGCCACTAAAATGGTTTAATTTACTTTTGTTTGTTCAACTATTTTATATTCCACCTTTTGGCCTGAAAGGATGCTTTACAGTATAATTAATTAGAGACAGGAAACAAAATTTACAAAACTATCAAATAAAAAGTTACAATACTAAAAAAAGAAAGGAGATAATAGAAGAGAAGGAATGGAAAATGGGAGAGAAGAAAAACTGAACAGTTTGCTGTATCACTGCAATGCTGGGTCTGGAGGTTCACCAAAACTGAAGTGAAGAGGTGAATTTTCAAGGCTGATTTGAAATGGTACTGAGGTAATTCACCCCTCAAATGGTGGGGCAGTGAGTTACAAAGAAGTGGACCTTAGCAAGAGAAGACTGTATCTGTAGTTCTCTTGAGACAGTGATTATAGGCAGTCAGGAAGACTAGCTGATTATAGGCAGTCAGGAAGGTAGGGCAGGAATGACTGGGGGACTTATGAAGTCAGAAAAGTAGAGGGGGTGCCATTATGTAGAATTTTATGTATAATCGGGCAAATTTAGAATCTAATTCTGAAAAGTAGAGTAAGCTATTAAAAACTTCTTAAAGCAGGAGTGATATGGTCAAACTTATTGGGTGTTTGAACCTAGCTGCTGCGTTCTGGAGAAGTTGAATATGGTTCAGGGATGACTGATTTAGTCCAAAGTAAAAGGAATTACAAAAATCAATGTGGCTTAGCATGCAAGCAGACACAATTATTTTGAGGTTGGTGACATCCAAGAAAGGATTTTTGGAGCATATTTTCCTGAGAAAATAGAACGAGTGGTCATCATCATAAAGCATATGGGAACAGACTTAAAGATCTCAATATATACTTTGGAAGAAAGGTGATGCAGGGGAGATATGATAGACATTTAAATACTTCTGTGGCATAAAGGCATCGAAGGCAGGTCTCTTTCAATTGAAAGGAAGTTCTGAAATAAGGGAGCATAGGATAACAGTGAAAGGGATAGTATCAGGAGTAGTCTAAAGAAATATTTCTTTACAGAAATTGTGATAGGTGTATGAAATGACCTCCAGTGGAGATGAGGACTGTATCTGAATTCAAGAAAGCGTGGGACAAGGACAGAGGATCTCGAGGGGAGAGGAAGGGTTTGTAGAGCTTAATAGTTGGTAAAGATAGGCAGATTGGATAGGATGTGTGTTCTCTGTCATCATTTTTAATGCTTAGACTATATTTAGCATGATGTCAAAGCTAGTATGCTTTGCTCATAAACCTGCTTTTAGTGACTCTACCTACAAGGTAAGCAATATTTAGCAATTCTGTTGGAATATTTGGGATATATGCTTTCAGAGAAAAAGCCTTGTGTGGCTCTGCAAGGATTTAGCCTATGAGTTGCTTTTTGGTTTGTGGAAACTTCTCAGAAAGAAACCAGTAAGGATTTGCATCTATTTCGGTTCAATTTATAGGGCTGATATTTAGATTGCTTGGTTTTGCGTATAGGTAGCTATCTTTATTTTGGGGGGTTTTGAGACTGTACTTCCTGTGACTCCCAAACACCAGATTCTGCTTGCTGGAAGTAGTATGGGGATGTAGAAAAGCAGAGATCCTTGGCATTGATATTTATTTCAGATTGACTGCAGTCTGCTTAGAAAGAGACCTTATTGCTTATGATGTATCTTGTACAGTTCTGTGTATACTGACAGTGCTCTGTAAATAAGATGACACACTGCACATGAGGGTCTCATACTGCAGGTTTTGCCCACATCAATCACCTTTCTCTGCATAAGTGGCAAGAAATTGCTCGGGGAATAAGCTTCCCATGGTGTGACTGAATTCCTCATTTAGCTTAAAACTAGACTAGTTGAATCCATTTCTGTGAGCTATTCATTTCCCCAGGTGCAAAATTAATTTCAATAAATTATACTCTTGCTTTGCAGAGCTTCTCTGAGCTGCTTTATTTGGAACCTGAAAGAATGGTAGCAAGGGTAGTTGTGACATTGGTTACAGTATGTTCTGAATATGGCAGTCAAAAACAATTGACTGTTCTTCTGCATATTGTTTTTTTATATAAAAATATAGCAAGGCCCTATATATATATATCCAAGGGTATGTTCACATTTTGTGGCTGTGGAAAATCCCTTGGAATTCATATTTAATTTCCCATTTTAATTCTTTATTTTTAGCATAGGCTTATCTACAAGAACAAGCATGAATGCAGTCTTCACATATGGGTGACGTTGGCATCGACGGAGCTCCATGCAGGAACACTCCCCAGCATCCAAAAGGAATGCTTTTGGGAGCATCCCTTCACACATGCGTGCCTGCCTTTCCGCATTCCCAGCAATTCTCAGTCATCTTTTTTCCATTGAGTCATCAGGACCTCGTCCTCAACCAGCTGTTAAAATTCATCAAGTGTCTTCGTGTACATAGTGCTTGCCTTCCCATCAGTCCGGAATGGTATCGAACGATCAAGTCTCTCTCTTTTTTTTGTTGAAATTTTTCTTTTATTTTCATTATTTTTCTTGATTTGCTGCGTTGCCGTTTTCTGGGCTGGCCTCAGCTAGGCCTCCATTGTTCTTTTTGATTTTGCCTCAGTGGCCTTCTCAGAAATGGAGAAACTGTACATTGGCTTCAAAAAATGTACTAAGTGCCAAAGCACTATTTCGGCTACCAATACACATGACTGATGCTTAAATTGTGTGGGCCCGGACCATGACGACTTGGCTTGCCCCCTCTGTAAACAGATAACTGAGGGGGCCTTAAAAACTGGGAACAACAATGGAGAAAGCTGCTTCAACACACTCTTTGGTGGCCTCCACACCATCACGATCCTCACAAGGGTCCCATGCTTCCTTGAAGTCCAAGCATAGCAAACACAAGTCCTCGTCCAAGACAGATAAAGTATCGAATCAATCGGCCTCTATGTCTGGTGAAAAGGTATTGCGGTTTTCAGTATTGGCTTCCGACTCGGAGACCAGACATTGACACAGACATTGTCCTTCTAGGGATCTGGAGATCAATCAGCCTGCAAAACAGTCCTGATAGGAGGATACTTCCTCCAAATTACCAGCGGGGCTCTGGGAGGTTCCTGAGACATCATCCTCTGCAGAACCCCCGGTACCATGTTCTGGTATAGTGGCACAGGGCTCGGTACCAGGAGCCCTTCCAGTTCCATTCACATCTATTCTCCTTCGTTCAGCGGATACAGACTATCATGCAGAATCTGGCTACTGTCCTGGTGGCTGTAGTGCTAGGGTCCTCGGGATCCATGGAGCTCTTTGCATCGAGACCTTCCATGGCATCAGAAATGGAGCTAGCATTGTCCCACCCAGGACTAATACCCCCTTTGGAGTCTGTGTCAGCGCTGGATCCTGAACACCCTCGGTTCCGAGACTGCGACATCGGCACCGATCCTTGATGTCTACATCAGAACGGCATAGACGCTACAATACTTGCAGTCACTACTTTGATTTTATCCCAAATTCCGGCAATTCCTCCTCGGAATCTGACATTGGATCTGTCGATTCCGTTCCTCTCCAGGACATTCCCTCAGACCCCTCTCCACAACATGAGATGCATCATTTTCCACCTGAAGACATGTCCTTCCAGGGCTTCATCAGACATGGCGGTTGCCCTTTTGGTGACTGTCACCATGGAGACGGATCCGAGGGCTGAATAACTTGAGAGTCTTCAATATCACTCAACTCCCAAGGAGGCTGCTACGCTTCCCATCCATCACATCCTCCAGAACCTCATGGTTTGCATGTGGGAAGCTCCCTTAACAGTTCAATCAGTCAGCAAGAGACTGGACACTGTACAGAGTTCCCCCTTTCCTGGGGTTTCAAAAACCTCAGTTACCCCACCATTCAATGGTTGTGGAATTGGCAGTGTGTCGAGTTAAAAGTACTAAGAATCACTCCTTGATTCCCCCGGCCAGAGAGTCTAGGATTCTCGATGCATTCGGACGTCAGTGCTTCCAGGCAGTAACATAGTAGATGACGGCAGATAAAGACCAGTATGGTCCATCTAGTCTGCCCAATAAGATGGCAAGAGTGGGTGCACCTGCCGCTCTGTGCAGGCCACCCCTTCCCATGTTTTTCTTTAGGGGTGAACCCACCGCTCCATGTAGGACACCCCTATTTGTTGAGAAATTAGATAGTTCGGTTTATTTTGATTTTATTCTGTTGCTGTAAAGGGATCCACTGTGTCTGTCCCATGCCATTTTGAATTCCGTCACTGTATTTGCCCCCACCACTTCCATCGGGAGGGCATTCCAAGCATCCACCACCCTTTCAGTGAAAACTTATTTCCTGACATTTACCCCCTTGCAGCTTCATGTTATGCCTTCCTTTTGATTTACCCCCTTGCAGCTTCATGTTATGCCTTCTAGTTTTACAGCTTCCCCGTCTTTGGAAGAGGTTTGTTTGTTCATTATTTCTCTTTAAGTATTTAAAGGTCTGAATCATATCTCCCCTATCCCTCCTCTCCTCCAAAGTGTACATATTTAGGTCTTCAAGTCTCTTCTCATAAGGCTTCTGACGCAGGCTCAAAATCATTTTGGTTGCCTTCCTCTGAACAGTTTCCAGTCTTTTTACATCCTTTGCAAGATATGGTCTCCAAAACTGAACACAGTATTCCAAGTAATGCTAGCATCTAGGATAAACTCCTACATGCTCTATATGGGGATGTTCCTGAGGGATGTCACAAAGGACCTGACTGCATTTACTACCCTGTTGTCACTAAACAAATAGGGCCTGCACCAGACCTTGATCTCTCATGGGCAAAATATATCCAAATTTCTGACAGGAAGGTGAAAACCTATTTGGTCTCCCCTTAAAGAATCCTCTACCCACCCACATAGTGGGCAGATTAATCCACTTTGCTCATAGATGGCCCCTCATTGCATCGGAGCCTTGACCTTAAAGGTTGTGAGCAAGGGATATCCGCTTATTTTCCAAGACCTGCCCCCCATTTACTTCATAGGGGAATCCCCCATGGAACACCTGCACTCCACTCTCCTTCAGCAGGAGATAACCACTCTAGTACTAAAGGGGGCAATAGAGGAAGTCCTACTCCTTCAACAAGGCCTGGGTTTCTACTCTTATTATTTCCTCATTCCCAAGAAAATAGGGGGCTTCTGGCCTATCCTGGACCTCCGCAGTGGCAACAAATTTCTCTTAAGGGAGAAGTTCAAGATGGTCTCGCTAGGGACCCTACTTCCTTACCTTCAGGGAAAAGACTGGCTCTGCTTTCTGGATCTCAGGGATGCTTACACTCACTTCCTAATTCATCCCTCTCACAGAAAATACCTCTGGTTCTTCTTCCAGGGACACCCTTATCAATACAGAGTTCTCCCCTTTAGTCTTGCATCAGCATCCAGAGTTTTCACAAAGTGCCTAGCAGTCATGGCAGCCTACCTCCGCACTCGGGCATCTTTGTCTTCCCTTACTTAAATGATTGGCTGATAAAGGGTGATAACCCCTCACACAGTTAACGTATCACTCCAACTCGCCATCTCGGTACTTCAGCATCTGGGCTGTGTGGCCAACTACCCAAAGTCCCATCTCGCTCCAACACAAGCACTAGAGTTAATCAGGACTCTATTAGAGACTATGCAGTCTCGAGCCTTCCTTCCCAGAGATCGGCTCCACCATCTCATTGATTTGGCCAACTGATTACCAAAGCTGGACAAGTGTCAGTGCGAGAGACATGCTCCGTCTTTTAGGACACATGACCTCTACAGTCCATGTCATGCCATATGCTCGCCTTCACATGCAGATGGCACAGTGGACTCTTTCAGATCATTGGAAGCAATCCACAGGTCATTTCACAGGCAAGATCACCATCACACCTCAGTTGATAGCCTCCTTACACTGGGGGTGCACTGCTCAAAATCTTCTCGTCGGGTCACCTTGTCGAATGTTTGCACCACAGTATACCCTGATGACCAATGCTTCTAAACAGGGCTGGGGAGCTCATCTAGGTGGTCTCACCACGCAAGGCCTCTGATCCACCAGAGAAACTACTTACCACATCAACCTCTTGGAACTCGGAGCAATTGCCCGTGCTCTTTGTGTGTTCTATTGTCAGCTGATCAGACGATCAGTCCTCATTCAGACCAGGTAGCCATGTATTACCTCAACAAGCGAGGAACCACCAGATCTTGCTACCCTTGCAGGGAGACCATCCATCTCTGGACTTTTGCGATATCGCATCAGATGCTTCTTCGAGCAGTCTGTCTTCCAGGGGAGCAAAATGTGCTAGCAGACAAGTTGAGCAGAGTCCTTCTCCCACACAAATGGATACTCCAGCGCAACACAGCACAGCATATCTTTCGCTTATAGAGAACTCCCGTTATCGACTTCTTTGCAACTCCAATCAATGCTCAGTTTCCTCAATTCTGCTCCAGGATTCCATCTCCACAGAGCCGGGTCCCAGATGAATTTCTCCTTCCTTCGGGATACGGTTTGCTTTACACCCATTCCATTGATTCTGAAAACTCTTCAAATTGCAACTGGGCAGGGGAGTGATGATCCTCATCACTGCATTCTGGTCACATCGATCTTGGTTTCCTCTGCTCCTTCAATTAGCACAATGCCAACCTCTCAGACTCGGCTGCACTCCTAATCTCCTATCCCAGGATCAGGGAACACTCCCACTCCAGTCTGAGAGCGTTATGGTTGATGGCATGGCTGCTGAAAGCCTAGCCTTATCTCATCTAGACCTTCCAGAGGAAGTAAAGGAAGTTTTACTTATATCTAGAAAAGACTCCACTAAGCTTTTAAATGGTGCAGATTCTCCCTCTGGTGCTCCCAGAGAGCTCTCAACCCATTTACTTGCCCAGTGGAGCCTCTACTTCAATATCTTTTCCATCTTTCCAGGGCAGGTCTAAAGAACAACTCTGTGCAAGTCCACCTTAGCAGCATTTCGGCCTTTCACAGTTCAATCTCAGGTCAACCTGTCTCGATTCATCCTCTAGTGGTCCACTTCATGCGAGGCCTTCTCTTAACAAGGCCACCAATCCAGCTACCTACAGTAGCCTTGAATGTCAATGTTGTCCTCGCTCAACTGCTCAAACCTCCCTTTGAGCCCCTCGCCAAAACTTCTTTGAAGTTCCTCACCTGGAAGGTTATTTTCTTAATTGCTCTCACATCAGCTCGTCGAGTCAGTGAGTTGCAAGCTCTAGTGGATTATGCTCCTTCCACTCGTTTCCACCATAATAGGGTTGTATTCTGAACCCTTCCATTCCACCGTAACCAGTCAGTCTCCCTTCCAACCTTTTTTCCATGACCTCATTCTTCTTAGGCAGAAGCTACACTGCATACCTTCAATTGCAAGAGAGCTTTGGCCTATCTGAAAAGAAGTAAGACTCATTGACAATCCTCACAACATTTTGTATCGTTTGACTCTAGTCATTTGGGCTTATCAGTTACAAAGCGAATCCTTTCTAACTCGATTTCTAACTGCATTTCCTTTGCTTATGCAAAAGCCGGACTTTCTCGGGGGGGGGGGGGGGGGAATCATGTCACAAATCATAACGTCCGCTCTGTTTCCATCTCGGAGATTTGCTGAGCTGCCACATGTTCTTCTGTTCATACTTTTCCTGCCCATTACTGTCTCAACAAGGATTCCAGTAGGGACGCTGTCTTTGTCCAAGCCGTTCTACAACACCTTTTCGGGACTTAACTACATCTCCTTCCTACCGGCTCCTCAACAGTGTATGCTCAAGTGGCTGGATCTTTTGGATCCCTACTCTACCCTGGTTGCGGTTTGGGATTTTCTCCCTGTCTGTCGCACCTCAACCTCACTCCTTCACAGTAGCTGGGAGCTGCTAAGTCCCATATGTGAAGACTTCATTCCTGCTTGTTCTGGCAGATAGTGTAGTTACTCACCAGCAACAGGTGATTTCTGGGAACAGCAGGAATCTGTCTTCACAACCCCACCCGCCTCCCCTGGGAGTTGTAGGTGGTGTGTTTGGGTGTTTTTTTCTGTTTTTTTTCTCTAAACTCTATACCTGACTGAGGAGAATTGCTGGGAATGCAGGAAGGCAGGCACGCATGCGTGGAGGAATGCTCCCAAAAGCATTCCTATTGTATGCTGGGGAGTGTTCCCACGTGGGACTCCGTCAATGCTGACATCATCCATATGTGAAGACTGATTCCTGCTGGTGCCGGAGATCACCTGTTACAGGGGAGTAACTACACTGTATAGGAAACAAGCCTTCATAAGATCACTGTTTATTTTGTGCTCTCTCTCTCTCTCACCTCCAATAAACTTAGAACCATTCACCATTTCATTAATATTTCTGCCATGGATATACAGTACAGCTAAAAGAAATTGCAGTACCAAGTCACCCGAACACCTAAAATTTGTCACTTGCTGTTTGCAGTCAGGCCCGGATGAAGAGGCAATCTCTAGGAGAAGATGCCTAAATGCAGGCAGGAATGAGAAAAACCAAATCCAGGAGGGAAAACAGTTTCCTTCAGCAACTCGGCCAGCAACTCCACCCCCTCTTCACTCCCAACTCTTCCCCTCAACCTCTGCCACCCTTTCTTCCTTTTCTAAGACCTCCAAGGAGGAAACCATTCATCTTCTTTCCTCCTCCAAACTCACTACCTGTTCCTCTGATCCTATATGCACCCGTCTCCTAAGCTCCGTCTTCTCCACTGTCATCCCTTCCCTCTCTCATAATCTCAACCTCTCGCTCTCCACTGCAACTATTCCTGCAGCTTTCAAGCATGCTGTGGTCACACCGCTCTTCAAAAAACTCTCACTAGACTAGCTATCCTCCTAATTATCGACCCATCTCCCTCCTCCCCTTCATTTCTAAACTTCTTGAATGTGCGGTTCACCACCAGTGCCTTGACTTTCTCTCCTCTCAAGCCCTTCTGGAGCCACTTCAATCTGGCTTTCATCCTTTACATTTTACTGAAACGGCTCTTGCCAAAGTCTTGAGCAACCTGTTCCTGGCAAAATCCAAGGGCCTTTACTCAGTCCTCATCCTTCTTGACCTTTGTACAGCTTTTGACACTGTTGACCGCCACCTTTTCCTCAGTACCTTGTCCTCGCTTGGTTTTAAGGGATCTGTGCTATTCTGGTTCACTTCTTATCACTCTCATTGCACTTTCAGCCTCCATGCTGGTGGATCCTCCACTGCTATCCCAATCTCAGTTGGTTTACCCCACGGTCTGTCTTGGGCCCACTCCTTTTCTCTCTATACCCAGTCTCTTGGTGCACTCATCTCCTCCCATGGTTTTCAGTACCATCTTTACACTGATGACTCTGATTTACTTCTCTATACCTGAAATCTCTCCAGGAATCAAGGCCCGGATCTCTGCCTGCCTATCTGACATTGCTGCCTGGATGTCTCACCACTATTTGAAATTGAACATGGCCAAAACTGAGCTTCTTATCTTTCCCCCTAAACCCATCTCCCCCCTTCCTCCTTCCTCAATCTCTGTGGATAATGCTCTACTACTCCCTGTTTCCATAGCCTGCAACCTTGGGATCATCTTTGACTCCTCTCTCTCCTTCTCCACACACATCCAGCTGATAACTAAAGCCTGTCGCTTCTTTCTCTATAGCATCAGTAAAATTCAT
Source organism: Ichthyophis bannanicus (assembly GCA_033557465.1). Lineage (NCBI taxonomy): Eukaryota > Metazoa > Chordata > Amphibia > Gymnophiona > Ichthyophiidae > Ichthyophis > Ichthyophis bannanicus. The sequence continues at coordinate 348,846,779 of CM066033.1, read as the reverse complement.
TCCTTTCTTTCTGAACATACTTTTAAAACACTTATCCACCTCTTGTCTAGACTATTGCAACTACTTCCTTGTTGGTCTCCCTCTGAATCATCTCTCTCTCCTTCAATCTGTTCAAAACTCAGCTGCATGGCTAATCTTCCAACAGCCTCGATATGCTCATATTAACCCCTTTTCTCAAATTGCTTCTTTTGCTCCCTATCCGTTTCCGTATCCAGTTCAAACTTCTCCTACAGACCTTTAACTGCTCCTCACTATCTTTCCCTACACCCCTCCTTGGGAACTCCACCCTTCTGGTGGATCGCTTCTATCTGTGCCCTTCATAGCCATCTCCAGACTTCAATCATTTCACCTTGCAGCTCCTTATGCCTGGAACAAACTACCTGAATCTGTACGGCAGGCTTCATCTCTGGCCCTTTTCAAATCCAGGCTGAAAACTCACCTCTTCGAGGCCATTTTTGGATCCTGATCCGCCTAGTCTCCTATGTGTTTCCATACTATTCCCCTAGATGTATCCTTGTCTTCAGCTGTTGTGCTGTTTGTCTTGACTAGATTGTAAGCTCCAATGAGAAGGAACCGTCTCTTACATGTGTCCGTATAGTGCTGCATATGCCTTGCAGTGCTTTCCAAATGATCAGTAGTAGTAGGGGAGCCAGGCCTTGTTGGATGAGCAGGTGCCATTAGCCAGGCTGTACAGGAGCAGGATTGGTGGAAAAGTAGGTACTAGCAGTGGCAGAGTCAGATGGGAACCAGGCTCATATGAAAGAGCAGGTGCCGTTGTCAGACCAGAGAATAGTGGGTCCTAGATGAAAGAACTGGTGTCAGGGTTGACTAGAATGGAGGGATACACAGGTGGAAAGGCAGGTATTGTTGCCAACCAGCCAGGAGAACCAGATGTTTCCCCCTGCTGCTGGCCATTGATGAGACGCTAGAGGGGATAGAAGGGAAGGGCAGGGGCAAAGAAAAATCCAAATATATAAGCAAAATAAGAGAATTGTATCCTTGCCCAAGAACTTAGATCAACCTAGGGAACTTAACCTGTCTACCCCCTTCATTAGGAGAGCTCACCTATCTCAGACATGTAAACCTGATTTTTCATATTGTCCTATGTCAGTCATCAGGGTGAGGGGGAAGGGGCATGAGGAGTTCTGGGGTCATCCAGGAAATAAACCTCCTGTTCGCCTGAGCCAAGCACAATCTCCTGGCTCTCTCTTGGCCCAACTTATTGTGGGGATAGACAACGTGGAAAGAGACTTTCTTAATCGCCACTCCTTTAATCCCGGGCAGTGGGAACTGAGCAGGTTGGTGTTTGAGAGGGTTCTATCTAGAAACATAGAAATATGACGACAGAAAAAGACCACATGGCCTATCTAGTCTGTCCTTCCATAACAACTACAACAGTCCCCTTTTTACCTTTACAGATCCTCTGTGTTTGTCCCATGCTTTTTTGAATTCAGTTACTGTCCTCATCTCTACCACCTCCACTGGGAGACTATTCCACGGATCCACTACTCTTTCCATAAAGAAATATTTCCGCATATTACTCCTAAATCTGTCTCCCTTCACCCTCATCCCATGTTCCCTCATAGCAGAACTTGCTTTCAGTTGAAAGAGGCTCTCTCCCTGAACATTTATGCCACGGAGGTATTTAAACATCTCAATCATATCACCTCTATCCCGCCTTTCCTCTAAGGTGTACATATTAAGATCCTTCAGTCTGTCCTCATATGCTTCATAATGAAGACCACTAATCATTTTAGTAGCCACCCTCTGCACCGACTCCATCCTGTTCACATCCTTTTGAAGGTGCGGTCTCCAGAATTGCACACTATACTCCAAATGAGGTCGCACCAAAGACTTATACAGAGGCATTATCACCTCCTTTTTTTCTGCTAGCCATTCCTCTCCGTATGCATCCAAGCATCCTTCTAGCTTTTGCCGTCGCCTTTTCTACCTGTCTAGCTACTTTAAGATCATCAGACACAACCACGCCTAGGTCCCGCTCTTCTTTAGTGGAAAAAAGTACTTCACCCCCTATACTATATTGCTCCCTTGGATTGCTGCAGCCCAAATGCATGACTTTACATTTTTTAACATTAAATCCCAGCTGCCAAATTCTAGACCATTCTTCAAGCTTAGCTAGATCCCTCCTCATGTTATCTACCCCTTCCTGGGTGTCTACTCTATTGCAGATTTTGGTATCATCCGCAAAGAGGCAAACCTTACCTGAAAGCCCTTCCGCTATATCACTAACAAAGATGTTAAAAAGAATCAGACCAAGGACAGATCCCTGGGGCACACCACTGATAACATCCTTCTCCTCAGAGTGAGCTCCATTTACTTGTACTCTTTGTCGCCTCCCACCCAACCAATTTCTAACCCAAGCAGTAACTTTAGGGTCCATCCCTAGGGTGCTCGGTTTGTTTATAAGTCGCCTGTGAGGAACAGTGTCAAAGGCTTTACTGAAATCTAAATACACCACATCTAGGGCTCTCCCTCGGTCCAACTCCCTGGTCACCCAGTCAAAGAAATCAATCAGATTTGTCTGACAAGACCTGCCTCTGGTGAATCCATGCTGCCTTGGATCCTGTAATCCGCTGGACTCCAGAAACCTCACTATTTTCTCTTTCAGCAGTGTTTCCAATAATTTACTCACCACCGAAGTTAAACTAACCGGCCTGTAGTTTTCAACCACATCCTTACTTCCCTGTTTGTGTAAAGGCACCACATGAGCCTCTCTCCAGTCCTTTGGCACCACTCCCGACTCCAACGAGGCATTGAAAAGGTCAGTCAGTGGAGTTGCTAGAACGTCTCCAAGTTCCCTCAGTATTCTCGGGTGTATCCCATCCGGTCCCATCGCTTTGTCTACTTTAAGTTGAGATAGTTTCTCACGAACACAGTCTTTTGAAAATTGTTCAAGATGTCCTTTGCTTCTGTTCCTATTTGTGGGTGTTTTCTGAGGTCCTGCTCCTGGTTCTTCATCTGTGAACACAGAACAAAAATATTTGTAAAGCAATTCCGCTTTATCCTTATCAGCTTCTACATATTCCTCCCCTGCAGCCTTGAGTCTGACAATACCACTCTTGCCCTTCCTCTTCTCACTAATATATCTGAAAAATGTCTTATCCCCCCCATTTTATTGCATTGGCTATTTCCTCCTCCTTTTGAATCTTTGCCTTCTTGACTACTTTGCTAGCTTCTCTAAGTTTTTCCAAATACAGATGGCTGTCTTCCTCTCTCTGTGATCTCTTGTATTTCGTGAGGGCCTCCCTCTTTATCTTCACTTTTTCAGCTCCTTCTTTTGAAAACCATAGCAGTCTCTTTTTCCTTTTACCTTTATTTACCATTTTAACAAAAAGGTTGGTTGCCCTTAAAATATCTCCTTTCAGTTTTTCCCACTGTTTTTCTACATCCCTCAGCTGTTCCCATCCAACTAACGACTCCCTGAGGTATTGGCCCATCTTCGCAAAGTTAGTCTTCCTAAAGTCTAAGATCCTCGCCTTTGAATGGATTCTAACAGCCCTAGTCCTAATATTGAACCACACCATCTGGTGATCACTGGATGCAAAATGATCTCCCACTGCAACATCAGAAACACTTTCACCATTGGTAAGCACCAAGTCCAGTATGGCCCCTTCACATGTGGGGTCTGTTACCAATTGCCTGAATAGTTCTCCCTGTAGAGAATCCAGGATCTCCTTACTTCTTGATGATACTGCAGCCAGGAATGTGCCAATCAACATCTGGCATATTGAAATTTCCTATCAGTAGCACTTCCCCTTTCCTAGCAATGCTGCGCATGTCTTCAGTTAACTCTCTGTCCACCTGTTCCTCTTGTGAGGGAGGGTCTGTATATCACACCAATGTAAATAGATTTCTCTTTCCCTCTTTCTAATTTAACCCACAATGCCTCCCCTCTCCCTTTTAAGCTTTGTAATTCCAAAGCTTTAATAGTAGTTTTTACATATAGTGCCACTCCTCCTCCCCTACCTCCTACCCTGTCCTTTCTGAATAAAGTATAGCCAGGTATAGTTACATCCCAATCATGGTTTTCTGTGAACCATGTTTCTGTAACTGCCACTAAATCCAAGTCAGCCACTCCCACCAAAGCTTCAACATCAGGGATTTTATTTCCCATGCTACGGGCATTTATACACACTGCTTTCCATATGTTACCCCTGTTACCCATTTCCATAAAGTTATTTAATGTATCACCTGGGGGCTTTCTTCACCCATCCCCAACGAATCTAGTTTAAAGCCCTCTTCAGTAGATTAGTCAGTCTACTACTGAAGACACGTTGACCTTTCTTGGACAGATGGATGCCATCTCTGCTCTGGAACACTTGGAACAGCATCCCATGGTCTAGGAAACCAAAACGCTCTCATTGACACCATCCAAGCAGCCATGCATTCATCTCCAGGATGCGAGCCTCTCTGCCTTGGCCTTTACCCTCAACAGGGAGGATTGAAGAGATCTAGGTGGGGTCTCCCCAAGATAGATCTCATGGCAATGTGGGTCAGTGCCAAGGTGTGAATGTTCTTCAGCTGTTGTAAGGAGGCAGGCTTCCAAGGTGTGGATGCCTTGATTCAACCTTGTTATACCACAACACAATTATATGGTCTAGTTTTGCTGAAGCAATTTCACTGTTAAGCCATATATAGAAAATTTTTTTGCTCCAATACCTGGAACTTTAAACTATTACTCATTCCCAGAGCTTGAACATGATGTATAAAATGTATTTTAGTAGTATTGAAAGCAACAGGTCTCAGACTTCAAAGAGCCTCGGTCTTTATCTAGTAGCGACCTCTTGCTCTGCTTTGCATCAATGACCCATACGTTGCTTACTCGTCCTCATTCAACTTGTAAGGTATTATCAACTTTTTAACTTCTAAGACATTTTCAAAAAATGGAACTTATACAAAGAGAGTAAATGAGTGCTTATCTTCAAAAAATGCCCAACGCCAGTTTCAGCGCTGCTGCGTTTCACTGCCACACTGTTTCATCAGGGGCTAAGACTTTCCAACTCGTCCTCCCTTCATTGGTTCCAGAAAGTAGATTCTTTCCATTGCTTCACATGAATCATGCATTCGTCACGCTCATAAACATCTTTGCTGCTCACTCGTATCTTTCCAAACCGTTTGTTTCTAGCGTTGCACCTGGATATGAGTCTGTTTCTGCGAGGAGTTAAGCAATTGTGTCCTCTCCTGCACTTGGTGTTTCGTTCTTGGGACTTCCATTTAGTTTTTCAGGCCTTGATGGCCACACCATCTGAGCCCTTGAGAAGGGGTACATTGAAGGACCTGTCACTTAAGACTGCCTTTTTCGTTGTAATCTGTTTGGCCATATGCATCTCCAGATGCAGGCTTTGTCACACCAGATCCCTTTCTGTCCTCCTCCGTATTTACGGCATGTTCCTTTGTTCTTGCCCATGGTGGTATCAGCTTTTCATGTCAATCAGACCATCTGTTTGCTGATGATCTCTAGTGACCAGTGCCAGGGGGGAGGGCAGAGATCCTACCTGGTGGATGTTAAGAGAGTGCTTCTTTGGTACCTGAAGGTAACTAACACCTTCCATAAGTTGGACAGACTTTTGTCCTTTTTGCAAGCCCATGAAAGGGTGAAATGGCTATGAAGTCTATTTTGGCTTGCTGGATAAAGGCCTATCTGTTGAGGAACCAGTTAATTCCTAGGATAGTGGAATCGGCCATGAGGAGGATTAAAAGTACCAAGAATCATTCATTGGTGGTTCCAAGCAAGGACACTGAACCCTCGTTGCTTTTGGTAGAAAAAAATTCCAGGCTGTCATGTTGTGGTCCGGGATCAATTCATACATGCCCTTCATGGGCATGTTTTTAAGGGATGACTCCAGGAACTTACCTGAATTCAGCTGTCTTCTTCCAGCAGATAGGGAGGCCCCTTGTGAGGCTCTTGTTGCTCATGCTCTAAACACCTTCAAATTTGACTAGGGCAGCTTTCAATGCCTTTCAGGCTACCAGCAGGACAGCAGCAGCCTATATTGGAGCAAGGAAGACAGCATGGCTGCAGGCCTCTGATCTCAAGCAGTTGGGTGTAAGATAAACTTACCAACATCCCTTGCAATGGAGAAAATCTCTTTAGGAAGGGCTGGTGTGAAAAGGCAGGTAAGATCGAAACCGGCAATCTCACCATGAAGCGCTTGTCCAGAAAGACAGCTGATCAGACCAAAAAGAAGACTTCTGCTAAGAAGCTGACTTCTGCAAAGAAGCCCTTCTATCCCAAAAGGAGGAGGTATTATCCATCTTACCCCTCCTACTCGTCCTATCATCCTCAGCAGTCATAGCAAAAGCAACAGGGTACTCGGCAGCCCAGGAAGTCTAAAGCTGCTAAGGCCCTGCCAACTCTATAGCCTCAGCCTCTGGCGAGTTTTTGACTTCTTTCTGGAGGGCATAGCCAGTCGGCATTGCAAACCTCTCTTCCCCTCACACATTCCAGGAAGATTGACTCTTTGCCCACATATGGTTCCTGATAACTTCAGAGCCCTGGACCTTGCAACTGGTCAGTGTGGGCTATTAACTCAATTTCAAGGCTCTACCTTCCACTTTCTTTGTGGGCAAGGCCCATATGGATTTCCAACACTCCTCTCTACTACAGCAGGAAATCATGAGTCTTATATCTCAAGAAGCTGTCCACCTCAGCAAGGCCTAGGGTTCTATTCATGTTACTTCTGCATTCCAAAAAAGACAGGAGGATTCAGGCCTATCCTTGACCTGAAATATCAACAAATTCCTAGTGAGGCAAAAGTTCAAAATGTGCTCTCAAGCTTCCAAAGGAAGCTTTTGGGTTATATGCTGCGCATACATGCCTGCCTTCCCCACCTGCCGTAGCACCATATTCTCCAGTCTTCTTTTTTCTGTGGAGCTCCTAGGATGTGTTCCTGCAGTCTGGAAAAAAAAAATTCTTTTCTTGCTCTTGTGGCTGAGCTTTTGCTCACTTTTTCACTTGCCTGTTGTCGGTTAGCGTTTTCTCACCCTCTGGGTGTGTTTTTTTCTATAGATTTTGTGCCTTTTTGGCATCTTTTTCCCCTTTGGGGGCTCTTTCCCACCCACAGCTGTTTTTCAGTTTAATTTTGCTGAGGCAGTATTTTTTGGCTTGTCTATGCCTGTTAGCGGCTTAAAAAATGCACAAAATATGGCAAGACCATTTCTGCCACTGACTGGCATAATTGGTGCTAGCAGTATCTCGAACCCATCAGCCGGCATCCTGCGATCTCTGTTTGCAGATAATGCATCGCGGGCTGAAGGATCGTGATAAGCAGGAGTCACCCCTCTTTGGCTCATCTGATTCAGTGTCCTCAACCCCAACTCCCCCCCCTTTGTCCACGCCTGAGGTGGCCAAGGGAAAAGAGCAGAGGGCTCAGTCAGAGCAGAAGGGTTCAAGTGGAGAGGGGCATCCCTCCACAGAGAATCTATCCACGTTGAAAGGGGAGCACAAGGAGAAAATTTGCTTGCAGCACCATCCCAGTCCCTCTAGACGTGAGACAGACAGCAAGGGCTGAGAACGGCCGACCAAGTTTCCCTGGCGGGAGGACCCGACCTGAATGGCAGAGTCCATTCCCAGTGCCCAGGAAGGCTGCCGGATGTCTCCTCATGCTCCTATCATCATGGAGTCCCCACTCATGGGTTCACTGGCGATGGCTGTGGCATCGATGTCCTCATCTGTGGTGGTTCTGGAGGAATGCCTAAGAGCCTTAGAAGTTCACCTGGCAGTGGAGGAAGCCATGCAGAATGCTGGCTTCACGGCATGGAGTGAATCATCTCCGCGCTCCTTCCAGCTGATCCTGAAAACCCTTGTCCTGCCCACCACGGCTGGACATAAGGTGGGAAACTGGTATCGACGCCGGTGGCCAGATCCATCTCTCTTTCTAATGTATTGAAGTCCGAGGGCCCCGGGCATCAGCATGCCGGGCGCAAAGGGAACCATCGTATGTCTGCCCTTTCCTGAGCTGCGCAATCATTGCACAGAGGAGACACTCTGCATTACTTTGACTTCCTCTCGGAATCCAAATTGGTATAGAAAACCGAGGTGGACTCGACTATCAGACCTTCAGGCCCAGGATCTCCCGTCCAACCCGTCATGCCCTACGAATCAGCGGAAGTCACACCCGGAAGACATGTCCTTCCAGGATTTTGTTCAGGACCTGGCCAAGGCTATCTCCCTTTTCTCTAGAATCAGAAGAGAAACTGAGGGTGGAGGAACTGAAACGTCTCCAATGCCCTTGGCCCCTCATGAGGCGGTGACTGTTCCCATCCACCATGTCCTGCAGAAGCTGCTTCTGTGGCTGTGGGAGGCACCACTCACGTTTCTGGCCATCAGCCAATGGCTCGAATCCCTGTACCAGGTCCAAAAGACTCAGAGGTTCGAGAAGCCTCAATTACCTCACAATTCCATTGTGGTCGAGTCGGCCTTGAAGTGGGCAAAGAGTGTCAAGACTCACTCTTGGGTGCTGCCCACACGGACTCTGGACTCCTTTGAGAAGGAGGTACTTTCAGGGTTCCATGATGATAGCACATATCCTGTCCTGTCAAATGTACATGGCCATGTTCCTCAAAGATGTCATGCTGTACATCGAAGACTTCTCTTCCCTTGTCATCAAGGACTGCCCCAAGTCCTTTCGAGGTCTCATAGCTCATTTCAAAGATTGCTTGAAGTTTATGGTCTGGGGCGCTTATGACTCCTTTGAATTCGCTGGTAGGGTGGCAGCCATAGGGATTGTTGCACAGCAGATGGCCTGGTTGTAGTCCTCTGACCTGGAGCAGTTGGGTGCAGGACAAGATCGCTAACATTCCCTGGCAGGGTGAAAACCTCTTTGAAAAGACCAAAGAGCTGGAAAAGGAGCAGGTGACCCTCACCAGGCTCTCCATAAAGACTGTGGATCCTGTGCAGAAGAAAGCGCCATTCACTATGCCCCTCACTCAGTCCCTGATGTGGTAGCTCATGGGGGGCCTTCTGTTCCAATCAGCAGCGCCCTGCAGGCTGCTCATGATGGATGCCTCCAAACTTGGCTGGGGTGTGCACCTAGATGGTCTCCGCACCCATGATCTGCGGTCCAAGAGTGAGAGTCTCCATCAGATCAACTTTATCAAGCTCTGGGCCATTGTGAATGCTCTCTGTGCCTTTCGGGCACACCTGTGAATCAGATGGTCCTGATCCAGACGACAACAACGTCACCATGTTCTATGTGAGCAAGCAGTGGGGATCTGGCTCGTACCTCCTGTGTTCAGAGGCGGTTAGCCTCTGGAGGTTTGCCCTGCTCCATGTCATGGATCTGAGGGTGACCTATTTGCCTGGTGAGAGCAATGGCCTAGCTGATTGACTCAGCCAGGTTCTTCAGCCACAAGAGTGGTCCCTCAAGAGGGAAGTGGTGGACCGGATCTTTCATTAGTGGAGCATCTCCCCAATGTGAACCTCTTTGCTATGGCAGAGAATGCCCAGGTAGCTTGGTTCTGCCACCGGAGACTGGCCAGCAATCGCCTGACTCCAGATGCCTTTCTGCTGCACTGGGAGAGAGCCCTGCTTTAAGCATACACCCCCGATTCCGCTGATCGCGAAGATACTTTTCAAGCTCCAGGCCAAGAGAAGATCCATGATTGTCATTGCTCCTTACTGGCCTCGGCAGCCATAGTTCTCGTTATTGCTACAGCTCTTTCAGAAGGAACCCCTTCGTCTGGGCTCTAACCTGGGCTTTGTCTCACAAGAGGAAGGCTCCCTGTTGCATTCCAATATCCTCTCCCTAGCACTCACAGCATGGATGCTGTACGGGTAGCCCTCACGGAGCTTGCCCTTCCCATGGGTGTCACAGAGATCCTGCTAGCATCTTGCAAGGAATCAACAAGTAATGCCTATGCATTCAAATGGCAGCGGTTTGCCATTTGGTGTGCTGGTTGGATCTTGGACCCCTTGACTGCCCCGTGCACCAGCTGTTAGAGTACCTCTTGAACCTCTCCAGTTATGGGCTAAAGTCCAACTTGGTGCATGTTCACCTCAGCGCAATTTGTGCATTCCACGATGGCTGCAATGGGAAGCCTGTCTCGACTCAACCTCTGGTATGCCGATTCATGCGAGCCTTGCTTCTATCGAAGTTTCCGGTTAAGCCCCTCATGGTTGCTTGGGACCTCAACATGGTCCTCGGCTAGCTCATGTGGTCTCCTTATGAGCCCCTGGACTCATATCCACTGAGATTCCTGACTTTGAAGGTCCTCTTCCCGGTGGTCATTACGCCGGCACAGCGAGTGAGAAAGATCCAGGCTCTGGTTGCACACGCTCTGTACACTAGTTTTCATCAGAATCGGGTGGTGCTGTGCACGCATCCACATTTTCTGCCTACAGTCTATTGTCCTTCCAACATATTTTCCCCAGCCTCACGCCAACTACGGTGAGGCAGCGTTGCACATGCTGGATTGCAAGCATGTGTTGTCCGTCTACTTAAGGTGCACAAAGGCGCATTATCAATTTTCTTAGTTGTTCATCTCCTTCGACCCCCAATAGGCTAAGGGTCGCAGTGTCAAAGCACACTTTATCCTTCTGGCTTGCTGTGTGCATTGTCCATGCATATTCCTTAGCTTGTCTGAGCCTTAAGGGTCTTGTCACGGCTCACAATGTTTGTGCGAAGGCTACATCGGTAGCCAACCTCCATTCTTTCTCTGCAGAGGAGATCTACAGGGCTGAGACATGGTCATTGGTCCATAACTTCACAGTCCACTATTGTCTGCATGAGGATTCCCGATGGAACGCAGTTTTGGTCAGACCGTATTCCGGCATCTTTTTGGGTCTTGAGGGTCAACTCCTGCCCGCACCGGCCCTTCTGTCCGTCCAGGTTACTTGCTCAAAATTCCCTTGGTCGACATCAGCTGTAGATACTGCATCAGATGAGTCCCTCGGTGGGACTACCTATCTGGTCTTCCTGGCTTCTCCAGTTCTCGATGTCCATTTGGGCTGTTTTTCTCCTCTGGTTCTGGTAGCTTGGGGGTCCTGTACACAAGGACTTATTTCCTGCTTGTTCAGGGAGAAAGTGTAATTACTTACCTGTAGCAGGTGTTCTCCATGAATAGCAGGAATAAATCCTCACAACCCTCCCACTTTCCCAGGGATTTGCCTTCTTGGCTCCTGCTTTGTGATCATACTGGAGAAAATGGCACCACGGTAGACGGCGAAGGCAGGTGCGCATGCACGACATGCCTTCCCAAAAGTTTCATTGGGAAGATGGGGAGCATTCCATGTGGGGCTTTATCAGTGACATTACTTATAAGTGAGGGCTTATTCCTGCTCTTCACGGAGGACACCTGCTACAGGTAAGTATTTATTTAAAATATTTTCTATACCGCGCTCTTTAGAGTAACCATGCTTTCTCTTTTTGATACCTGAGCTCATGGCAAATTGCATTCAGATACATATTTCTCTGCTCAAGGGGGCTTACAGTCTAAATGGAGCGTGAAGTGATTTGCCGAAGGTCACAAAACTGTCAGGGGAAAGTGGGATTTTAACCCTGGCATCCCTGTTTCGCTGCCTGCCCTCTAACCACTAAGCTATTTGGGTGATCTCATAAGGCCTGATTGAATAAGTCTCTTTCCCATAAACACATAATGAGAGAAAAACTTTCGTGAATGGTGCTCATGGTGTGCTGAAATGAGGAAAAAGAAATAGAATGCCGGAGTATAAACTTGGGGAAAGTGAAATTTCTTGTTGTATAGGCATCAGGAGAATATTAACATAGTGCTGCATTCATTTGTGCATGTTACTAAATGCTTTCTCAAGTACAGTACTAAAGTATAGCATGACTTTTAATTATATAAAGCTCAATTTTCAGCAGTGACTGCATTAATTTAAATACCAGCACCAACATTTTAATCTATAAATGTTCAGTACCGCTACCTGTATAGTTAGCGGTGCTAAATGGATAGCTTATCCGGATAGGAGCTGAATATCGCCACTGTCCAGATAATTTAAAATACCTCCCTCCTTCTCTCCATCCCTTTGGCCTGTTTTGTTGGATTTATAGCCCAATACTATCTGTATAATGGCCAAAAATCTATGGATAAGGAAATTATACATTTACCAGCCACCAAGAAACCTATAACTTCCTTTGAACATCATCCATGCTTTCCTGACTTTGTATGCAAAAATGAACACCTTAAAGGTCCTGGTACCTAGTAGTCTCTAAAAATAACAAAGGTCCCGATATTCAGCAGTGGCAGCTAGCACTGCTAAAGCCACCACCACCGCTACTGAACATTAGACCTGGATATTCAGTGCTTGGTCATATCTCGCCATGCAGTTCACTGCGTTGTGTGTCTAGCAAAGTTATACATATACTGAAGTTGTCTATTTAAACGATATTGTAGAGTGGAAGATAATTTCTGAGACGCTTCCTTTAATTAGCATCCCTGAAGAAGTCTGTTATAGACTAAACATGATTGTTTAGGGTGAGTTGAAAGTATTTTGCTCTGAAGAAATAAACCTCCTTCTGTTTCGAATCACATTTAGCATGTTGAAGTTTTTGTCCACCTTGCTCCTTTGCTCCCTCTGGTGTGTTTCGGGTGTGTTTGTTGCTCTTGCTTGGGACTGCACAGGTTGCCTGGATTGTCATGAAGTTAACCAGGCAGCAGGGATATTCAGCCACTACCCAGTTAGCTTCATCGGCGAACATTTGGCCATCCTTTACTACACCTGCCTTTCGCTTCATTAGAATAACTGGGCAGTGGCTCAATATCGCTGCTATCCAATTATCACCGGGTGCCATCCCCAAAAAGCCCCATTGCAAACCGTGTTAATGCCGCTGACTATCCCGGCCAAGGGGATTAAAATAGTTAGCAGGCCTGCTAACCGCGTTAATCCCTTTCAGTGTAGTATCGGGGCCCAAAGTTTTATTCCTATGTGGAAGTTTGATTACCTCCACTACAGTATATTAATCAATTAGGTCTTTTCCCTCTCTAAGTTTGACGTGCAGAAATAAGGGTCGGCAAAAAAGCTGTCTGTAATTTCTTTCCACTAACATTTGAAAGCTGTTTCCTTCATCAAGACAATAAGGAAACAGCACAGTTGCACTGGGTTTAAATAGAACAGACATATCCAGATATGAAAATTGTTTTGAGGAGACAAAAGCACTGTGGCAGAGGGGATAATCCCAATCAAGAGGTAGGCTTTTTTGAGACAAAAACCTTTTCTACTGGTCTCGGCGGCAGCAGTACAAAAGAACAGATACAGGGTGATGGTCCCTGTGATTGGGATCCACTGAGAAGGCGAGTTCCCATAGCAACGCTCACTTGTTTACATAACAGATATTAACTGGCCATTAAGTCACATCACTGTAGCCAATCAAGGACTGAGTTTGTAAATGTTGTACAAATAGAAATGTAGCAGCAGATAAGCATGCAATAAATAAATCCAGGAGTCTTTTCAAGGATCCAAGCCAGTTTAATGTGCACATGGCTCAAGCAATAAGCAATTTCAAAATGGCTGAGCAATGGCTTCTAGTAAAACAACAACTTTTATAGCTTTCTTGTCCATTCTAAGCATAGGCAAACTTTTCATTGGTCCCAGTACCCCTCTCACCCATCTATTGGTCCCGGTACTGATATGGCTACCCAATCGGGACTCTGGTCTGGGCCCAGCACCTGGTTGCCCCCCTTCTAGTCCCAATTACAATGGTCAGTGTCTCCAACTTGTTACTTCTCTCCTCCAAGGTCGCTGAGCTTGTTAAAACATATGGGAAGCAGGGCACTGTAACCTTGCTTTTTGCAGAGTTAATTAATTCCATAGAAGCTGTGCTCTCTTATCAGTACCAATTAGAGCTGTTTTCTGTCTTTTATAAGTTTCGTTTCTGCTTAGCTATGTTCAGTTAAACTGAGTTAAGTTTCAATTCTATGGTGTCATCATTCAGGGGGGTTTTCATTCCTCTGGGCCTAACTACAGGCTTCAGTTACAGGTCAAGCTGCTCAGGCCTGTCTGCTTAGTTCAATTAGCATGGATCATAGGCCGTCGCCTACCACAGAAAAGCCATTTTTTATGGTGATGTGTACAAATAATTTGCTGGGGAAAAAGATTCTCCCAGGAAAAATGTAATTTCTGGTTGGATTATCAAAATGCTCTAGATATAATACTTTTTGACTTGTGCTTTTAAATTTAATTTTACAGACACCTGGCTTGAGAGCTCGCCCTGGGAGGTTACAGTGGTTTGCAGAGAAGTGTATTGCAGCTAACCAGGTAGGTGTATAGCACCATAGTAAGATAGCTTTTGAAGTGTTAAGATGTGTATGCTTTGACATGGATTCCCTTCCATTTTTCAGCCTTTCATGGTAGGTAATTCAGTCCTCAAGTGCAATCTGATTTTCAGGATATCCACAATGAACATTCATTGGCTGACTGTATATTTAAGACCTATTTAATTACCATGTTTTAATTATTATTTTAAAAAAACACCTCTCTCTGGCTCTGTTCCAGAGTTACTTACACCAATATTTGCTAACTAGTATACCAACAGATCCGAAGAGTACCTGGGAAAATCTTATTGTCTGATGTTCTGGTCTAGACCAACATCTGGGCTGTGCTGTCAGCAAAAAAACACCGTGGGTAGTTTTCAAACTTGCCAGTGCACCTTTATAAGCACACGTGCAGTCACACAGCCCTACCTTTCCTAGCTAAAGTGTTAGCCTTGGAATGGGTGAATGGATAACATGCAGGTCACAAATAACCAGACACTGCTTTGAGTCATTCCTACCAAGTATTAGAAGCAGTGATGGAGCTCTGGTAGTCATGTGTATCACCTCCAGAGCAGCCAGACTCTGAGAGCTGACTGCCCAGTCTGCATGAACTTACGTTTTCTGTTGCATTTTTATACAGAGGGAGCCAAAGTCCAGGAATATGGGCATAGAGGGAGGACTTATCTATGTTTGGTAGGGAGCTAAGGGAACAGGAACATCTACAACAAGGAGCTAGGATAGGTGGGCAATGTACCCTAGGTTAAAAGACAGTTGAAAGTGTAGAGAGTGAAGAAGAGAGCAGCAGCTGGAAGAAGACAGCTGGCCTTGAGATGAGACTCTTTTCTGCAAACCTACATTAATAAAAATGTTATCTGACACACTAGCCTCCACAGAGCAAACAGGTCAGAGGACAACTAGGGAAGCCCTAAAATCTGTACCTGTCTTTCTTCTAAAATGTAAAACAAAGATGTTGGATGGGGGGGCGGGTGGAGGCAGAGATATACATGGACCTGTTAAACTGGATCAATATTCTAGTGGTTTTAGAAATTATCTGATGTGCCTGTGCTTCACACTGCCAGCTTTAAGTAGGTATGGTGTCTTTTATAGATAATATCTCTATATATCTATAACAGACAAGTAGGATACCAATAAATGTTGTTTTTTTCCTCTAGTTTTAATTTCTCTTGGCACACTGCTTGGGAAATGCTGATTTAGCAAGGGTATTTAATTTATTTGTTATATATTAAATTCAGTTTGTGAATGACTGGCCATATAATATCTTTTAGAGTTTTGATATTTGTGAATGCAAATCAATAAATCAAGGGGAAGGGAATGAGCCTGAAGCAGACAAAGCAGAGAACAGTCACTCTGCCCTAATTTAGCTCTGCTTTTTCTATCATCCCCCATCCCCTCCTTTTCTGTACAGACCAAGAGGAAAGGGTGGAGCGATCCTGAAGCAGACACTAAAAATCAAAGAACAGATATAAAAAGGAGTGAATTAATCCAAATGAGCAGCAGTGCCAATCTTCAACCCTGACCTTGATATGTAACATTTCTGTTCACAAGTTTGAGTTGTGCTAGTTCACTCCCTTTTTATGTCTGTTCTTTGCCCTTTAGTGTCTCTTATCCAGGACTTAATTCCAGAATGGTGTGAAATAGTGTACCACCACCTTTATTTTAGAACCTCCAAAAAATGGAGAAGAGCTAGCAATATAAATCAGTTATAGTTCCTACATGAAAACAGAGCAAGAACCGGTAGCATAAATCTGTCCCATCACTTCTGTGGAAATTGAGCAGAACTGTCAGCGGTTGCAGATCTTGTCTTGCCTCTAGCTGCCATATGAAGTAGATAAGAGCCAGAAGTGTTGAAGCTGCTGACCATAAGATGAGAGTGGCCACATATCCTTGATTTCTACACAATATTCTTTCCCCCCGGAGGCCATAAGGGAGAATGGGCATGGTCAGAGACACAAGGAGGAATGCCTGTTGAATCCACTGCTGCTTCTACTCTTGATGTGTAGGTTTCCTAGCCCCACTACTTCTTATTTGCTGGCTTCTCAGGCCTCACTGCTTCTGCTGCCAATGACCACAGTAGGGAAGAGGGAGAACGAAGGAGGGCATCAGAGGGAAGAAAGAAGATAAAGATTGGGTGGAGGGACAAGAATGAGTGAAGGAATTAAAGAGGCTGTGATTAATGAGGGAAAGGCAGAAAGGAGAGAGTGAGAGAGGGCTGAAGGTGCTGCAGGACTTGTGTGAGAACTAGAAGGGCTTTGAGGTATGAGTGAGAGGATAAGAGTTGAGGCGGGCTGTGAATAAGGCAGTTTGATTAGGATAGAAGGGGGTGCAGTGGAAGGGAGAGAGAGAAGCGCGAGTGTGAGGAGAGCATGCGATACTTCTCTCTTCCTCCTCCTTAAGAAGACAAAGAGCAGGCCCCCTCTCAACCATCTGAGGAAGCTAAAAAGAGCAGGTAGTGCAATCATTCTGTACTGATAGCCCAAGACACAAACAAGCTAACTGATTTTGGCCCATGGAGGAGAATTGTACCTCACCTCACTGGACAAAGGAGGACAGTTGATGGAGAAGGAAGATTTCCAGATGGTCACCAGTGACTGGGGGTTGAGATTTAGAGTCTCTAGAACATCTGGAGATATCATAGTGGAGAGAGCTTGGGATGAAGGGCAGGAGAAAGGAGGAAGATTGACAGAGAGGATGCTCTATCATACTTCTCCTCATTCCAGTGATTCTCCATCTCCAGCATCCACCCCTGCTTGTACCTCAGCCATCCATCGCACACCAGGATAAGAAGTGGAAGAGTGAAAAGTGTGTTCCATATCATCCTGCTAGACCAGTCCAAACAAGTGGGTTGTATTCCCCCACCAGCAGATTGGTGGAGACAAAGAACCAATGAAAAGCCCAGGTTTCAATGGTATCACTCCTGTGCTTCTATCCACCTTAGCTGCCATAGGTCCTTTGAGTATTTTTTTTGTTTCCAGCAGATGGTGGATGGATTTTCACCTCTCTATAGAAAATCTGAAGATTGAAAGGAAAATAAATTAATTAAATGCAATGAACGACCACCTTAAGCCATAAAAAGGTGACTCTCACTTGAGCATGACGTGGGAGGCTCTGCTAGACTGCAGTCTTATTGGTAGCCATAGTAGGAAGGAAAATTGGTTCAGCTCCATACTCTTATGATAAGGGCCTGTTGAGCAGCCACAGATTGGAAGGATTTAGAAGAATCTGGAAGAGTACAGCAGCCTTACACATCTCAGCGCTCTCTGCCCTCTCCCGAAGATTGTAGAAGGCTCGCAGAGGGATTTGCCTGCCAGCCACCTTTCATATAATGCTATTAAAATAAATCCAGCCAGTGAAGCAGTTACAAGGGAGTAGAGCTGAGCCCGGCATGGATCCTACACCTGGGACTCTCAGGGTGAGTACTGTGATAAGGAAGCTTATCATAGCTCAGGAAGGAGCTATAGAAAAGGGGAAGTGACTCTGAACAAGCAACCTGTCAGTTCTGGTAGAAATAAGAAAACATAATTTTCCCATAAAAGACTACCAGTCCCAGAATGCACCAGGTTTCCAACAGCCATTAGAGGAGCTGAAGTGGGGAAACGTGTGTTCAATCGGGAGGGCTATGAGGTAATCCCTAAGCACTCATCTCAAAGGGCAGGGCCTGATTCAGCACAGCTGCGCTGTGTTAGGGAGGAGCACTCATCTAAGCAGAATAAAGGTAGAGTTTATTCTACAGAGAATGATCCTCATCTTGATCCTCATCCTCATCATCTTCATGATCAACTTGGATATCCTCATCCTCAGTTTCATCTGGAGGATCATCAGAAGCAGAAGCCAAACCGGACGGACAGAGAGGGCAAGAAACCCTTTGGAAGAAAGAAGAGAAAAGCCTTTGAGAGGTCTAGAAGAGTCCGGAGCAGTACGTATATTGGGAGGCATTCCAAGGGCCAGCATACACCATTGGACTGGGGAAAGCCAGAGGAATGGTGCTGCAGAGCTAGGAATCTCCAGACGGTACCTGTGAGGGAGACGGCTGCACGTGGAAGGGACCCTAAGACCCGTGCCAGAAGGTATGTGAAGAAAGATCCAGTGTCCAGGGATCTGGATTGGAAGGCTGGACATAAGAACTGGACTACATACTGGCCAGGCTATATAGAGAGGAACTCTAACAGCAATGGAAGCTCAGGTATGAACACTGATCTATGCCCTAGCTATACCCTTGGAAGACAGCAGGGAAGCAAGTATTGTCCTGAGAGTGCTCCATTGAGAATTTCCTCTGTGCCAATCCATGATATTGAACCCATGATTGTTGAAGAAGAGGGGAGGTCTTAGATACAGACTGTGTTTACATGGATTGCTCTCTGTCTAAACTCCTTTGGTAATTTTCTGTTACAAAGTACAGCAACCATCACAAAGAAATACAAACTTGTTCTTTAATCTGCTCAGAAAAGCTCCTGAGTAGGATTTTTAGCCACGCAGTAGAAAGCAAGCCAGCTAAGGGGTTTCAGCTGGGTAACTGCTAGCAATTGAGCCTTACCTAATTGCTTGTGAGCTCTGAGGGAATCACTTCTGAATCTATGTGGGAAGATATAAGAAGTTAACCTGAAAATAACAGTTTTTCCTTTCTTTGTGGATTTTGTTTGTTGTTTGATACACTGCTAAGAAAATATTAGCCAAAGCCTACAGAAAAGACCAGTTTGTTACCAACCAGGTCTTATTCTTTTGCTTTAATTGCCTGACAAGTTCACAAATGTTGTTTTCCTGATTTTGTTTTTCCAAGTTTAACACTGAAAGCAAGTAACCTGATTTATGTGCTACCAAGCATATCTGTGTTGGGAGAAATAACCCCATAAATAAATATCTTATTGGCTTTACTCTTAAGCACAACTATTTATTGTGAGCAGCTGTGTCTGGTGTGAATGGACTGCATTGCCCACAATCCCTTGCCAATCATATTGATATATGCACTTGCCAAGACTGTGAACATTCTCACCCAGGCAGACGTCTGACAGTACCAAGGCTTGACGTTGTCATTGTCCTTGTTAGAGGATCCCAGTTCAGTCTCTGAAGGATACAATTTGGGGTGGACTGTTAGTGACTACTGGTGTTGTATGTGGGATTCCCGCTGTTTTCTGTACGCTTTAGTAATGTTTATGCCTATTGTGAGTCTGGGGGTCGCGTGTACCTAACGTACATTCTGCCCAAGCGGTTCCAATGTGTGTTTCTTCCCTAGCATTTTTAATGTGCGTTACATAAAAGCGCAGTTAACGCATGCTTGCGGGCTGACGTAGCTTTAGCGCTTGCTCTTGTGATTCTTACCCTAACTCTCTGTCTTCTTCCAAGAAACGTAGTTTGACCTGTGGCAGGCGAGGAGCCTCATCCTTGGATTCTGGGCTCTGCCTTTCCTATATGGCAGCTTCTGCTTTGCCCCTCTCAGCCAGGGAATAAAGTTAGTCTGCCCTTACGTGCCTCTGGGCAGGAGGTGCAGTATGACGCTAAGCATAAGAACCAGTGACCATGTTGTGAGCCACTCTTCATCCGCTAGAGGGGTCTGTGGCAGCTATACCCCTTGGTGTCCGTGAGCCTTTTCTGAAAGAAGAGCTTCCGGAGCCTGGATTGTCCTCCCCAGAATTCTTTTCCTTTTTGCAACAGACCTGGCACATCTGGCATGGAAATGAAGACCCTGTGGCCTCTAGGTGCCCCCGGATGTAGTCTTCTGCCAGGCAGGCTGAAAGTAGAAGCCCCGTTCAATTACCATCAGCCTTGATATGCTCATATAACCCCTCTTCTGTTTCCGTATCCAGGCTTTTTGTTTTCTGATTGCACCAGTCCTCTACCCATACTTCCACTGCTCTATCTTTTTAGAGCTGTCAGGGAAAGTTTTTTTCTTCTTCATTTTTTGTCACGGGTTTTGTGCCTTTATGGGTGACATCGGGAGTTGGAGTCCGATGGGGACACCTCCCCGGAAACCCGTACCCACCGGAATCTTCCGTCGGACCCCTCCCTGCCCGTGTTCCAGCGGCACTCGCCACCCGAGGACACCTACTTCCTGGTGTTTGTTCAGGACATGGCATGGGCCCTTAATCTGGCCACTCAGGTCGAGGAGGACCCTCGTGCTGAAGAAGTCGATATTCTTCAGTACAAGTCCCCGCCTAGGGAATCTCTCACCATGCTGGTTCCTCCTATTCTATCTAGGCTGCTGCTCCACATGTGGGAGGCCCCCGCCTCGGTCCCCATTGTGAGCAAGCGCCTTGATACTATGTACAAGGTACAACGTGGGCCGGGGTTCAGGAAGACCCAACTTCCCCTATACCTCTATGGAGCCAGGAATGTTGCAAGCAAGTGAAATACCGCAAAAAAACCCCCCCAAGGGTTCAGGACACCTCGCACCCAAAAAGCTCACCACCCACCAATACATACCTATCATCTGGATCCACAGTTTCCTTATTAGATTGAAAATGAATTCCGCTGGGGGGCGGAGCCTGATGTCCAGCGGGTAAGACGCTTCGCGCTGAAGCTCCCGAGAGGCCTACTTAGAATCCTGACTTAATACCTATACAAACTTACTATTTCGCTCCGGGCTGACCGGGGTACCTCGGGGGGGATGGCGGCCCATAAACCAGCGCGCTTGGACTTCGGGTCTCCTTCTTCTTCTCACGGAAAACGCTCCAAAACAGAGGTGTCCTCCCCACAGAAGATGGTTCCATTTCGGGAAAACCCGAAATGCACCTGGAGATTTTAGAGGAAATACGCGGCGTGAAGGAATTGGTGCAGTCCAATGGAGAAGCGCTTCGAGCCATGCGAGAAGACTTTGGAGTGCTCCAGGACCGGCTTGAAAGTCTCTCATTACGGCAGGACAATATGGCGGGGGTCCTCGACTCGCACGCGGTGCGCTTGGGCACACTGGACAAGGCTGAGCGCCAGATACAGAATCTTCAAAAGGAGTTAGAAGATAGCAATAATCGAGCCCGTCGCAACAATGTGAGGCTCATTGGAATACCGGAGGGGGTGGAAGCGGGAGATATGAGAGAATTCCTGCTCAAAACTCTTCCCTCCTTGCTGAAGATCACCTTTCATAGAGAACTGGAAATCGATCGTGCACACCGTGTTCCTACCCACATGGCGCTCAACCGAACGACCCCCCGGCCTATTATCTTTCGCTTGCTACGATATCAACAAGTGGAACAAATTTTACATGCTGCCCGGGCGAACCATCATTTGGAATTTGAAGGTCACAAAGTCTCCTTCTTCCCTGATTTGGCAAAGCCTACCGTTGACCGTCGGAAGAAATTCCTTGCTTTTCGCCCTCGACTTCAACAGCTACAGGCTCGCTTTGGCCTGTTGTATCCAGCGAAGCTCCGAGTGACTCTCCACAACCAAACCAGGACATTCGAAGATCCTGATCTACTATCAACATTTTTAGACTCCAAAGAAGCAGAGCAGATGCGCTAATCCAAAGACTTGGACTTTTATTTGCCGGCTCTGTCCGCCATTTTGAAGGGCCCGATGCGGCGGTCATAGACAAGCACAGAGACTACCTGGACTTTCTTTCTTTCTTTCTATGACTTTTTTGTTTTTTGGTCTCCTATCCCTCCATGATGTGTGCCTCGGTCGGATTCGGAGCACGCACAGTCCTACAGGTTATGTGTTATTTCAATTTCGGCCTTCTCTGGGGCTTCTCCCCGCAGACACATGGTCGCCAATAATTTTTGGGGTTCTGCTTCTTCTCTACCGCGCTGCGTTTTTTCTTTTTTAATGTGGGGCGCTTCATTGTATTATCTAAGCTTATTTTCTTTTATGCCATATGTACAGCCAGCTACAGTCAATATGAGGGACATTGTGAAATTATGTGCGCTATCATGCTCAGAATTTTTAACTTGTCTGAATGGCCTTATGTAAAATCTTATCACTCAACGTAAAAGGCATTAATAGTCCAATCAAAAGAAAGAAAATCCTTAGCTATCTTAGCCATGAGCATGCTGATTTAGCGTTTCTTCAGGAAACGCACTTAAACTCTGCTGAAACACTGAAACTCAATGTTAAGCCTTACATGGTGGCTGCCTATTCTCCCGCCGTTTCCAAACGGTGCGGGGTAGCCATTCTGGTTAAGAAATCTTTGCAAGCTACTGTAATTGATACTAGCGCTGACAAGGAGGGTAGATGGGCCCGTGTACATCTTAAGGTTGGAGATAGTGAATTCACGTGTATTTGCATTTATGCCCCGAATGTGGACAACCCTGCTTACTATGCAAGTATTGCGCAGTTGGCACAGGCCTCTGCCAATACTCCATTAATACTTGGTGGTGATTTTAATCAAGTGTTAGACCCTCTGATAGATAGACAGCCGCCTAGAACGAGTAGTCCACCCAAGAGTCTTGCTACCCTTACAGCTCTGATGCAAGATCTTGCGCTGGTAGATATATGGAGGCTGCTTCACCCCTCCGACTTAGAGTTTACTTTCTTTTCTGCCCCCCATCACTCCCAATCTAGAATAGATTTCTTTCCTCATTTCCAAAGCACTGATTTCTCAAGTGGACACGGCTAGGACTCATCCTCTCCATATTTCAGATCATGCTGCCATATCTTTATCATTACATGTCACTGCGCGGGACGATTCTCCCCGAGCTTGGTTTTTTGATAGATCCCTACTGGGTCAAAAAGATTTTCAGGTTGATATAAAGGCCGCTATCCAAGATTATTTTCATTTTAACTCACCCCATGACACAGCGAGCTGGGCTTGGTGGGAGGGTTTTAAAGCATCTATCCGCGCAACTATCACTAGCTATCAAATTCGGCAGGGGAAACAAAGAAAGCAGCATTTACTGATTCTAGAGCAGCAGATACAAGCTGGGGAGCGTCTCCTCACGTCCCGTACTGACCCATGTATTTTACTCCGTTTACAATGCTTGCGTTTTCAATACAATCAGCTTTTGTACACTGCTGCTGTTAAAAATATTGAATCACAACAAGGGCTATATTATCGGGAAAATAACCGTGCTGGCAAATTATTAGCAAATGCCCTAAAAGGTCAAAAAGAAGCCAAGCGTGTTACCGCCCTCCGTAATCCGTCGGGGGGGGGGGGGCTTGGTCACTAAAGATACCGAAATCTTAGAACTCTTTCGTGATTTTTATACTCGGCTTTATCAATCTGAATGTGATTTTGAGCCAGAAGTATTTGAACGCTTACTTTCAGGGGTACAAAGACCGACCCTATCTGACGAAGATAGAGTGGCCTTGGACACACCATTTACTGTCTCAGAAATTCATTCTGCTATCAAGAAATGTGCCTCAGGCCGAGCCGCAGGCCCAGACGGTCTCCCTGCTGAATTCTACAAAACCTTTCACGCTGACTTAGCTCCAGTTTTGAAACTTTATTTTTCTGCTCTGGCCGAGGAGGGTTCTCCTTCTGGGTCCTTTTCAATGGCAAATGTAGTAGTTTTTGAGAAAGAGGGGAGAGACCCGCAACTAACAGCTAATTATCGTCCAATTTCCCTCCTAAACGCGGACTATAAAATATTTGCCACCATTCTCTCCACCCGGCTCTCTGATAGGATGCCTACCTTAATACACCCAGATCAATGCGGTTTCATTCCTGGTAGATCAACTGCTGACAATGCTCGGACTCTATGCCATGTACTGACTACCGCAGTTAATCTTGATCGCCCATTTGTTGGCCTCTCACTTGATGCTGAGAAGGCCTTTGATCGTTTAGAGTGGCCCTTCCTGTTTGCAGTCCTCCGCTGGTACGGATTCGGGGAAGGTTTTCTCCTCCGTTGTCTTCGCACCATGTACGCACAGCCTACAGCCAGTATATGTGCCAATGCTTTAAAGTCTCAGCCTTTTCCCCTTCAACGCGGCACTCGCCAGGGATGCCCACTGTCTCCACTTCTTTTCGATCTTGCACTCGAACCCTTGGCTTTACTAATCCGGCAATCGGAGGAGATTCATGGAGTCCCCTTCACCCATAGGGAAATCAAAATTTCAGCGTATGCTGATGACCTTATGCTTTTTGTCTCTATAGACTCAGTACCGGCTGTCCTAGAGCAAATTGGTAAATACTCACAACTGTCCGGTTATAAGATAAATTGGACCAAGTCGGTAGCCTTTCCATTAAATCCTTTGCTTCATCAGGCAGATATGCAACCCTTCCCCTTTTTATGGCAACCTCGCATGGTCAAATACCTTGGGGTTCACTATTGTTCTCCTTTGGAAGACACTATCTCCTTCAATGCCAAAGACTTAACCTCTAAAGTCCGGGCGCTTACTCACCGTTGGACTCCTTTAACACTTACCTGGTGGGGTCGATTAGAAACCATAAAAATGATGATTGTTCCGAAAGTGAATTATATTTTAGAAATGTTGCCCTGTCTCTTACCTCGACGTATATATAAAGATATAGAGGGCCTTCTGACTAGATACTTGTGGCAAAACAAGACACCTAGGATAGCGAAACATAAGCTGCAAGCAGATAAGGAAAATGGGGGTGTCAGATTCCCTGATTTCCTGAAGTATCATCAATCTTTTCTTCTCAAACAAGGCGCTCGTTGGCTGGAAGATCCAGTAGTACCGAGTAGACCTGTGTGGCTAGACATAGAAGAGGACCTTTGCAAACCGATTCCTCTTACTTTTCTCCCTGGTATGACTCTCCCATCAGACTCCCACTATCCACCAATGCTTTTAGACACCTTAGGTGCCTTTAATACTCTTATGCAATCTTTAGACTCCCGACTCTGTCCGTTAGACAAGCTCCCACTTTGGTACAATACTCGATTTCGAATACAAAATAAGCCGATGGCGTGGAGCCCCTGGTACACTAGGGGCATTTGGATTCCTAGTCAGTTGTTCCATGAAGGTCGCTGGAAAACTTTTAGTGAATTGCAAATTGAATTTGGTCTCCCAGCGAAACACTACTTTCAGTTGGTGCAACTTCAGCATTGCCTTCGGAGTGCTAAGGTGCTCCCGCCATCGGCCTCCCCTACACAAGGTTGGTCGGAGACTATCCGATCTATCGGTAGTTCACCGGGTGTAGCATCCAATTTTTACAAAACCTTATGTAATGCTATAACTAGAGATACCCCTATAGCGCAGAAAGCATGGGAGAGAGAATTGCATGTGACTTTGACCCCGGAGCAATGGAGCCTTGTCTGGAGTAGAGTGACACGGGTCTCCCAATCCGCCTCACTCACTCAGACACTCTTCTTTCTAGCCCACCGGTGTTTTTACACTCCTGACAGATTAGCCAAATGGAACACTACTCAGGGCAATAGTTGTTGGACATGTCATGCGGCCATTGGTTCACTACCTCATGTTATGTATGAATGTCCCGCACTACAGTATTACTGGCGTCGGGTCTGGGGTCGTATCCAGTCTATTTTGCACTTTCAAGAGCCCCTTTCTTGGAGGATAGTGGGACTTCGCTCAGCTGCGGGGATCCCCTCTCTTCCAAAAACGGCTTACTTCCTTTTGGACTTTATGCTTGGCATTGCTATTTCCCTAATTACGAAATACTGGAAAAATAGCTCCCATCTGAGCCCCAATGAATGGTGGAATCATGTCTGTCTCTACAGTAAATATGAACAAATACCTCGTATGTTTGCTTCCCCCATTCAGACTCCTCATCATCGGTCTAAATGGAAGATGCTCAATGACTATGTACATTCTGCTAAATGCTCTCATCTGACTGTCTAAATTTGTATATATCTCTGTCCCATGATTATTCTGTATCGTAGATACTCTTTTGATTGTTTTGATGTATAATCACTGTTGTTTGGAAGCGCTCACATGCTGACATAATCAGCTAGAGAAGAAGCGTGGGGGTGGGGGGTAATTGGGTTTACTTTTCCTTATTGTATACTTGTTTTGTCTCCTTTGGTGTGTTGTTTCTTTTGTTTGTTGCAAAATGAAAATAAAAGTTAAAAAAAAAAAAAGAAAATGAATTCCGCTGCTTATCAAAAGGACTACCTCTCCTTTTTTCCCCTATGTGGGGGCCCCGAATACTTGCTCAGTTTGCCCGCCCTGCAATTTGAAAAGTTCCTGTTGGGACTGGTGTGTCTCCAGCAACATTATGACGCCCCCAGGACTTTACGGTGCAAAATTGGACTGCTGAGCCCACAAACATTCCAAGATAACACCTTCAACCTGGCTCACTGTAGACTGCCACTTCAGCCGATGTAGCTCTAACAGTATCAAGTTCAGGGGCAAGGGTCTCCCCCAGCCTAGAGCCCCTCACCAACACTCATTCTCCCCCAAAAGAATACTCACCCTGTTGCGACCCTGCTCGCTCTCGCTCGTGATTCCCACCAGCCACAACTCCCTGTTTCCCTCACTCCAGCCTGCCGCCTACCACCCACCCTACCCATTCCACCCAGCCATACATCACACTACTCATAGAGCAGTCACTCCTTGATGTAATGGGTGTTCCCCTCCCTTTACCTCACACTCTTTAGCACGAGTCCCCCTATTCAAACAACCTGACGCAGTCAATCCTTTCCTCCTCCCTATCCCACAGGCAGATACCATATTCCACACTATCTTCAGCCAAAACCCCAAATACAACTCATCTTCTCCAAACCCCAAACATCCCTTGCTGCAGGTCCCTCCAGCTTACAGGCCTCCCAAAATAGCTATCTCAGTCTCAGAAGGGAATCGGCAAACAAAAACCTAAAGGGCAAGAAGGCAAAAACAAATCCCCAGGCATACCCAAATGGAGGAGTACCCCACTACAATTATAGGTTAAACAAAAAAGGAAAATGGAGAGAGAAAAGAACAGGTTCAAAGTCAAGCAATGTTCCCGCTAACCTGCGCTGGATCCGCTGCCAACATTCCTGCCAGTGGGGGGAGGTGCCCTCTAAAGACCCCGAGCCAGACAACCCAGGTCTGGGCACCTGCTGTTCCAGCATGTAAATCTCACACACATCCCAACAGTGAACAGCAGCAACGAATAGCCAGTCTCGACAGCAACAGAACATAGTCCACACCTCGAAGAGATGTACTGTAATCATAGAGCCTAACCCACAGGACCTCTCCAGATCAATAGCACTTACAGAATGAGGTAGCTGTACCCAGTCACATTAATATTCTCCTAAGCCTGGGTCAAGCAGGGTGTGCACATACTCCATGGCCTACTCCAGGCTATCAAAGACCCAGGAGGTCCCATTGTAAAAGATATGGAGGCGGGCCAGATACAAGACAGCAACTTAATTTTTTCCTCCTCCAGTTTTTGGCAAACTCCCTCATAGGCCCTCTGCCTTTGACCTAGTTCCATTGGATAATCTTAGAAGACGTTGTTTCGGGTATTTCCACTCTGACTATAAACCTGGACTCGAACATTTTCTCAGTACTTTCTCCTTTTGTATAAAATTAAGAAAGCAGGCCAGGTCCATGCAAGGGTGGGAATCCGCGGCCCGAACAGGCCTTACACGGTGGACCCATTTGATGATCAAGGGCCAACATTCTTCATACAATTGCAGGGAGGTCGGAAGAAGAGCTTCCAAGTAGCACCTAAGTTCAGGATCCTTTATGGTTTCAGGAATGCCAACAAAACAGAGATTTTTCCAACCATCCCAGTTCTCAAGGTCATCTAGCTTTGCTGCTTGCTTCCCAACAATCTCCTGCAGTAGTTTTATATCTTTTGTGACTGTCTGTAAGTCATTTTCCATCTGTGACATACTGCGCTCTACCTCTTGGAGGCAGCTCCCATAAGCTTCAAATGTCTTGGCTATGGTGTCCAATTAGCCCGTTAAAGCATCGAAGTGCTTGGCTAGCACACAGACCACTGCAGCCAACATCTCCTCAACTAGGGCTGCCTGTGCTGGAGAGCCAGTGGAAGTTGGGGGATCTGCCATCTTAGGCTTCACCACTGCTGATCGTTCTCCATCTTGTTTGGCAGATTTCATCCCACTCCATGCGAACTGTTCAGCCAAAGAAACCCCACCAGTCTGTAGCCAGAGCGCCGGTCAGTCAGAGGAGGACTGGTGCTCTGAAACGGCTCAAAAAAGGCTCATATAGTTGTAGAGAACCCCAGAGAGAGCACAGCACAGCACATGTCTGCACTCTCTCAATACATCACGGGACTCCTTCACTTTCCACTTTTGTCAAGCATTATTGCTTGGATGTCTACATGCAGGCAGACACGGCCTTTGGCTAGAGGGTTTTGCGAGAGATGTCATCTTCTTGCCCAGTAGTGTTGTAGCTTTGGTACATCCCACTTGTCTGGACTGGTCTAGCAGGACGACATGGAAGGTGACATTTTACTTACCAGTTAATGTCCTTTCCTTGAGTTCTGCTAGACCAGTCCAGGGACTGCCCTTAAAATTGCATTTGCTCTGTTCTTTTGCTGCGGTACCCTAGAGTCCGCTATGATTTTTTTTCCTTTTGACTCTGAAGGTTCTTTATCTTCTGGCAGCTTTCTGTTTATGCTTTCCTGTACATTGTTCTTTACTGTTGATGACTCATTGTTGCCCACGATTGAGATTGTGTGAGGTTTGCCATGTTTCTCCCATATGCTTTAGAACGAATAAAAATGACCTCAGGTGGTTGAGGCGAATAGAGGCATAGGACTGATGTCATTGAAACCTGGACTTTCCATTGGTTCTTTGTCTCCACCAATCTGCTGTTGAGGGAACACAACCCACTTGTCTAGCAGGACTGGTCTAGCAGGACTCAAGGAAAGGGCATTAACTGGTAAGTAAAATGTCACCTTTGTATGTAGTGTGTCATAGTTCACACCCACCCCCTCCCTGCTCCATAGTTCCATTTCATTTCTATCTTCAGATTAAGCCCTGAATGAAACTCAACCACTCAATTGATTTCCTACAAATTAAAAATTCCTATCAAAATGGGCACAGCTCAACATGGATTTCTTATATAGAGAGAAATAGTTTGTATATTTTCATTTACACACTTGTAATGTGGATATCCTGAAGATATGGTATTTGTCCAAAAACAAGAATGGACCTGGCTGTAGTCTTTCACAACCACATTCTTTATAGTTTTTCTGTAGACACAGAATGAGAGAATCACTAAAAAAAAAAAGACTTTTGTATATTGCACTAATAACTTGACTGATTCTTATTTTCTTGCATTTCAAAGACTGAAATCTTGGAGAACCTAGTAGAAATGACTCGAAAGCTGTTTGAGTGCGATAGAGACGAAATGTACTTCCACCTACTGAAACTCTGCAGTAAGTGTTTGTGTGTTGGGGAAGGGGCGGTTTGAGTTTGTTTAGCTTTTGTTCTTCCTGAGAGCTGTTACACCATGAAAGGAAGATATTGTCAAGCAAAATGGCTGTCTAACTTGTTCAGACATCTGGAACTTTTACTTTTTTATGCTACGGCATGAAATCTAAAACAGTCTCTTAATTTAATCTGTATTTATTAAAGGGTCCATATGTGATTCCTTCTTTGCCATCTTTTATTTCTCTATTGGTCTGATGCCTTTGTCACTCATGCAACTCTCAGCAGGTTAAACGTTAATGTAGAAAGAGATGACATACATTTCATTGTATTTTCTTTCTCCCATTCTGATGTGTTGGAGCGCAGGGAGCCCTTGCCTTTGAGATAGGCATTTCATTTCTAGAAGTATAATATTGGTTAACGATGCACATCTTAAAATTCAGCTTATTCTGTTTTTATGCTATGTGAAGGGGGAAATCTGAGAGCCCTAAGAAAGCCAGGCTGTTTACCTTAAAGGAAAGTAAACAATAGCTGTTAAACATAAAATCCTTGGTCCATAGTCTGGTCCTTAAAATTATTGGATATCCTGCTGTTGATTTGTGTTCTTACAATAGTAAGAGTGGCTGACGACTTCTGATTACACAGGTACACTAAAAAAAAATTTTTTTTAAACTGCCTCTAATGTTTCGATTGATTTTTACGTTTTTTGGTGCGCTGAATCCAAATCTGGTAACCAATTTGCTCCATCACGTACAGATTTTTTGCTACATTGGGTTAGCAGTTTGAGGTGAACGTTTCAGATTGAGTGCGATCGAGATAAAAGTTTCTTGGATGAATTCTTTATACTAATTGTTTAGTAGTTATTCAAATAAGAATAAAGAAAATTGTAACAAGGCAGCACATAAGAATAGAGTAATGTCAACAAAACACACTGTGATGGTAGCAAAATTGTCTGCACTTAAAACAGCCACATACATGTGCACAAACATTGAGCATATAAGAGCGAGGTTAGACACAAAGCAAAGCAAAGAAATGTGCAAAAAATGTTGTACAGGTATGTATGTAAGAATAGAAAACGCAAACCGCACCATTGCAATACATGAAGACAAACACCCGATGGTGTGAAAATAAAATTCTAATAAATGAGATCCGACACTGTGGTAATAACTAGCAAATTTTTATTTCAAAGTTTAATAAAAACACGATATTTGTCAACACAGTTTAGATTTTAAAGTCATTCTTGGGTCAATCAATCTCCTGGTGGGCCCGTTTCTTCTTCCCCCGAATGCTTCTCTTGGTGCGCTGCTTGGCGTATTTTTCATCTGGGGTTTCCCGCAGCAGCAACCAGCAGAAATCAGCCATCATAGTGGTGTTCCATCTTCCTTGGTACCTTCTCTCTGCGTCCTTGATGTCCTGGTGAAACCTTTCACCTTGTTCTTCACTGTACACCCCCAAGTTTTCGGGAAAGTAGTTCACATGGGAGTGCAAGAAATGGACTTTCAGGCTCATGTTACAGCCTTGTTCTTTGAAGGCATTGAGCATCCTGGCAACAATATCCTTATAGTTCTCATCCCGCCTGTTCCCCAAGAATTTGAGAACAACATCCTTGAAGGAATCCCAGGCTTCTTTTTCCTTCTCAGACATCGTTTCAGCGAATGCTCCATCTGAAATGAGTTTCCTTATATCAGGGCCAACAAACACTCCTTCCTTTAGCTTTGCTTCAGAAAGTCGGGGGAACTTTGAGCAAAGGTACCGAAAGCACTCACCATCTTTTGGAAGGGACTTGATGAATTGCTTAATGAGACCCAACTTAATATGGAGAGGTGGTAATAGAATTTTATCACGAGGTACCAAGCTCTCATGAAGAACATTTTTCTCACCGGGTCTCAAATACTCCCGAATTGGCCAGTCTTTTTTCCCCCAGTGTAGGTCGCGGGCCCGGCTATCCCACAAGCAAAGGAAGCAGGGATATTTGGTGAAACCGGATTGCTGCCCTAATAGCATGGATAGAATTTTAAAGTCTCCACAAATCATCCACTTATGCTCATCATAATGAATCTTCTGAAGAATCAGGGCCAAATTCTCGTATTTTTCTTGGAGAATAACAGAGTGAGCAATAGGAACTGAAGCGAATGTGTTGCCATTATGAAGAAGAACACCTTTTATGCTGTCTTTTGACGAATCAATGAACAGCCGCCATTCAGCAGGATCATACTTGAGTTTAAACTTTTCCATCACTCCGTATATATCGTTGCAAAATACCAAATCTTCCTCTTTGCTGAAATACTTCAAAAATTGTGTCTCGCGGTTGCGGTACCAATAAAAAGTTGTTCCTGGTGACAATAGATTTTTCTGTTTAAGCCGAGAACCTAGCAGTTGGGCAGCATCTTTTGGGAGTCCTAAATCCCCGACTAAATCATTCAATTCAGCTTGAGAGAAAAGTTCAGGTTTCGGATCTGGTTCAGTTTCAAACTCGGAAGTACTGGACTCATCGGGAAAAGCCATCTGATGAGTCTCATCATGATCAGAACCGTCCACACAAATATGATCCAAAGATTTTGGTGGTTCAGGCACAAGTACTTCGTTGCTATGAGGCATAGGCCTAATTGCTGAGGGAAGGTTGGGGTAACTTATTACGTTCTTATTTTTTAAGTTGTATCCCTTCACAATGCAAGAGCAAAAATAGCAGTCACTGCTGTGGTCTCTTTGTTCACGCCACATCATAGGTATTCCGAAACGAAATGCTTGTTTTTTACCTTTCATCCATAAGCGTAGATCTTCCTCACATGTCTTGCACACTTTGTGAGGAGCCCACGGTTTGTCTTGATCGCCTAACTTCAAACCGAAATAGGCGAAATATACTTTTTTAATAAATGCAGAAATGTTCCTCTGCCGCTTTTTCACGGTATATTCCCCACAAATAAAACAAAAACTGTCCGGAGAGTTGACGCAACCTCTGGCTCTGTGAGCCATCACAAATACACAGCACTGCAAACTACAACTGTAGTGAACCACTTCGGAATAAAGCTGGATTACGACTGAGCAAACAAAAGGCGTTCCCCAGGGCTCATCACTCTCAGCACTTTTATTCAATATCTATATGCAGCCCATCTGCAATCTTATCCGGTCCTTTAACATCAACTGCCTAGTATATGCTGATGATGTCCTAATGTTCACCCCAATAGACACAGATCATCCAAACCTCGACCAGCTCTCCTCTTGCTTCAATGCCGTCACAGATTGGCTACACAACCAAATGCTCAGAATAAATCTGAAAAAGACAGAAGTTTTATTCATCGGAAGAAACCAGTCATTCACTCCCCCATCTTCAATCAAAGTGAACAACGCAGAACTCCTCTCCAAGACAACGATCAAATACTTAGGCGTAACACTGGACCAGCACCTGGACATGCATGCTCATATAGACAATACAATCAGAACAATATACCACAAATTACGGACACTACGCCTCATAAAGAACACC
Source organism: Ichthyophis bannanicus (assembly GCA_033557465.1). NCBI lineage: Eukaryota > Metazoa > Chordata > Amphibia > Gymnophiona > Ichthyophiidae > Ichthyophis > Ichthyophis bannanicus. Next base: position 348,813,875 of record CM066033.1, on the reverse strand, counting down.
CTTGAACCAAACGACTTCAGAACAGTCTTCCAGGCCATAATCATGCCCCACTTCGATTACGCCAACCCCATCCTACTCGGACTCCCAAAGAGCTCGATAAACCCCTTACAGCTTGCGATGAATACCGCAGCAAGAACCCTCTATGGCGCATCTCGCAGAGAACATATCACCCCTATCCTGAAGAGCTTGCACTGGCTCCCCGTCCAGTACAGGATCACATTTAAGATCCTCACCTTGACCTTCAAAGCAGTCAACTGTATCACCGCAAATATATTGTCAGATCTGATCCAACTTACTCCAAACAACAGATTAAGAAGAACCACATCCTGCAATACCATCCTCCTTCCAAAAGCCATCACAAAATGCAACAAATCCACTAGAAAGCGTGCCTTTGCCTTATTCGCCCCTTCTTGCTGGAACTCCCTCCCAACAGAAATCCGCAGCATAAATAACCTCCCCCAGTTCAGAAAAGCCCTCAAACTGCAATTATTTATACAACATTTTGGTAACTCCGACAGCATCACCTAGACAGTACCACATGATCTTATAGTCTAACAAGCCAACGCTGTCTAACCAATTTCCGATGAAAACTCTTCACCTCCCCCATCTATCCCCCTTAGGGCCTGTATCATAAACTTAGATGTGATGCAATCCCTGTGTATATAATGTATAAAGCTCACCTGTTACCCTTGTTTAAATCTCCCTTTGTTTGCTATGTATAAAGTTCACCTGTTATCCATGTTTAAACTCCCTGTTCTATGTAAGTTCAATGTATGGATGTTCCTCATTGTACAAACTTGTTTATTGTAAACCGTGCTGATGCCGAATAGTGCGGTATAGAAAAACCTTAAATAAATAAATAAAAATAATGAACTTGCAAGAAACTGAAATTTGACAGGAACGTTCATGTCGCAACCACCGTGTTTGAGCGAGCGAACGAGGCGAGGCGAACAGGAAAGAACATGCGCCAGCGCGAGTACTGGATTTAGCCCGCCGCCTCCCAATTGTCCTGTTAATGTATAAAATGAATACAAAACACTCTAAAATATCATGAGGGAGTGTTTCTAGTTAGTTAACCATTACAACCTCTATTTTGGGCCAAGAAAATAAACTGCAGTCGGCTAAAAAGAAATTATGTGAACATTCCTTATATGGGTAAGAAATCTAATTTTGCAAGAAAACGTGACGTGATGGAACATTTTGGCTATTTTTCCTGGATTCAGCACCCCTAAATCTATAGGAATCAGTTGCAAAACTGGAGGCAGTTTTTTGGTAGTGTACCTGTGTTATTTTTATTTGTTGAATTTTTTTCTTTCAGTCAAAATCATGATCACCTGATGAATTGATTTTAGTTTCATTTGTCTTGCTTTTGCCATTAGGAGTGGAGGAGTGGCCTAGTGGTTGGGGCAAGGTACTTCGGGCTGGAAGGTCGGGGGTTCAAATCCCACTAGAGGACAGCAACCTTGGGCCGGAAGGACTGGGGTTTCTAGTCCCACAGGTGCTCCTTGTGGTCTTGGGCAAGCCACTTAACCCTCCATAGCCCATGTTCCCTGTAAAATAGTTCTCTGTGTGCTGTGCTTTCCTGTCTAATCAATGTGTTTATACCTCAAAAATTTCCTGTCATGATTTGACAATTTCCAATCTGTAATCAAAACAGCTGCTGATCGCTGGAAGTAGCGGTAGACAAATGTATACTAAATAAAATAAAAAATAAATATTTTTGAAGTTTTTATTAGGGTATTCTCTGCATGTCATTGAGGAAGAAAGTTTTCAAGCCATAAAATGTAAAAGAGCTTCAGAAATTATTCTTGGGCAGCTTTTGGGTTTTTTTTTTTCTTAAAAGCCTCTCTTGAATGATTCCCCAAAATCATCTCAGATCTGGCAGATAAGGGCAAGGAGCAAACTCTGTGGCACCATACAAAGAATGGAGTGGAGGACTTGAGATTAAAAACAAAGCCAGAAATATTCCTGCTGAATATTTTTAAATTAGGGAGGCTGACTGTATCCAAGGGGATAAAAAGGAGATGATAAACATCCATTCAAATCATCGGTGTATTTTGCCGCCTTATTTGGGGGGGTGTGCAAAGGGTAAGGAAGTCATATTGACAGTGGGGGCAGGGGTACAAGATTATCATTAGTGCCTGCAACATTTGGAGGGGCTACCGACACCCCCCCCCCCCCCTCCCACTACACCTCTGATTCCAATGCTGGAAGTTTGAGAGACTGCAAAGACTGAGAGACTACAAAGATTTTATAATATAGCAAGGCCTGGACAAACAGTTGTTGACTCCCCCAGCTGGGAGCTAATGGGACTGAAGAAACGGAGTTGACTTGTCATGAGAAACCGGTAGGAGGAAAGCGAAGAATTTAGGGGCTGAAAATTGCTTGCTAGCCTGTAACCATGCCCTTATTTTACAGATTTTATTGAACACTTTTAGCCAGCAAAAATGACAGCAGCATGCCCTCCAACAGAACATAGCTTATTCAAAACTTGAAGAGCATTCAAATGTAACAGCCCCCAAAATAATTTTGTCAATGAAATAGATGCCCTCTCCTCAGCATGATACTTCCAGAAAGGACCCCAGATCCTCTTATAAGCATTGATATTGTCCCTTCACAAGAAAGTCTTTCAGTTATGGCAGTCTCTTGTCACACCTGCTGTTGCCAGTAATCTGGACTGGGCTGAGTCTTCCTAAAGTAGGCAATCGTGTGGTGTGTAGCATGGATGAGGTGGGAAGCAGCTGTCTCCAAGTCAGGCCAAAGCCCAAGAAAGCACACAGCCAGCGCAAACTGAATTATACATAATGTATCTGTGCCACCTTAGTCTCAACCATCTCTCAGAAAGCAAGTACAGAGCTGTAAGTCCAACAGACATGTTAGTGTGTATCTGGTTGTCGATACCATCTCAAGCACCCAGACCCAGATTTTATATAATAAAGAAGGTAGCAGTAAGTATGGAGTAAGAGCCTATACATGATGGCATGTCTTCTACTGCATATAGACATCTTTTGGGCAGAACCCCAAATCTGAACCCATTCCTCATTGGTAAGAGACAAACCCAACTCCCGGTTCCATCTGCCAATCAGCTTATCCACTACAGGAGTGGGAGTGTCAGAATCAGGCCGAGATAAAGCATAATGCAGTCCTGCAATCAACATAAAAACTTGGAAGATGTCAAAAGGATTACATCTAAAGAACAAGTACTGACTAGTCTGCTTCTCACTCCCTGGAAACCGGCAAGCCAAAGCCTGCTGTATCTGTAAGTACAAATACAGAGTATGTGCAGGAAGACAGTACTGCCAGTACAGCTTTGAGAAGGTCCTCGGTCAACCATCCCGCAACAGGTGTCTCTAATATTTCAGCCTATTCCAACCTGGAATTCCATATCTGGAGAGTAAGTAACTGGAGAGAGGCCTTGGTTGCGACTCGAGGGATAGCAGAGTTGTTATCACCTCTCTACCCAGCAGTCATTAAGACAATCTCCAAATCATCAACAGAGGAAACAGATGATGCGGGGGCCAGATAGAACAGAGAAGCCAAATGTTAGGTCCCAGCCTAAGTGCCTTCCAAAGACGCCCAGGACAGAGAAGGGCCCAGCTGGAGCCAATTTTTCAAACATGACAACCATACTGCCCAGTAATAAAGCTGAAGATTGGGTAGCACCAGACTGCCATAGCTTGTAGGAAGTTAGAGAGAAGATAACTTAAATCTCCAGGAACAAGCAGGAATGAGTCTTCACATATGGGTACGTCGGTACTGACGGAGTCTGCGCGGGAACGCTCCCCAGCGTCCAATCAGAACGCTTTTGGAAGCATCCCAACACACCTGCGTGCTGCCTTCCCGCCTTTCCCAACTGCCTCTCCTCAGTTTTCGTTTTTCTGCGGAGCCGACAGGACGTCCTTCTGTCACCACAGAAAATTCTTCTTTTATTTTTTAGTTTTCTTGTGGTCACGGCTGTCTTCCCCGACGCCACCGGTACCGCCGGTGTTTCTTTTCTTTTTCTTCAATTTATTCCTGTTAGGGAATAACTTTATCTCTAGGAACAAGCAGGAATGAGTCTTCACATATGGGTACGTCGGTACCGACGGAGTTTGCGCGGGAACGCTTCCCAGCGTCCAATCAAGAGTTTTTGGAAGCATCTCAGCACGCCTGCATGCTGCCTTCCCGCCTTTCCCAACTGCCTCTCCTCAGTTTTCGTTTTTCCGCGGAGCCGGCAGGACGTCTTCCTGTCACCGCAGAAAATTCTTGGTTTTATTTTTTAGTTTTCTTGTGGTCGCGGCTGTCTTCCCGACGCCACCGGTACCGCCGGTGTTTTCTTTTCTTTTCTTGAAATATTTTTCCTTTTCCACGGGATATATTTTTTCCTCATAGTGTCCCATGGTCTCTTAGGCCTTTAGGCCTCTTCTTTTTCCTTCATGGAACCGCCAGGCACTTTCTCTAAGAAATGTTCACCCTGTGGCGGTACAACTTTATTTTTAGACCCTCAAAGTCGGTGTCTAACCTGCCTGGGTCCTGACAACAGTTTGGTGAGAAGAGGTTTTCAACATCGAGATTCCCTCGATACACGGTTGCCCTCCAACTTCGGGGCACCGTCCCCTTCTTCTTCCACACAAGATCAGGTAACCCACAAACAGTCTGTTAAGACTAGCCAGTCCTCAAGTGATAGGTCTCATGCACAGCATGAAGACGGCTCCGGCCTTGCCCTCGAGGGCCCACTGGCTTCAAAACCCCGGCGGGAGTCTTCGGTCTCCAAAGCAAATAAGGGGTTTCAGGTTGTTCCTGGGGTTCACCCCTCACAGAACATACCTCAGCCATGTCCGGTGGTGGCATCCGCTTCGAGCGGTACCGGTACCCCGGCATCGGCACTGGTGTTGGATGAAACACTCCTCACCAGGGATCGTCATCTGGCGTCTTCGGTACCTTCGGGACCGGTGGATACACCCCAGACTGACTTTCCATTATCGGTACCAGCACCGATACTACCACTGCTATCGGTACCCTCCAGACGTGCATCGATAGACTCGCTTCCTTCAATGCCGAGTCTGGAATCGATCTCCAGTCTGGAGGACTGGGTACCGACTCGCCTTGGTACCGGCTCTCGGCAGTACCGAAGGCTCGGTTCCGATGATTCTGATCCACAACTCTCGGTTCCTTTGAGGCCGATTGAGTTGCCACTAGTTGACCTTCCTTCACCGGTGTCAGACACGGTTCCGATATCGGTACCAATGACCTCATTACCTTTGCGGTCGGTGCCTTCCATGCTTTGCTTATCAGGCTCTCTGCCCTCAATGCCGAGTTTGGAATCGATCTCTAGTCTAGAAGACTCGGTACCAATAGCTTTTGGTACCGACATCGATCGATACCGGTGCTTCGGTACCGAGGATACTGGCCGGATGGGTTCGGTCACCTCGGTACCGATTGAACTGTCATCGATGACTACTCCGATGTCTTTGTCGGGCTCGACTCCGACATCGGTACCGGTATCCACAGTAGCATCGTGGCCAACTCCTACCATGCTTTTTTCAACAGGATCGCTCCATTCTATACCAAGCTTGGAGTCGATACCTGGCATGGACAATGTGGTAAGGACGGTTGCTGCTCATGATACCCAGTATCATGATACCCTCATATGCTTTATAATGAAGACCACTAATCATCTTAGTAGCACAGAGGGGTGCTACTAAGATGATTAGTGGTCTTCATTATAAAGCATATGAGGACAGACTTAAGGATCTTAATATGTACACCTTAGAGGAAAGGCGGGATAGAGGTGATATGATTGAGATGTTTAAATACCTCCGTGGCATAAATGTTCAGGGAGAGAGCCTCTTTCAATTGAAAGCAAGTTCTGCGACGAGGGGACATGGGATGAGGGTGAAGGGAGATAGATTCAGGAGTGATATGCGGAAATATTTCTTTACGGAAAGAGTAGTGGATCCGTGGAATAGTCTCCCAGTGGAGGTGGTAGAGATGAGGACAGTAACTGAATTCAAAAAAGCATGGGACCAACACAGAGGATCTCTAAAGGTAAAAAGTGGACTGTTGTAGTTGTTGTTATGGAAGGACAGACTAGATGGGCCTTGTGGTCTTTTTCTGTCATCATGTTTCTATGTTTCTATGTTTACCAGCAACCATCTCTTAAGCATTCCACACTGCAACGTGCAGGATCTTCTATTCCTATATATTTGGATACCTCTGTGGATGCTCAGGCTAGTTCTGTAAATCTAACCTGTCCAAGAGAGATTCCTGTTAGGGATCCCTCTTTTCAGAGTTTCCTCTGGGATATAGCAAGATCTCTTGCCATTCCTATCCCAGGACATGATCCTGCACAAGGCTCTCTTTCTACCAAAACAAAGGGGAACATAATGCTTCCTTTGCATCATTCCTTGCAGGATCTCCTTCTAGGAATGTGGGAAACACCTTTCCGGGTACCCCCACCTCCCAGGGCAACTGATCTGTTATATCAGGTGCCCCCCTCTCCAGGGTTTCAAAAGACTCAACTTCCTCCTCATTCCCTAGTAGTGGAATCAACAATGAGGCGGGTAAAGAGTAAGGAAAAGCACTCTTCCTATCTGCCAGGTCGTGAGTCTAAAACACTAGATGACTTTGGACGTCAAACCTTCCAGACATCTATGTTTTCTGCAAGAATTCTCTCATATATTCTCTCCTGCCCAGCACTCTGGCCCTTCCTGCAGCTCTCCCGGCGAGGATCGAGCGGGCCGGAGCACCAGACCACCCCCACCGGAGATCGCTGTCCAATCGGGGCAGCCGGCGGTGAAATTAAAGGAGCGCCGATCGGGCGCGTGGTCCTCTCCTGCCCAGCACTCCGGCCCTTCCTGCAGCTCTCCCGGCGAGGATCGAGCGGGCCGGAGCACCAGACCACCCCCACCGGAGATCGCTGTCCAATCGGGGCAGCCGGCGGTGAAATTAAAGGAGCGCCGATTGGGCGCGTGGTCCTCTCCTGCCCAGCACTCCGGCCCTTCCTGCAGCTCTCCCGGCGAGGATCGAGCGGGCCGGAGCACCAGACCACCCCCACCGGAGATCGCTGTCCAATCGGGGCAGCCGGCGGTGAAATTAAAGGAGCGCCGATCGGGCACGTGGTCCTCTCCTGCCCAGCACTCCGGCCCTTCCTGCAGCTCTCCCGGCGAGGATCGAGCGGGCCGGAGCACCAGACCACCCCCACCGGAGATCGCTGTCCAATCGGGGCAGCCGGCGGTGAAATTAAAGGAGCGCCGATCGGGCGCGTGGTCCTCTCCTGCCCAGCACTCCGGCCCTTCCTGCAGCTCTCCCGGCGAGGATCGAGCGGGCCGGAGCACCAGACCACCCCCACCAGAGATCGCTGTCCAATCGGGGCAGCCGGCAGTGAAATTAAAGGAGCGCCGATCGGGCGGGCCCGCGCCTGGCGGGCCCGCGCCTGAGGGCCTCGCCAGAGGGCCCTTTGGCGTGGCCCTTAGGCAGTGGTCCCCTCAGAAAACACTCAACCTCCTACCACCCCGACCGTCTAGTGGCCCGAGCTCCCCAAGGGTCGAGCTCGCTACCAGCACCAGCGAGATCTCTCCTGACAGTAGTCGATATCTACCATCACGGTAACTATTAACTGTTCCAAATTGTTCCAACCAGTAGCTTGAAAACTCCTTACTGTTGCCAATAACGGCAACCTTACGAGTAATTGCTTAATTATACTGCTTACTGCCTACATCATACTGCCTACTGCTAATTATACTGTAACTGCCTATTTATACTAGTAACTGCTATCTCCTATACCTTGTTATCGCTAACCCTTACGTCTTGTTTAAACGGCGATATTGTGACATCACGCAGACACCGCTTACACCTTTTTGTAACTGCTCCCCCTCCAAGTTGCGGACAAGCCCCAACAACTACTAGTGCCTTACACAACAACACTAGGAATACGCTGACCCAACCTCCCCACTATCCCTGACGACATGGCATCCCCCACCATGGTCCCATCACAACACACATTTTTCAGCTGCTACATATTACTTGCCCTGACACAAGTCTCTCAACCCCTCACCCCCACCCATAGCTCCATCCCAATCCTTCATAACCCATGGAGAAGGCCCCACAACCACACCAACCACCACATGTTCAGACCTATACACACGACACCCCCCCACCTCATCTACATAGCCCTTCTCCAGACTAGATCCTCTCAGCTCAACCCCGACACCCCCCTTCACGACCTGAAATGTGTCCTAATAAACGCCCGCTCCATCAGAAAGAAATGGCCAGCTATATCTGACATACTAGCCTCCCCTGACATCGACATCCTATGCATCACTGAAACATGGATGTCAGAGGCAGATACGGCAATCCTCCACCAGTTTGTCCCCCCGAATTTCACCACCCACTCCTGCCCCAGAACTGACAGAAGGGGTGGAGGTGTACTCATACTATGCAAGACCAGTCTACAATTCCAGACAATTGCTTCAAGCAGCACTCCCCACCTAGACCACATCGCCATAGCGAACAAATGTCACACCATCAACCTATTATATCGAGCTCCCTCACCATCACCGGACGATCTCTCCTCAATTACCGACATTGCCTGTAACCCCGCCAAGACACAGACCTCGAATTGGATACTAGGAGATTTCAACCTCCCCTCACTCCAAGACACTCAAGCCAGAGCCTTTCTTGACGCTCTCGAAGCAGCAGGATACATCCAGCTGATCAACTCCCCCACCCACATCAAGGGAAACACACTTGATCTAATATTCGCACCACAATCAACCTTCTGCCACATATCCAAGATCAACCTCTCACTATGTTCAGTTCCATGGTCAGACCACAGCCTAATCAGATTCACGATCCCCACTCATCCATCACTCTCTAACCCTCAGCCCTTAAACAAACCACCAGAACCAGTATCAAAACGCTATCGCCAATTCAACAGAGAAGAGATCCTAGAAAGGGCACAACCTCTCCATAATACACATGATATGAATCTTGAGGACATGGTCTCCACATGGAACTCATGCCTCAATGCCTCAACTGACCCTTCCACCATCAAAGCTCCACGTAACAAAAGGAAGAATGCTCCCTGGTACTCTCCCGAGCTCAAGACCTCCCTCAGACATCTCCGACAGCTAGAGAAACGTTGGCGCCGATCCAGATCAACTGAAAGCCAAGAAACCTACTCTGCCCAGCTATGCTCCCATCGAACAGCAGTTTCAAAGAAAATGAGGCAATACCACGCTGAGTTACTACAACGATCCCTGAATAAGCCGCACGAGCTGTTCAACATTGTCAAATCCTTAGCAAAGGAACCCTCTACTGATCAATTAAACCAACCAAACCCACAGAAATATGCAGACTACCTGCAAACCAAAGCACACCAAGCCACCCTATCCGCTAGCGATGAGCCCCCCGGCATTGTGATGGCCCTTCCCACCTCATCCTCACAAGCAGTGACAGCGACCCAATGCACCATCTCCACCTTTACTACCCCAACCGACAGAGAAATACAAGACATCATCATGAACATAAACACCACCACAGCACCAGGCGACCCATGTCCAGCATCCTGGATAAAAACCCTACGAACTGAACTCAGTACCTTCCTGGCAAAACTGATTGGGACCTCATTCCAAACAGGCGTCTTCCCCCGAAGCCTAAAACAAACCTCCATTAGACCGCTGCTCAAAAACAATAAACTTGACCCCACGAAGATGGAATCATACAGACCCATCTCTAGCATACCCCTCCTGGCGAAAATTGCAGAGAAAATAGTCCACCGCCAATTGAGCCAACATATCGAGGATAACTCACCCCTCGATCCCTGTCAGCATGGATTTCGGGAACAACATGGCGTGGAAACATTATTAACAATCCTATTCAGCACTCTGATAACAGGGCTGGACAACCTCAAACAGGGATTTTCCCTCATCTTTCTCGACATTGTGGCTGCTTTTGACTCCATCAACCATGATCTACTGCTCTCCCGCCTAGCCGAAAAGGGCATCCACGGAACCGCCCTTGCATGGTGCACCTCATACCTAAATGACAGATGGCAACACGTCCGATCCGGTACCTCAACCTCCACACCATTCCCACTAACGAAGGGCGTCCCTCAAGGTTCCTCTCTCTCTGCCCTATTCTTCAACGTCTATATGCAGCCTATCTGCACTATCATCAGGTCCTTCGGTGTAAACTGCCTAATTTACGCCGACGATGTCCTCATGTTCACCCCAATACATACGGATCACCCAGACGTATCCCGGCTATCGTCCTGCTTCAATGCAGTCACAGACTGGCTTCACTCTCAGATGCTCAAAATCAACCTCAAAAAGACAGAGGTGCTTTTCATCAGCAGAGACCAAGCATTCACCCCTCCATCTTCATTGAAAGTACGCGACGCCGAACTCCTCACGAAGACAACGATCCGTTACCTTGGCGTTATGATTGACCAACATCTCAACCTAAACGCCCAGATAGGACACATCTCAAAAGCGATCTACCATAAAATCCGGATGCTACGTCATATCAGACCGCTACTTGAGCCAGACGACTTTCGAACAGTCTTTCAGTCCCTGGTGATGCCCCACTTCGACTACGCGAACTCCATCCTCCTCGGCCTACCGAAGTGCACTCTACAACCTTTGCAGCTAGCAATGAATACCGCAGCTCGAACCCTCCAACAAGCATCTAGCAGACAGCACATCACCCCTATCCTGAAGACACTGCACTGGCTCCCAATACGCTACAGAGTCACCTTCAAAAACCTAACAATAACTTTCAAAGCCATCAACAAATGCACGGCTAACGCCCTCACTGAACTCATCCAGCTCACCCCTCCCAACAGACTCAGAAGATCTGTCTCAACCAACTCCTTAATACTCCCGAAGACCATTACCAAATGCACCAATGCCTCTAGAAACCGTGCCTTCGTATTAGCTGCACCATCATGCTGGAACAACCTACCACCCAATATCCGTGCCATAAACAACCTTCTCCAGTTCAGAAAGGCTTTAAAACACTACCTTTTCCTTCAATGCTTTCCCAACCCTGAAGACATCACGTAGCCGCACCTCACCCATATCCACTTATTCCGCCCTGACATATCCCCCACAACGACCTTTGCACAGCACACATAGATGGATTGAAGAGTTGTGTACATAGTTTATATTGAAAAGTTTGTACATAGTTGTTATCTGTTATCCAAGTTTGAATTCCTTGTTTAATGTAAGTCCAAGGTTTCCCCCCTTTGGACATCTATGTTTCCTGTAAACCGTGCTGATGTTAAATAGTGCGGTATACAAACAATGTTAAATAAAATAAATAAATAAAAAATATATATTTTATATGAGTCTTTCTCTTGAGGAGGTCACAAAGCAATTACATCTTTTGTCTCCTTTTCTTTCAGATTCCAGGAGTACAGACTATTCCTCACTGCTTAAGCATATCCAGAATATCTCTTGGTTTCTTTCTCGTGCTTCCCTAGACTCTTTTGAGTCTGTTAGCAGGACTTCTGCTATAGCTATAGGGGCACGACGTAGAGCCTGGCTCCAAGCTTCAGACTTGGACAAATGGGCACAACAAAGGCTGGGACATACTCCTTGCACTGGAGAAAATCTTTTCAACAAGGAGTCTTTACGTCAGGTTACTCAGTTGTCCACTGATTTACCTGTTCCTAGGGGTTGTTCTACCCCTTCCTCTGTCCCAGTACGTAGGAAATGTCCTACCAAACTTTCTTCCCACAGGAGAAGAAGGTTTTATTCATCACCTGCCCATCATACCGATGTTCCCCAACAGGGGAAAGCATTGTCCTGGTCTAAAGAATCCAACCTCTCACCAGGCTCAGCAAACCCAGCACCTGCAGGGTTTCTGATCATTCATCATCAGATGCTTGTGACCCTTGGGGTTAGAATCTATAGTTGCTTCTTCTCAATAGAGGCAATCCACCGCTTTATTCTAACCCCTACACAGGGATCTCTTTCCAAAAGATATCCATTTTTTCTATATTTCTACGAGCTGTCAGGTTGTTCATGCCTATAAGTCACAGGTTTCTCCTCTTTTGCCTGCTAGGGAAAGAGGTCTAACCACTATCAGATGATAGTTCCTGTGCCAGCATGTATTTTTCCTTTCTATAGACTTACTACTTCGTAAGTCTTCTTCAGCTCCATTCTCTTCACCCTCTTACCAAGTTTTTCCTCTGTAAGAGCGGAATTACTTACTTGGAGGCTTTCTCTTCAGCCTCTCTAGTTTTCTCACTTTCCAGTGCAGAGTTTTCCTCTCTGAGTCACCTCCTCTGTTTTAATCTTGCTTTGGGGCAGCTTATCAGACATGTCCAGAGTTCCTACTCCTGTTCTGTCTGTTCTTTCTGTTTTTGAACAGTAAGATTCTTCTGCTGTCTTGCCAACAGCTGCCCATCCAGGAGCTTTAATGTTTGGACCACTGGTTCTTATCCACAAACTACCAGATTGTCCTCCACTAACATTCTGTCTAGTCTTCGTAGTGGCTCCAAGTCAGTATTCCATCTCTCTTGGAGATCATCTCACTACAAGCTTTCTAGATTGTTTTCTATTCTGCCATCTTCTTTTCCTTAGTTGGCAGCATAGTTGACTGAGATACTGGCTCTCTACCAGCCAGTTCCATGCTCTCTGCAATCTACAGAGAAGCTTTCCACTATGGGCCCTTGCCAGAGAGCATGGGGATTTTTTTCTCCAATAGCTATCCTAGCTGGTTAGAAAAGGCTTTTCAGTCATGTCTCCCATGACTAGAAGGGTCCCCCTTCTTTTCTATCTCCTTTTTTGATATAAAGGACATAGGCCTTCTCTTATATGAAGACTCAAGGAGTTGCCAGTTCCCTGCTTTGGTCCATAGTATTCCCAATCGGGGATATGCTCGTCCTCATAGTAAGAACGCATGATACCTTTGCCCTTAAGCAGGTCAACAAGGTATCTCATCTCTAGGCGTCTTCTGTCTACTTACCATGCCAGAGGAAGAGGTGTGGCTATGGTGGAGTATGGTTGATCTGGTAATGTTGAATAAATAAGTAGTGTTTTAGTGCCTTCCTGAATTGTGTGAGATGGGTAATGGCTCGGATTCCTGGTGGTAATGCGTTCCAACACTTGGGAGCATAACAACCGAACGCCCTGTTTGACATTGTTAGTGTGCATTTTGTTGATGCACTTGGGATAATTAGAGTGTTTGTTGATGTGGATCTTCTGGATCTGTTAGGCGGAGTGGGCTGAACTAGATTATTTATTTATTTATTTAACAGGTTTTCTATACCGCCTTTTCCTTAAATCAAAGCGGTTACCAGACACAAGAAGGGAGAACAGAGACAGGGGGGCATACACTGACTAAACTAAAGAGTGAAGGTAAAATTGGGATACGCAACATCAAGGAACCGTTACAGTAAAACAAGTTATATGCAGGCTATAATAATAGAGACTGTTAGATGTCTGTGCCATAGTACTCAGTGAAGAGTACAAATTTCAGTTGTTTTCTGAACTCCTTTAAATCATCCATGGATCGCACATCGGGAGGGAGAGAGTTCCATATAAGTGGGGCCGATAAGGAAATTGCCCTTTGTGTAGTACATTTACACGCTTTTCTGAAACTACTTGGGGTGCTGAGGGTGTTTGATGTAGTTATTCGTCTTGGCCTGTTGTTATTCTGGAGTAAGAGGTTATGAAGGCTAAAAGCAGAGCATTTATGTCTGATCTTGAATATATTAATTACTATCTTGTATTTGACGCGCTGGCTTATTGGAAGCCAGTGGAGCTCTTTGAGAGTAGGGGTAATGTGATCTTGAGATGCTGAGCCAGCAATAATTCTGGCTGCCGTGTTCTGAGCCATCTGAAGAGGTTTAAGTGAGTGTTTTGAAAGACCGTAGTAGATAGGATTACAAAAGTCCAGAATAGGAGTTATTAAGGCTTGGCAGACAGACCGGAAGTGGTCATATGAGAGTAAGGGCTTGAGGCGTCTAATCACTTTCATTCTGTAGTATGCAGACCTCACAGTTTTTCTGATGTGTGACTGGAGGGTTAGACCTTTATCGAGGGTAATTCCAAGATATCTAACTTCATCCTTAACTGGTATTGTAATGTTGTTGTATTTAATGAAAGGTGGGGGGTTGAAGTCGGTGTTTCGAGTGACAATAAGCGCCTCTGTTTTATTGTAGTTTAAGGCAAGGTTATTGCATGTGAGCCAGGAAGACATGTTGTCAAGGCAATTTGTGATCTTGCTGTAGTCGGGGTTAATGAGATCAATCGGTGTATAAATCATGATGTCATCTGCATAAATCGTATAACTTATTTGATGGGCTGCCATAATTTGACAAATTGGCTGAATAAAAATGTTGAATAGAAGGGAAGAAAGCGCAGATCCCTGAGGTACTCCTTGCTTGATATTTGTAGGCTGTGAAGTGTTGTTTCCAATTTTAACCTGAAACTGCCTGTTTGTTAAATAAGAGTTAAACCAACTAAGGACAGTACCAGAGATACCGATACTTTCCAATCTTGATAGGAGGATAGTGTGGTCAACTGTGTCGAAAGCCGCTGAAATATCTAAGAAGATCAATAAAGATCCTTGCCTGTAATTGTCTATGGTCTGGGTGATATCATTGAACAGATATAGCAGCAGTGTTTCAACTCCATGGTTGGGGCGAAAGCCATGTTGATGTAGATCGAGTGGGGCATGGTCGTCAACATGGTCTTGGAGTTGTAGCTGTACTGCTTTTTCTATTACTTTGGCTAGGAATGGTATGCTAGAGATTGGCCTATAAGCCGCTGGATTGTTCTTATCCAGGTTTGTTTTTTTGAGGATAGGCCTTATTGAGGCTAGTTTAAGTTGTTCGGGTATTATTCCTTGAGATAGGGATATGGATACGATATTGTGTATATAACTGAGGAAGTTATGCTTGGTTGCTTTGAGCCATTGAACTGGGCAAGGATCAGTAGGGGCAGTGCTAGTATTGAGAGCAGAGATGATATCCGAAATCTGTTTGGTTGAAGGAGTGTGGAAACTGTCCCAACTTGTTGTTATTGTTGTTGTTGTTGTGATGGAGCTGTAGGTTTCGGTATGTATTTGAGTCGGTATGTGACCTATTTTCTCATGGAGAAAGTTTGCAAAGGTTTGAGGGTTGATTTGTATGTCTTTGTCAGGACTTGGTTCTTTAGTTAGGTCTTTTACTATCTCAAAGAGTTCTCTGGGTTTATTGTAGGCTTTCAGAATGGTGTTTGTGTGATGCTCTCGTTTTGTATCGTTAATAAGATCATTATATCTTTTTTGCTTTGTTAAGTAAGTGTTTTGTGCAGTTGGAGATTTGGAGCGTCTCCAGTGGCGTTCTAGCTTTCTTAATTCTCTTTTAGCGTTGCGAATTGTATTGGAGTACCATGGAGCGTGTTGTCTTACGTTCTTTGATTTTATGTACGGTTTGGATTTTGCTGCTGTACTGATGGTAATGTTCCAGTTCTTAACCAGTTTGTCCAAGTTAGGTTCATCCGAGTTGAGGTAGGGTAGTGTGTCTTTTAAGAATTGATCTTTTTTGAAAGCTTTAAATCTTCTGATTCCAAATGAAGCAGAATGTGTTATGTTGAACTTGGCCGTATTGTTTGTCAATTCAATTTTGATTCTGTGATGATCAGACCAAGGAATCGGGGTGATTATGGGTGAGGAAATAAATCCCTTGTCTAAGAGATAATTTGGGGCAAAAACTAGGTCTGGTGTGGAACCATGTCTATGGGTGGGAGTGGTTATTAGCTGAGAGAATAGTAAAGAGTCCATTGCCTGAAGGAAGGTTTGCCTATCATTGTTAGTTGCAGAGCTGAGATTAAAGTCACCTAGTAAGATTAAAGGTTTGTGAATTGTGGTGATTGCACAGACAGTTTCAAGAGTGGTAGTTAGCTCTTCAGCTGGTGCGTGGGGGGCCCTATAAACAAGGCAAATAGTTAGATACTTGTTTCCCACTGCAATAGAACTGCAATGCTCAGAGTTGCTAGAAGTGAGTGTTTGAAGTTGCAATGAGTCTTTAGCAATGATTAGAACTCCGCCACCTCTCTTTAGAGTGCGAGGATTATTAAAGGCGGAGTATGTAGAGGGGACCAGTTGGTTGAGGAGGACACTATCAGAGGGGGAGAGCCAAGATTCTGTAATGCATAAAATGTCTGGGTGCTGGTCCACAATGTGATCTCTGATTAAATGAATTTTGTTTCTTACTGATCTAGTATTCATAAGTTCTATAGAGGTGATGTTTAGTGTGTGGGGTTTTTTAGGGCATGCTTTAGGATTCAAATGATTGAGGTGGCTGCCAACATCATGTTTGTTACAGGATTTACTGTGAGATCTCGTGGAAGAGCAATTCCAAATGTGGTATTGATATGATTGTTAGAAGCCATATATATAAATGTTGGAGCTGTAAGTGGGGTGTGCCTAATCGTTGAAGGATGATAAGGGTGTCCAAGAGAAATTTGGGGTGGAAGGTGGGCTTGACCATGACTATGATACTTCTTTTTTTAACTAACGAAGGCTGTTGCTGCCAATTCGCATAAAACTAATGACATACCTTCTTTAGCTCCAACGACTTTCACAGTGTTTCTTGCAGGGAAAAAGAGGTAGATGGAAGCTCACGAAAAGGATACGTAGACAACACTTCTTCTTGAGCTTGCTTAGAGAACCGGCAACTGCTGGATGTAAATATTAAATTGCCGATATTCAAATCTTTCACCTGCGTGTTAAAACGCTGATCCTGATCTCTAAGCGCCTTCGTTCCACGCCTAAGGGCCACGCCAAAGGGCCCTCTTGCGAGGCCCTCAGGCGCGGGCGCGCCTTTGCTGAAGGGATTCTAAATGATTTGAAAAGTGCTCAGATTGGCTGCAGTTCTCTCTCACACACAGTTCCCAACTAAGTAGGCACAGCTGATTCTCACTCACTGCTCACTAGTGATGAAGCGGTTATGCCGTTGATTGCTTTAAAGGTAAGTATCAGAGTCTTGAATAGTATTCTTCCGTGTGTTGGGAGCCAGTGGAGCTGAATTAAGATGGGCGTGATGTGGTCATATCTCGATGCTCCAGATAGAACTCTAGCAGCGGCGTTCATGGCAAGTTGTAGAGGATTCAAGGTAGACTGTGGGAGACCTTGGAGAATGGCATTGGCGAAATCAAAGTGGGGTAGGATAAGAGCTTGGTATACAGTCCGGAAATCACTTGGGTCCAATAAGGATCGGAGGTGTTTGAGTGTCCGAATCTTGAAATATACGGCTCTGACAATGTGGGATATGTGTAGCTTCATGTCCAAGTGTTGATCTAGTGTGACTCCTAAGTATTGAATTGTAGATTTCGTTTGGAGTTCAGCTTCTCTCATTTTTATATGAGGTGGTGGGGTGAAATTCGGATTTTTTGTGATGAAGAGTACCTCCGTTTTTTTATGTTGAATACGGAGGTTTTGAGATAGAAACCATTCTAATACTGCATCAAAACATTCAATGAGAGGTGAGAGGTCCATTTGCTTTGTGGAGAATGGCATGTAGAGAAGGATGTCATCGGCGTATATCTGAAATTGAACATTGAAAGATCTGATGATGTTACAGACAGGTTGTACGTAAATGTTAAACATGAGAGATGATAATGATGAGCCTTGTGGAACGCCCTGATCTTGGTGGAAGGGCTCTGATTTTGTTGATCTTGATCTTACCTGCTGCCACCTTCCTTCAAGGTATGATCTGCACCAATCAAGGGCGAGGCAGTTAATGCCTTTTTCTTTTAGGCGTTCTATGAGCAGGCCATGGTGTAGTGAGTCGAAGGCTGCAGCTATGTCTATGAAGATAAGTACACAACCTTGGTGGATGTTGTCAGCACAAGTGATGATATTATTGAGAAAGGAGATAAGAAGGGTTTCCACGCCATGGAACTCCCTGAAGCCATGTTGATGGGGGTCTAGTGGGGATGCAGTGTCGATGTGGTCTTGTATTTGTCGTTGTGCTTCCTTTTCAAATATCTTAGCTAGAAATGGTATGCTAGCTATGGGTCTGTATGATTCCACTTTACTGGAGTCAAGCTTGGGTTTTGTAGAAGAGGTCTAATTGAAGTTTGTTTGAGTGCTGAGGGGAAGGATCCCGTTGTGAACGATAGTCTTATCATTCTTGTGATTAATGGACTGATGTCACTGCGTATATTCTTTATCCAGTAAGCTGGACAAGGGTCAGTATGAGCAGTGGTGGTGTTGATGGCCGCAATGGTATCTTCCACATGTTTCTTGGGTGGTGTGGAGAACATTGAGAGGTAGTTTAGGCAGGTGGTGTCTTGTGGCTTGAAGGCAGCGATTTTGTTTGTAATAGTTTTGATTGTAGATGGTCCGCGAAGGCTTGTGGGTGGATCTCCTCAGGAGGACATGGTGATGGTTCCTTCGATAGGGATTTGACTAAGTTGAAAAGATCCGGTGGTTTATTTAGGGATCTTTTGAGTGTATCAGTGTGGAATTGTTTCATTTTTGTCAGGACTGCTTTTCTGTGGGTCGAGAGTTGTGTGTTGTAGGCTGTCTGGTCATCTGTGGAGCGAGATCGACGCCATCGTTTCTCGAGTTTTTGAAGGTATAAGAGGGAGGTCCGCAGATCAGGAGAGAACCATGGTGCATGTTTTCTGTTGCTTGAGGTCTTGCTATCACGTGATTTTTGTGCAATAGAGCTGAAGTGGTTGTTCCATGATGCAATCAGGTTTTCCAGATTGAGAGTAGTGTCATTGTAGAGAGGGTTAGTTTGTGCAAGTATGAGTTCTTTGTTGAAAGCTCGGAAACTTCGAGATGTTGTCTTTGTGGAGTTGTTAGAGGTTCTGTTATGTGTGGTGTTAGGGTTTATGGGAATAATGAAGTTAATTAACTTGTGATCTGACCATGGTACTGGGATCAGTGCTGTTACGAGATCGTTGTTTGATTCACACGTTGATAGAGGAGCAAAAATCATGTCAAGGGTGTTCCCTTTTGTATGTGTGGGACTTCTGATTAATTGTCTGTATCCTAATTCGTCCATTGCTTCTAGGAGGGCTGAGGCATGGCTGGCGTGCAGAGAAGGGAGATTGAAGTCTCCTAATAACCAATTTGGTTTGCTGTGTTGGACTGAGTTGGCTGCTAAGTCTAAAATGTTGGGAAGATCGTCGGAGGAGGGTGAGGGTGCTCTATAAAGAAGGTTGATGGAACATTGATCATTGGCGATGGAAAGAATGTCTAGGCTGTTTGAGCTTGTAGAGTCTATTGTGCAAAAATGCAGGTCAGTCTTGGCTAGTATGAGGGCTCCACCTCCTCTTTTGTTCTCTCTATGGCGGGAGTGGATGGCGAAGTTGTTGGGTAGTTGGTGGTTGATTATGTTATCTGAATCAGATAACCAGGTTTCAGTTATCATGAGAATATCCAGGTTGTAAGTAGATATTAAATCAGTAACGATTGGCCATTTCTTACGGACTGACCGAGCATTGATGAGGGCACAGTTTAGTGTTTATGGGGGTTCCGGTTGCTTGATTTTCTTGGTATTTTGGAGAGCTATGTGTAACAGGTGCGAGTGCCATGGTTGTGTATCAACTTTTAAGGGAGGATATGGGGCTTCTGCCTTTCTGTGGGTGTGTCTTTGTAGGATTGGAATTTGTTGTGGTGCGTGTGATAAGGCAAGGGATTCAGTTATCCATCCTAGTATGAGAAGTAGGATGCTGATTGAGGTATTGGTAGTGGGAGCCATTTTAACTTGCTGTTGAATTTAGAGTAGAGGGTTTCTAAGGGTTGTCTTCAAGCTGGACTGTTCGCTATGGTATATAAGGATATCTTGTAAGACAATCTGAGAGGTGTCAGTGGTAGTCTAAGTGATTGTGGGATATATTGTTTTCCAATAGATGAGATTGCAACACAGTGAGTAAAACACTTAAGTAATGCAGTAGATAGACTATCACTAACTATGAACATACAGTACGTAGTGCTGCAAATGATAGGGTTGATATGCAATTTAAGTTACAGGCACAGTAGGCAGTACACAGAAATAGTTGATTGCTTAAATACAATGGGCTATGCTACAAGGTCTGAAAAGTTAGGACCTATTCAGGATCACATTAAAGTGCTGGTTGAGACGGTATACAGGCTATACAAATAAAGTATTATAGGAAAAAAGGTGATTTCTAATTGAAAATGTTGAGAGCTAGTCACATAATGGTCTAGCAGGTGTATACTAATGCAGAAAGTCTGTACCATGAATAGGAAGGTTCCATGATCAAGTAGATTGTAGTCGCATGGGAGGAGCAGATTGGAGAGCCTTCGGGTAGCTGTTGTGGGTCGGCTGAGTTCTGTTGCTTGCAGTTATTAGCTTGGAGTTGCTATGTATAGGATGTGGATGGTTTCTTCTGGTGCCCCGCCAAAGGGCCCTCTGGCGAGGCCCTCAGGCGCAAGCCCGCCTGGCGGCGGCTGCTTTTGTGGCTGCAGGCCCCTCCCACAGCCCCGATTGGGCTGGAGGGCTGAGCGGCTCAGGTGGACGGCCTGCTCAGTGCTCTACCCCGATTGGGGGAGCCGAAGATGGAGGATCGCTGGCTCAGTTGTTTCCCGCCGGCGGCGGCTGCTTTTGTGGCTGCAGGCCCCTCCCACAGCCCCGATTGGGCTGGAGGGCTGAGCGGCTCAGGTGGACGGCCTGCTCAGTGCTCTACCCCGATCGGGGGAGCCGAAGATGGAGGATCGCTGGCTCAGTTGTTTCCCGCCGGCTGCCGCTGCTTTTGTAGCTGCAGGCCCCTCCCACAGCCCCGGTTGGGCTGGAGGGCTGAGCGGCTCAGGTGGACGGCCTGCTCAGCGATCCTCCATCTTCGGCTCCCCCGATCGGGGTAGAGCACTGAGCAGGCCGTCCACCTGAGCCGCTCAGCCCTCCAGCCCAATCGGGGCTGTGGGAGGGGCCTGCAGCCACAAAAGCAGCCGCCGCCGGCGGGAAACAACTGAGCCAGCGATCCTCCATCTTCGGCTCCCCCGATCGGGGTAGAGCACTGAGCAGGCTATCCTTTTTACCATCATTGTCGGTACCTTCCATGCTTCTTTCATCAGGCTCGCTTCCCTCAATACCGAGTCTGGAATCGATTCCTGGCATGAATGATATGCTACCGACTGTTGCTGGTCACAACCTCCTACGGTACCGGCAACCATCCTCTAAGGCAGCATTTTTCAACCACTGTGCCGCGGCACACTAGTGTGCCGTGAGATATTGTCTGGTGTGCCGTGGGAAAAATTCCAATTTCATCCGTAACATGTGGCCTCGGCTCACAAATTAGGGTTGCCAACCGGCCGGTTTTCAGCCGGCCTGGCCGGTTTTTCCATGGCCAGGCCGGCTGCCGGCACAGTTGTAAAACCGGCCATTGAAATCTGGCCGCAAGATCGGGAGCGGCCAGAGCAAAAAACCGGCTTTTGTGCCGAAGTCCGCGGCGCGAACGCGATCGCGATTCCCTATAGCAGTGCAGCCGCTGGTTCTGCTTTGTACAGAGCAGCGGCTGCACTACACTTACATTAAAAAGTAAAGAGAAACTGTGTCAGGAGCCCTCCGATCATGCAGAGCCCGAGGAAGTGATGTCATGGGGGTGGGCTCCTCACAGGCTGTCTTTCCTTTTCAAATTAACTTTAGCTGCAATAAAGTTAATTTGAAAAGGAAAGACAGCCTGTGAGGAGCCCACCCCCATGACATCACTTCCTCAGGCTCTGTGATGACCGGAGGGCTCCTGACACAGTTTCTCTTTACTTTTCAATGTAAGTGTAGTGCAGCCGCTGCTCTGTACAAAGCAGAACCAGCGGCTTGGGCAGAGGGGGGGGTGTGTGTGTGAGTGAACCAGCAAGGGGGGGGGGGGAGTGTGAGTGAACCAGCAAGGGGGGGGAGTGTGAGTGAACCAGCAGTGGAGGGGGGGGGGGGTGGTGGGAGTGAACCAGCAAGGGGGGGGGGCGATGGTGTGAGTGAACCAGCAGGGGAGGGGGGGGGTAAGTGAGTGAGTGACCCAGCAGGAGGGGTGAGTAAGTGACAGGGGGGTGGGTGAGTGAACCAGCAGTGGAGGGGGGTTGGTGTGAACCAGCAGGGGAGGGGGGTTGGTGTGAGTGTTTGATTCCTATTCAAGAGAATTACTTTATATATAGTCAATATAGGCACAGAGGTAAATTTTTTTAACATTTTCTAATGGTGGTGTGCCTCGTGATTTTTTTCATGAAAAAAGTGTGCCTTTGCACAAAAAAGGTTGAAAAACACTGCTCTAAGGATCCCATACTCCACCATTCAGGATCTTATATTCCTATAAAGTTGGATAGATCCCTGGGTGCCAATGCTAGTTCTTCAACAGATCTAGCCTGTTCTCCTCTTCCTAGGGGATTTCCCTCTGGGGATTTTTCTTTTCAAGCTTTTCTGCTGGATATGGCAAAATCACTTGCCATTTCTATACCTGGACAGGATCCTACACAGGGGAATACAGAATCCCTGTATATTCCTGGGACTGCAAAGGAGAACATCATGCTTCCTTTGCATCAATCCTTGCAGGATCTCCTTTTACGAATGTGGGAAGCTCCTTTAACGGTACCCCCACCTTCTAGGGCAACTGATCTTCTATATCAAGTGCCCCACTCTCCATGTTTTCAAAGGACTCAACTTCCTCATCATTCCATTGTTGTGGAATCAGCAATGAGGCGTATTAAGAGTACTAAAAAGCACTCTTCTTATCCGCCAGGTCATGAGTCTAAGACTTTGGATGCCAAACCTTCCAGGCATCCATGCTTTCAGCAAGAATTCTCTTATATATTTTCTATATGGGATTATCTCTTGAAGAGGTCACAAAGAAATTACTGTTTTTGACTCCTTTTCAAGAGCCCAAAAGAGCAGACTATTCCTCACTGGTTAGTCATGCTCAAAATATCTCTAGGTTCCTTACTCGTGCTTCCCTAGACTCCTTTGAGTCTGTTAGCAGAACTTCTGCTATAGCTATAGGGGCATGACGTAAAGCCTGGCTCCAAGTTTCAGGCTTGGACAAATGGGCACAAGAAAGACTGGGAAATACTCCTTGCACTGGAGAAAATCTCTTTAACAAGGAGTCTTTACTCCAAGTTGCTCAGTTAACCACTGACATTCCTGTTTCCAGAGGCTGTTCTACGCCTTCCTCTTTTCCAGTTGGTAGGAAATGTCCTACCAAACTTTCTGCCCCCAGGGGGAAAAAGTTTTATCCATCTCCTGCCCATCATACAGATGTTCCCAAACAAGGGAAACATCGCCCTAGTCTAAAGAAACCACAACCTCAATAGGTTCAGCAAACCCAGCAGTCGCAGGGTTTCAGATAGATCATCATTACCTCTTCTGGTTGCTGGTTACAGTTGCAGTCTGCTTCTTTTCACTTGAAGCATCTGCACTAATTTCTTCCTAACTTTTCCTGGATCTCTCTTCACGAGACATCCTTTTTCTTTCCTCTAAGAGTCTTTGTGATGATCATGCTCATAGTTAACAGGTTTCTCTTCCTCTTCTGGGAAAAGAGAAATGACAACTATCAATAAGACAGTTTTCCCTGTACTAGCATGTATCATCTTACCTTTCAGAGATTTACTGCGTAGTCAGTCTCCTTCAACTCTATCTTACCTCCCTCTTGCCACAACATTCGGTTTGTAAGAGTGGCTGTATTATACTGGTAAGCCCCTATGGTCCTTTACCTATTCCACAGGGGGATTCTCCCTTCCAGAGTTGTCTCCCCCTTCTATTACCTTAGGGCAGCTCATCAGACAATAGGAGGTCTTACCACTCCTATTATGTCTGTTGTTTCTTTTTCACAATCTAAAAAAAAAAAAAAGAGAGAGTGGGAAAAGACATTTTTTTCTGCTGCCCTGGTAATTGCTGCAGATGCAGCAATTCCTAGTGGTTGGGCCACTGGTTCTGTTCACCACACAACCAGGGTTTCCCCTCCACTAGCAATCCTTCTAGCCTCAGTGCTAAACCCCAAACAGGTTATCAACCTTGTTTGAAAACCCTATTATCACAGGCTGGTTGGTTAACTTCTATTCTTCGCCCCCTTGTCCTTGGCAGAATAATTTAAGTTACCCACTGGCTTTAAACAGCCAGTTTTTTCTTTTAACCAACCTGCAGCATGCTCTCTGCAACCCTACAGAGTAGCTTTGCACTATGGGCCCTTGCTAGAGAGCATTAGTTCTTGTCTAGCAGATAACCCTAGATGGTTAGGAGGGGTTCCCCCAGTCATGTTCTCATGACTGGTAAGCGTTCCCTACCCTTACCATCTCATCCAAAATCTCTTTTGAGACATAAGACACAGGCCTTTCATCACGTGAAAACCTAAAGAATGGCCAATTCCCTGGTTTGGCCCATATCTCCTTTGGACTTCTCGCCAGAGATAGTTTTCTTTCAGTGGCAGCTCAAGGACGCCTGATACCCATCTTGCCCTTATAGGCGGGTCACTGTGGTATCTTATTCCACTGGCGCCCTCTATCCATTCACCATACTGCAGTTCTGGAGAGATCTGGACTTGCTGCCTGCAGACTGAAGTTATCCTCTGCATTTTCCATCCTGGTTATTCAAGAGCTCGAATTCTGAAAGGAATCTAGACTCCTTCTTGTCAGGGAGACTATTCCTCTGACTCTGTCAGTCATAACCAGGGATAGAAGATTCTCTATGCATCTATTCAAGCAGGTATCACCCTTCTTGCTATTAGATGAATCTTTCTCTCTCCCTATATCCTAGGGGGATCTGGTTATGTAGGCATCTCTCCATCCACATACCTGGAGACATGTGTACCTATAGATATATATATATATATATATATTTCTGTATCTATCTGTGTATCTTCTGCCCATGTATCTCTCTCTCTCTATATATATATATATATATACACATATATACCCTATATGTCTATATATTTAGAAATATATATATTTCTCCAGGACCAAGCAGGAAGTCAGTCCTCACTTATGGGTGACGTCGGCGCCAACGGAGCCCTCGCGGAGCAATTTTCCCCAGCTTTCGCAGAAAGCCTTTGGGAATTTCAGCGCGCATGCACGGTCCCCTTCCCGCCTAGGGATGCCATCTTGCTCAGTCTTCTTTTTACCGCGGAGCCCTACAGACGTAGTCTGTTACTGCCGCAGAAAAGTTGATTTCTTTTTACGTTAAATTTTTCTCGGTTCGCGTGTTCCTCTTCCCGCCGGGCCTCGATATCCTCTATTGGGCCCGTCTACGTTTTTATTTTATTCCAACTGGCGTTCCCGCCACTTTTTCCTTCATCCCTGGCAGCGAGGTCTTTCAACCTTGCCGGGGTTCTTTTTCCCCCGATGGCCGCCAGCGGTTTTAAAAAGTGTGATCGTTGTATCAGACTCATGTCTCTCACCGACACGCATGACTGCTGCCTCCGCTGCCTCGGGGCCGAGCATGACCCTATGAGCTGCGGCCTGTGCAGCAAGATGTCCTCGAAGGCGCTCAGGAGCCAGCAGTCGCAAAGGGATCGGTTCTTCTCTGACTCCGCGCGGACCTCGTCAGAGGCCTCGACGCCTCGTGACTCCGGCTCGGAGCATCATCGGAGTTCTTCTGAGCGGGGCTCCCCCGGCCGGGAACACCAGCGGGAGAAGAAGCCCGCGAGGGTGGAGCTGGGAGGCGATCCCGGTCCTTCGAGGGCCAGGTCACCTAGCCCGGCCCGACACCCCGGGCCGTCGGAGGGGGAAAGGCCTTCGAAGCTTCCTCGTCTCAAAGTGGAGTCTCCTAGACACGTGAGTGCTATAGTCCTCCTGGACTCCCCCACGGATGAACAGACGTCGGGCCCGACGCCGTCGGGGCCCGAGTCGGCGGCTGTTGGGTCTTCTGAGCTTGATCTCCGACTGACGTCCTTGGAGTGCAGTATATCTGCCTTCATGGACCAGCAGCGGGCATGGATCACCGGGCTCGCCAGTGCATCTGCCCCGACCACCGGGACGTCGACGCTCCAGTCGACCCCGGAGGCCGAGTCGATCCTCGAGTCCATGCGAGCTCGAGTCGATCCTCGACCTAGGTCTCCCTCGGCTTCCCGTTCGGGACCGAGGTCCTCGACGCCGGCCTCGGCGTCGGGGCAGCGGTCCCCGGGCCCCGCCCGTGCGGAACCGCTCGATTCCTCCTCGGAGGAGTCGGGCTGGGACACGGAGGAGGACGAGTCACCCGGTTCTTTCCAGACTCGGTGCGTCCCCTCCGACTTGCCCGAGTCGGAGCCTCGGAGGCGGTCCCCCCTGGAGGATACCCGGTTCTCCGACTTCGTGAGGGGCATGGCCAAGGCTTTGGCCTTCCCCGCGGATCCGGAGGAGGAACCCCGAGCCGAGGAGCTCGAGGCCCTTCAATACGACTCCCCCCCCCCCTCTCCCCCGAGGGGTGCCTTCACTGTACCGGTTCCCCCGATGCTGGAGCGGCTTCTCTTCCGCATGTGGGAGAGCCCAGCCTCTACGCCAGTGTTGAACAAGCGGGTCGATTCCATGTATCGAGTCCGCAAGAGCCCCGGGTTCCAGAAGGCGCAGCTTCCGCACCACTCCATGGTGGTGGAGTCGGCCATGCATCGACTTAAGAGTCAGAAGATGCACTCCTCGGTGCCCCCGGGTAAGGAGGCCCGGAACCTGGACGCCCTCGGTAGGAAGTGCTTCCAGGGCTCTATGCTTGCTTGTCGGGTCCAGACATATCAGCTGTATATGGGTATGTACCTCCGAGACCTGGCGAAAGAAATTGAGGGTTTCTCTTCGGTCTCTCCGAGGAACCCTTGCAGCGGTTCCAGGCCTTGTCCTCAGGGATTCGAGAATGTTCGAAGTTCATTTCTCGAGCGGCCTATGATGGCTTCGAGGCATCGGCTCGGGTAGCTGGAGCCGGCATCGGGGCTCGCCGCCAGGCTTGGCTTTAATCATCCGACCTCGAGCCATGGGTGCAGGACAAGTTGGTCGATGTTCCTTGCCGAGGGGAAAACCTCTTCGGCAAACCCATGGCCGAAAAGGCGGAGCTCGAGTCAGAGACTCTCACCAGGACTCGCCTCTCCAGGAAGCCCTCTGCCCCTTCACAGAAGAAGAAGGGCTCGGGCAAAAAGCCTTTTTACCCGAGAAAGGTGTTTGCTTATACGCATCACCAACCACAATATCAGGCCACTACCCCCCTTCAGGGGCAGCGGCCTAGGGGACAGGGTAACGGTTCCCGGAAGCAAAAAGCCCCCAAACCCACCACGCAGGCCCCGGCCCAGCAGGGTGGAGGTTTTTGACTATGCCAGCACGGGGGGTCGGCTGACCCACTTTGCTCACAGGTGGTCAGCCATTACATCCGATGCCTGGGTGTTGCAGGTGGTCCATAAGGGCTACCTCCTGCGTTTTCACCAGGTGCCCCCCCTCTACTTCCCAGGGGAGCCTTCCAGACCCCCGCTGCACGAGGACGTACTCCTTCAGGAGTTGCAAAGCCTGCTTCAAGAACGGGCGGTGGAGCCAGTGCCCCAACACTTGTGGGGTCACGGGTTTTACTCGAGGTACTTCCTGGTTCCAAAGAGAACAGGAGGCCTCAGGCCCATTCTAGACTTGCGCAACCTCAACAAGTTCCTGCAGCGGGAAAGGTTCAAGATGCTTACCCTTGGAACCCTACTGCCCTACCTCCAGCGGGGAGATTGGCTATGCTCCTTGGATCTAAAGGATGCTTATACCCACATCCTTATTCATCCGGACCACCGACAGTACCTAAGGTTTGTGGTGGCAGGGAATCATTATCAGTACCGAGTACTGCCTTTTGGCCTGTCCTCCGCTCCCAGGGTGTTCACGAAGTGCCTGGCAGTGGTGGCAGCCTTCCTAAGGCTTCAAGGCCTCTTCGTCTTCCCATACCTGGACGACTGGCTCATCCGGGTGTCGTCGGCTCCAGAGGTCGCCCAGGCTGCCCAACGTACGGTGGCTCTGCTTCAGCACTTGGGCTTCGTCATAAACTTCGAAAAGTCCGCTTTGCTCCCCTCTCAGGACCTCGAGTTCATAGGGGCACGGCTGGACACTCGGCGGGCTCGTGCCTTCTTGCCTCTGGAACGGGCCAACAGGCTCATGGCCCTAGCTGGCGGGTTCAGCGGCGAGTCGCCGGCCCCTGCCAGACAGTTCCTGCAGTTGCTCGGGCACATGGCCTTCACGGTCCATGTCACTCCGAACGCCCGTCTACATATGAGACCTGCCCAGTGGAGCCTTCGCTCTCAGTGGCATCAGGCCACAGGGTGGCTGTCGGACCTGTTACAGGTTCCCGACCGTCTGGTCTCCTCCCTGCAATGGTGGCTTCACCTGCCCAATCTAGTGCTCGGCATGCCCTTTCAGTCTCCACCGCCGTCCCGGGTGCTCATGACAGATGCTTCCCTCCTGGGTTGGGGGGCGCATTGTCGGGGGACATGCACTCAAGGCCTTTGGACGCCTTGGGAAGCCGCCCAGCAGATAAACTTCCTGGAGCTCCGGGCGATCCGCCTAGCTCTGCGGACCTTCTCTTACCTAACGTTCAGTCAGTCCGTACTGGTGCAGACGGACAATCAGGTGGCAATGTTCTACGTGAACAAGCAGGGGGGCACGGGCTCCCTTCTTCTATGTCAGGAAGCCCGGAGGCTGTGCTCTTGGGCGGTCGATCACGACATCCTCCTCAAGGCAGTTTACCTGCCAGGGCAGGACAACTGCCTGCGGACAAGCTGAGCCGGATCCTGCTACCACACGAATGGAAGTTGAACCCCGCGGTGGTTCAGCAGATCTTTCTCCGGTGGGGCTCTCCCACCGTGGACCTGTTTGCCAGTCCCCTGAACAGGCAGCTCCCCAGGTTCTGCTCCCGGCACCCTCATCCTCTTCGAGTAGCGCCGGATGCTTTCCTCATCTTGTGGTCCACGGGTCTGCTGTATGCCTTCCCTCCCACGCTGCTGGTGTCCCGGACATTGTTCAGAGTTGTCCAGGACAGGGCCTCCGTGATCCTGGTAGCGCCCCGGTGGCCGAGACAACCGTGGTTCCCTCTGCTTCTACAGCTGGCGGTGGACACCCCTCTCCCTCTGGGGTTTCAGCCCGATCTCCTGACCCAGGATCAGGGAACTCTTCTGCACCCCAACCTCCGGGCTCTGCACCTGATGGCCTGGCTGCTGAAAGGGTAGTCCTAGCTACGCTTCTGCTACCCCCGGAGGTGGAAGCCGTCGTCCTAGCATCTCGGCGACCTTCCACCCGGAAATCTTACGCCCTCAAATGGCGTTGTTTCTCGGTCTGGTGTTCTCAGCGATCTGAGGACCCCTTCACTTGTTTAGTATCGGTGGTACTGCAATATATGCTTCACCTCTCCGATCTAGGTCTCAAATCCAACTCTGTCAGAGTTCACCTCAGTGCTCTCTCTGCACATCACCGGTTGAAGGCCAGCCTCTCTCTTCGCACCCCTTGGTGGCGCGTTTTCTCAGAGGTCTCCTTCTGCTTAAGCCTCCGTTGCGCCCCCCAGCCCCTGACTGGGACCTCAACGTGGTTCTGCAAAGGCTTACCTGCCCACCTTTTGAGCCCATGGCTACCTGCCCTCTTCGTTTCCTCTCCTGGAAAACTCTCTTTTTGGTAGCCCTCACTTCCGCGAGGCGAGTAAGTGAACTACAAGCCCTAGTGTCGGAGCCCCCGTACACTAGGTTCTACAGGAATAGGGTAGTCCTGCGGACCCACCCCAAGTTTCTTCCAAAGGTGGTCTCCCACTTTCACATCAACCAGGAGGTGGTTCTTCCGACCTTCTTTCCCAGGCCGCACACCAGCCGAGCTGAAACGGTGCTGCATACCCTGGACTGTAGAAGAGCCTTATCCTTCTACCTTGACCGTACGCGAGAGCATAGAAAAGCGGTCCAGCTTTTCGTCTCGTTTGACCCCAATCGGTTGGGGGTACCTGTCTCTAAGCGTACTCTGTCCATCTGGGTAGCCGACTGTATCGCCTGGACTTACGGGGCGGCCGGTCTCTCCTTGGAAAGTCGTGTCACGGAGCATCGGGTCAGGGCGAAGGCCGCGTCTGTGGCTCACCTCCGCTCTGCTCCATTGGCAGACATCTGCCGAGCCGCTACTTGGTCTTCAGGTCAGACCTTTGCGGCTCATTACTGCCTGGAAAGGGAGTCACGCAGGGACAGTGCTTTCGGTCAGGCAGTCCTCCACAATCTCTTTGAGGTTTAGGCAACTCCTACCCTCCGGCTCCGGTGTTGGCTACCGGCCGGATGCGTATTCAGAGAAGATTCCTTCCTTCTGTACTGTTGAGCCTCAGGGAGCTCTTTTTAGGCTTGAGGTCTCCGGTAGCCTTAAGCTTGGGAGTCCCATAAGTGAGGACTGACTTCCTGCTTGGTCCTGGAGAAAGAGTAGTTACTCACCTGTAACAGGTGTTCTCCAGGAGCAGCAGGAATCAGTCCTCACAACCCTCCCTCCTCCCCTCGGAGTTGCAGTCATTCTTTTTGCTAACTTTTGCTGTCTTGCCGCTATGTCATCAGACTGAGCAAGATGGCATCCCTAGGCGGGAAGGGGACCGCGCATGCGCGCTGCAATTCCCAAAGGCTTTCTGCGAAAGCTGGGGAAAATTGCTCCGCGAGGGCTCCGTCGGCGCCGACGTCACCCATAAGTGAGGACTGATTCCTGCTGCTCCTGGAGAACACCTGTTACAGGTGAGTAACTACTCTATATCTACATATATATATATATATATGTTAAGCTATATCTTTTAGGTAGATTTGTATCCACATACTTATCTATCTGTCTGTTTAGGTTCAGATATCCATATATTCCTATATGACCCTGACAGATGGGCATTACCCCTATCCATGCTGTGCCAGCATGCTTAGGGTTCTACACATACAACCACTCCCTGTGGTAATTAGCAAACTTTTTTCTTACCATAACCTTTCAGGTTTGGTACCTCTGAAGCTTTCCATGTACCCTTTTCTTTCCTAATTGACCCCACTTAGGAAAGACATTGCGGAACTTCAGTTAATCTAAAGCTTAACGCTTCCTAAGTCTGTCCTTACTTTCTTCTCAGATACAGGGGTCTCCATACCCTTTCTCTCCTACATGGACTAATTCCACTGCCAGTCCAAATGGGTCAGACTCTTTTTCCCTTTGGTCCTAGGATTGTACTGTTCTTGGGCCAAAACAGCTTAAGCTTTGTCTAATAGTACCTTCTGCGTTTTCCGCTGAAGCCCTACCTCTTTATAATACCCCAGTTTCCCCTGGGGCTATTTCTCACCCTGAAGGGTTCTGGCCTCCACTTGTTTTTTTCTACAGTTATTACCTCTACTTCTCAGTGAGGTACTCCTTGAGGATCTTCTACTGGCTCTTCTAACAGATCCATATGAACCTCAATACACTTTTACAATACCACCAAGGGAGGTCCATATTAGAATATTGCATTCATCATTTTACTACTAAATGTCATCTATACAGGATCTTCCTCCATAGAAGACCTGTTCTACTCCAGCTGTTTTCACAGCACCTTTTCTATAACTCAACTCCTACCCTCCATCCCCAAGATGCCTGAGGTTCGGAGGAGTAGCATGGCTCTTTTTAGATTCGCTACATGCTTGGACTCCCTCTGGGCATCTCAGCTGGGGGAGTCCCCATATGTGAAGACTCATTCCTGCTTGTTCCTGGAGATAGCACAGTTACTTACCTGTAACAGGTGATCTCTGGGAACAACAGGAATAAGTCTTCACAACCCACCCACCTCCCCTAGGAGTTGTTTTTCTCTATCTCTATCTTTCCCTTTCTTGCTCTCTCTCTCTCTTTGCCTCAGCTTTAAAACTTAACTGAGGAGAGGCAGTTAGGAAAGGCGGGAAGGCAGCACGCAGGCGTGTTGGGATGCTTCCAAAAGCGTTCTGATTGGACGCTGGCGAGCGTTCCCGCGCAGACTCCGTCGGTACCGACATACCCATATGTGAAGACTTATTCCTGCTGTTCCCAGAGATCACCTGTTACAGGTAAGTAACTGTGCTTTCTAGGCACTCACTGTTCATGATAATGGGCAATAATTCCCCTTCCAGGCCATGAAACACTAAGGCTAGAACATTAACTGGAAGATGCTGAAAAAATTAGACACAATAAGAATGACATTTTAACCAAATTGATTCTTCCCATCCAGCATATGGGAAGATTTCCATTTTACAGATTTTTAAATCTTAACAATAGATATTTCTATAGTTTGCTTTTATTGGAGTATATTTAGGTGATATTTTTCAAATTTATTTTTCCTTATGTTCAGAAAAGATTTATTAGATCCTTGAGTGTGAATGTGTATTGATTAGCTTTATTGTTTAAACTGCATTGTTAAGCAATCTACAAAAAGCCTGTGTTGTTGGGTTGGCTCCATGACTTAGGCTGCTGCCTTCTATCCAGTAGGGCCATTCGTGCCTCAGCTCACTATAGAAGGCAGTGCACTCGGACCAGGGGAGGGAACATCCCTTTTGGTCCTGGTTGGTCGATATTCTAAAGTGCTCCTTAGGCCAGTTCAGCACTCCCAGCATCATCCTGATGTACATTCTGGGAAGTGGGAGTCAAAGATGAAAGGCAGAATCATGTGAAATTTCAGATTTTTGAACTTCAAATATAACTTTAAAGCATATTTTATATGTCATATATAATTCAGTAACTGAAGAGCACAATAAACTTAAATATGGTTTGTTATTGGATTTGAATTTAGTGAATACATTGACAGAACATGCCAAGACTTTATTCACGTGATGCAGAACCTTTCTTTCTTTTTTTAAAATCTGTCCTCCTTTACTACCCCATAAATTCTTTAAATTGTTGAATCAAAAGAATGAAGCTTTAAACATACTGGTAACTGATGTGTAAGTGATGCTGAAATTTATCCTGCTTTATAGAGGAAAACAACGACTGGCAAAAAGCAGATGCAGTTTGGACCAAAATGCAGGAAGAGAATATTATTCCCAGGGAGAGAACACTAAGGCTACTGGCTGATATCTTTAAACAAAATGGTCAGGAAGTTCCATTTGATGTACCTGAGGTAATTTTTGTATCTTTCTTGCAGGTTCTTTGTTGTCTCTTTTTTTCAGCTTTGGTATTTTGTTTTAGCACATTTAAAAATGTAAGAAGTGCTATAAATTTTGATGGAGGCATCTGCCTCTCTGTCATAGGTACTGTCCAGACCAGGAAAGGGCAAACTACGGCCCGGCGGACCTTTTAATCCGGCCCGCGGAGCGCTAGCTAATTTATTCATTTATTCACCTCACTTTCTAGAGGACACAGCGTAATCTCGCGATGGCCGGCTAGTGTAGTGCAGAATCCCAAAATGAGAGGGGAAAAGAAAAGAAAAGTGGACAGTGAATGCAGAGTGTTTAATAAGGAATGGATAGCAAAATATTTTTTTACGGAAGTCCGATCAATGGCTGTATGTTTCATATGCCAGGAAACTGTTGCGGTTTTCAAAGAATATAATATCAGCCGTCATTTTGCCACGAAGCATGCTAACTATGCTAGCAAGCAGTCGCCCCAAGAACGGGGGTCTACAGCTCGGAGGTTGATGGCTAAATTACAGGCTCAGCAAAATTTATTTCACAGACAAACTGCGATTCAAGAGTCAAGTACCAAAGCAAGTTTTATGCTCTCATTCAAATTAGCAAAAGCTAGTAAACCCCTCTCTGAAGGAGAGTTTTTGAAAGAATGCATGATAGAGACCGCAGGTCTTTTGTGTCCAGAGAGCAAAGACAAGTTTGAAAAACTCAGTTTATCACGCAGGACAGTGACTCGTCGTGTGGAACTGATTGATGAAGACATAACAAACAAGTTAAATAATATTGCAGAGTCCTTTAAATTATATTCGCTAGCACTGGACGAAAGTACAGACATAAAAGACACAGCTCAGCTCTTAATTTTTATCCGAGGGATTAGCGACAGTTTTGAAATAACAGAGGACTTTTTGGCCATGGAGCCACTTAAAGGAAAAACACGGGGAGAAGATTTGTATGACCAGGTGTCTGCTGTCATCGAGAGTATGAAGCTACCTTGGAGTAAACTTGCTAATGTCACTACGGATGGATCTCCAAATTTAACTGGAAAAAATGTGGGATTGCTGAAAAGAATTCAGGATAAAGTGAAAGAGGAAAACCCTGAGCAAGAAGTTATTTTTCTCCACTGCATCATACACCAAGAATCTTTGTGTAAATCTGTATTACAGCTTAGTCATGTTGTGAATCCAGTTATAAAGCTTGTTAACTGCATACGAGCAAAGGGACTTCAGCACCGTCAGTTCATTGCATTTCTGGAGGAAACCGACGCAGACCACCAAGACTTGCTTTACCACTCTCGTGTCCGCTGGTTGAGTTTGGGCAAAGTGTTTAAACGATTGTGGGATCTTAAAGAAGCGATTGATACATTTTTGGAGTTAAAGGGGAAGTCTGATGATTTTCCAGAGCTGAGCGACAAGAATTGGCTGTGTGACTTTGCGTTTGCTGTTGACATTTTTTCTCACATGAATGAGCTTAACGTCAAGCTACAGGGAAAAGACTTGTATATTCACGACATGTATAGTAATGTAAATGCCTTCAAAGCCAAGTTGACTTTTTTTTCTAGGCAAATTTCAAAGAAAAACTTCTCTCATTTTCCCACATTAGCCACACAGGAAAAGGCCATCCAAAATGTGAATAAATATAGCAAATCACTGAATGACCTGCATGAAGAATTCTGCCGTCGGTTTTCAGATTTGGAAAAAATTGAAAAGTCACTTCAGCTGGTGGCCTGTCCCTTGTCACAAGACCCAGAAACAGCACCACAAGAAGTGCAATTGGAACTAAGCGATCTTCAATCTGATGCAATCTTAAAGGAGAACTTCCACTCTCTTCCTCTAAAAGAGTTCTATGCCTCTCTTAAAGATGACTGTTTTCCAAACCTCCGGGGGATGGCACAGAAGATTCTGGCCTTGTTTGGCTCGACCTACGTGTGTGAGCAGACGTTCAGCGTCATGAACATCAATAAATCCCGTCACAGATCCCAGTTAACTGACCAACACCTCAGATCTATTCTGCGAATTGCAACAACAAAGCTATCTCCTGACTTTGATGCCTTAACAAAAAAGGGAGACCAACAACACTGTTCCCACTAAAATTGAAGGTACTATTTTATGAAAGAAATACATTGCATAAAAGTTTTGTAAAATAACTCTTTTTATGCTTTTCTACCTTAAATTAATCTAAACATTTAATGTTACAAATTTAAATTTAATTTATATTAATTCACACATACACACCGTCCATCTACTCTTGGTCCGGCCCCCGGGTCCAATATATGAACCCATTGCGGCCCTCGAGTCAAAAAGTTTGCCCACCCCTGGTCCAGACCATGATGTTGATCAGCAACGAAAAATGCTTCAATAAGCTCCTAGCTTTAGTTTAATTTTTGGCATTCGTAGTCCACTTAGCCAGCCAGCCAGCCAGTACAAGGCTGATAACAACTTGTTTATTTCTTGTGAATATGTTTCAGTTACAATTCAGAACATATTTCAAAATAAAGATACATAATATAAATACAAAATGATATAAAACAGCATCAAAACATTAAATCACAATTCAATAAATAAGAATTATAGAAAAAATATAGATTCAAAAATTTAATAGATACCTGCATCTTATGTTAAGAACCAACGAATTGATATCTACTCATGGCGACCCTATAGTTGCCTTGCCTTGCCTCAGTGCCCTAAAACTACACTAATTAATCTCATACAGTGACTAAAAACACAAAATGGATGGTTAGCCCCCTCAACCGTCTAACAACTGACTTAAAAGAAAATAGGATTTCAGTTTTTTTCCAAAAAATTGAATAATTCAGCTCTGATGTTAACACAGGAGGGGAGGAAGTTCCAGACTAGTGGAGCTTGTCTTTGAATAGTACACCCCTTGAAAAGGTGAGAATCTGAATTGTTTGGTGGTAGGCCTCACAAAATATAAATCTGTTTGAAATCTGAGGCCATGTGTAGGAAGATATTTCTTAATACACTGTGCAAGGTATATGTGTCCTATATCTCTAAGAAATATAAAAATCATGATGATAAGCTTAAAAATAATCCTCTACTGGGACCAAAAGCTAACACAAGGAGAAAAGTAGCCCTTTCCCACCTCTGACTGTTGGTGGAAATCTAAATAAAGGTATTTTGAACTAGCTGAAAATGACTTACCATTTTATGGGGGAGGCCTTGCTTATATTAATTTATTTTCTTTGTACATGTTCATCCCCCTCTTTACCAGTTTTTGAAGAAATTCACACTTTGTTCTATTTGAGGCTCAGTTTGAAATTGTTGGTTGGTGCCATCTGATACTACCTTGGGCATTGCATCAGAACTCGTGTATCTGTGGGCTCAGGGCTCCTTTCACTATAGAATTTAGTGAAAGCAGCAGCAAAAAGGATGTCAGAAGTGGGGGGAAATTCAGAAATATGAAGAAAATACAACTGTTGCTTCCTAGAGAAGCTTCACTTCATATGGAACGTTCTCTATTTGGCTGATCTGAGCATATCTTCTTAGCAATGGAAATCTATTCCTGGTATTAGTCAGTAATACATGGCTCAGAGAAAACCTTGGTGCAGACTGTACTTTGCAATTTTTCTCTGTGCCATCCATATTCTCTCTTTTTTCTTCTGTGCTTCTGCCTGCATATCTCTCACCTGTACTCTTTAGCTAAAAAATCCTCTGGAGGATGAATACATTTTAGCATTAATCTGACTTCAGGGGAATGAGTGAATTGGACTTGCACCAAATGATATCAAAAAGTACATATTTTAGGTTTTAAAAATTTGCAATTGGTAAACTAATAGAATTAGTTCTGCAACTCTCCTTTTAACTCCTTTGGTGCCATGGCTTTTAATATGTTTTCGGGCTGTTTTAGACTTGGTATAAAGAAGCTTCAGATGATGCTAGAGTGGCCTCTCTTGTACCTCCTGCCTTGGAAGATACTTACCAGAAGCATATAATGATACTGTGCAAAAAGAACAAAGCCAAAGGTAAATCCTTCTGTATTAAAGTGGTAGTGCTAGCTGAACTTATATTTTAAAAAAACCCTGTTTTTGTCTTTGTTCTGTTTCTTTTCCTCTTTAGTCTTGTTCCATGATCTTTGCTGCTATTTATTCTAATGTATTTTATTACTCATTGTTTTTATATACAGTACTACTTAATATAAAAATATGCATTATGACCATACCATTTCTTAAAGGTCTCCTTCCCTGGACTTGTTAGTGGATTTACATTTTGGGGTAATTTTATAAGTGCCCATGTATAAAAAGTACGGATATACTTTTCTGTATGCAAGCTTTGGAGAATTTTTAAAGTGAAAGTATGTGTATTTCCTCCTTGAAAATTACCTCAAGGAATTTATGCACTTAGACATGTACACCTGCTCTTTAGCCCTCACAAATTTTCTGGGATATTCATGTGCTTGAATTGTCAAAAGTATGCATTTGAATGTAAAGTCATCCCCCAACACCACCCCTGTGAACACGTCTGCTCAATTTGGAGAAAGTTATTTATATACAAGCTGTACACGTGTATCTTCACGTGTTTATCATGTGGACATTTTTGTAAAAGCTTATCCTTATACCTAAGGGACAGTTTTATTACAGGGCTCCTAGGCATATAGTTTAATAGGGCAGGAAAGACGCATAGAAGCCTGTGCGTCTTTATAAAATACCACTACAAATCTTGCAGAAATTGTGCCTAGATTGAAGACATAGCATCACACTTATTCAAGAGCTGGCATAAGTGAGCACATACTTTATTTTATAAAATGTGCGGAAATTGTGACTTTGCTTATGCTGCATCCAAACTGCTCCCCCAAGCATACCTACTCTATAAATATGCACCACGATGCACTGCCCATAATTTTAGGCGTGATATAATTTTGAGAGGCCTTTTGCAAGTATAGAACAGTTTTACATGCAATAAAAGGTTATACAGTTACGATTGAAAAGCACTACTTTACCTGCAAAAATGCTTTTGAAAATTACTTTCTTTGGGTTTATTTTATAAAGTCTTTTCCATGTATAAATGCCAGTATGTACACTTAAGTCCTCTTTTAAAATGACCACCCCCACATGCATGTACGTTTATGTGATTAGGGATGGAATTTGGATATAATATGGGTGGCATTAAGATTTACACCCCTTAAACTTTGCAGTTTTCTGGGTAACGGAGACTCAGCATGACCTGGAAAACTACAAAGTTTGTCATACTAACTGCAGAAGCCCAAGAGAACATTTACACCCTTTATTTATAAAATATGCACATACGTACATACATTTACACCTGCTTCTGAGCAGGTGTAAATGTATGTGTTTTGTGCTGGTATCTTAGGCGCTTATGGTCTTTTTAAAATAGACCAAAATATGTGCCTACTTGGCATCCCCCACCTAGGTGACCTGTTATAAAACATCCATTCTTTGAAGGTAATTTTATAAAGGATTTTTTTGTGCATATTTTGCCAGTTTGCATGCATGAAAGGTCTCTTATAAATTTAGCTCGCTTGTAAAAGTATGCAAGGTGCAATTAAGCATGTATTGTTCTCCAGAAACAAGCAGGCAGTCAGTCCTCACATATGGGTGACATTGACACCGATGGAGCCCGCATGGAGCATTTTCCCAGCTTTCAAAGAAAGCCTTTGGGAATGCCACCACGCCTGCATAGTCCCTTTCCCGCCCAAGGGTGCCATCTTACTCAGTCTCCCTATTTCCGCAGAGCCCTTCGGATGTGCATTTCGTCCCCGGAAAAGGTTTTTCTAATTCCAACCAGTTTTGGCTATCTGACCTTCGCCGGTCCTCTTCCCATCTCGAGCACATCTGCTTCGGCCTTGTTCTCTGGCTTTTTCCCCTTTTTCTTTTGGTGTTCGTTTTTGCCTTTTCTGCTTACTGTGCTTTCGCACTCTTTTTTTAACCGCTGGCCGTGTCAAGGGTCTTCAACCTCACAGGGTTCCTTTTCCCCCCAATGGCCTCCAGATTTTAAAAATGTGATAGATGTTCACAGAACATGTCGCTCACGGACACCCATGACTGTTGTCTCAGGTGTCCAGGAGTTGACCTTGACCCGAAGCTATGCTCCCTTCGTAAGAAGATGTCCTCCAAGGCCATCCAGAGTTGTAAGCAGAAGCATCTCTTTCGCAAGGCAGCCCCGGTATCCCCGGTAGCCTACCGCTCTTTGGCCCCGCAACCCTTGGAGTCCCGTACAGCTCCTCCCTGGGCCCGGCGGCACTCTGACCAGGGGTCGCCCGATCGCAAGCGGAAGAAGAAGAAGACCACAAGGACCCTGTCGGGGGCACCAGACAAGCGTGAGAGGTCACTCGCCCGGTCCCTCAGCCCCCTTCTGCAGACTTTGGAGTCAGAGAGGGAGCGGCCCAGTAAGGTACCTCGAACCAATATGGAGGCCTCTGGCGATGGCACCCGATCTCATGAGGGTCGACCCAGCGAGTACCTCCTCTCCTCCTCGACACCCGACCCAGTCACCCCAGCTTTGGTGTCGCAGGGCCCCACTCCCGAGTGGGAGGCCCTTATGCTGGCCTTGAAGCACA
Organism: Ichthyophis bannanicus; assembly: GCA_033557465.1. Lineage (NCBI taxonomy): Eukaryota > Metazoa > Chordata > Amphibia > Gymnophiona > Ichthyophiidae > Ichthyophis > Ichthyophis bannanicus. Next base: position 348,774,402 of record CM066033.1, on the reverse strand, counting down.
GTGTTTCTGCGTTCCTTACTGCCCAGCAGGCGCTAGTGCTCGACCCCACCGGTATGTGCCTTGAGACTGCAGGGACCTCGATTTAGAGGACTCCCCGGGCCGCCGCAGTGACCCCTGAGAGTCTGAGGCCTCGTGAGGGTCCTCGGCGCAGGTCTCAATCTCCATCCCAGTCCTCAGGCACGAGATCTTCTTGGGCAAGCACCTCCAGCTCTGGATAGGCTTCGGCCTCAGGAGCTCAGCGGGCGTCACCGACCCAGAGATGGCGGTCACCTCCCGAAGACACCTTCTTTCTGCAGGTAACGTTAAAAGAACGGATGAGGTCACAGATAGGTTGCATGTATATGTTGAACATTAATGCTGAGAGCGAGGAGCCTTGCGGTACACCCTGATCTCGCAGAAATGGTTCTGATGTTGTTTCGCCAATCCTTACCTGTTGCCATCGGTTAGACAGGTATGATTTTTATGAGAATACATCTGGTCTGAGCTTCCAAGATAGTATTTTTAAACAAAGCTAAAGCTTGATGTAAATCTTTAACCTTTGCAGCTGTTCCTTTTAATTTTTGTCTTAACTATTTTCCTGATTTTATCATATTCTCCCTTTTGACAGTTAAAAGATGGTACTGTGGATTTCCTTGCCATCCTGCTTCCATTTATTAAATCAAATGCGATCATGCTATTATCACTATTGCCAACACCCTTATTTCTTGCACCAGATCCTGTGTTCTACTAAGGAGTAGATCCAGAATAGCTTCCCCTCTTGTCCGTTCATGAACCAGCTGTTCCAAGAATTAGTCATTTATTTCATCTAGAAACTTTCTCTCTAACCTGTCTTGTCGTGACACTGACCCAGTCGATACCAGAGTAATTGAAATCGCCCATTATTATTAATGTGTTGTAGCTTTTATTAGCTTCCCTGATTTCTTTTAGCATTTCATCATCCATTTGTTCATTCTGGCCATGCAGTCGGTAGTACACCCCCACTGCCATCGCATTCCCCTTTTTACATGGGATTTCTATCCATGGGGTAAGTGCGAGTCGGAGCACTCCTGGGTAACAGACTATGCTTTAATTCTTCTTGAAGAGGAGTTTGATGGTAGTTCTGGAGAACTCTTATCCATCTCATGAGTGACATAAATCACCCCCTAAGGACCTGTCCTTCCACAAGTTTGAGAGACAAATGGCTGGGGCCATTCCATTTATATTGAACATGGAAGAAGCGTCCAGGGCCGAGGAATTAGAAATCCTTCAGTATCCAGATCCTCCAAGGATGTGGTGACAGTGCCTATTCACCACTTCCTTCAGAGACTGCAGATGAGAATGTGTGAGACATTCCGCCCCCCCCCCCCCTCTGTGCTTCCTTTGAGTAAGAAGGTCGACTATAGAGTGGAAGGCGCGCGAATTAAAGAAGCTTCAGTTGCTGCACCATTCAGTGATCATGGAATCTGTTTTTAAAAGGGCTGGGAGTTCCAAGTCACACTCTTTGGGACCTCTGAGCAGGGTAGCTCAGTCCCTCGACTCTTTTGGGAGAAATTTTATCAGAACACCATACTGACATCCTACATGGCATCCTACCAGCTCTACATGGACATGCACTTGCAGAATGCCATGCGCAGCTTAGAGGAGTTCACTTATTTTCTCCCTCCAGATACAGTTGTGAGATTCCACTCCCTAGTGGGTCAAAGGAAGGAATGCTGAAAGCATATGAAACATAGAAACATGACGGCAGAAAAAGATCCCATGGCCTTTCTAGTCTGCCCTTTCATATTTTCTCCAGGACCAAGCAGGAAGTCAGTCCTCACATATGGGTGACGTCGGCACCGACGGAGCCCTCGTGCGCAGCATTTCCCCAGCTTTCAAAGAAAGCCTTTGGGAATTGCAGTGCGCATGCGCGGTCCCCTTCCTGCCCAAGGGTGCCATCTTGCTCAGTCTTCTTTTTTCCACGGAGCCTGAGGGACGTAGTTCGTTTTTCGCTGAGGAAAAAGTTGATTTCCCTGTTTTTGTTCTTCTCCTTTGGTTCGACGCCAGATCCTTTTCCCGCCTGGGCCCGATACGCCGGTATCGAGCCCACTCTCTCTTTTTCGGTTTTTGTCCTTCGTGAATAGCGTTCGCGCCATTTTTTCTTTTTTCACTGGCAGCCCTGTCTTTTGACCTCGCAGGGGCCCTTTTTCCCCCAATGACTGCCAGCGGGTTTAAAAAGTGTGATCGGTGTAAGAAACTTATGTCTCTTACCGACACACATGACTGCTGCCTCCGCTGCCTCGGACCCGATCATAACCCGATGATCTGTGGTCCGTGTGGCAAAATGTCCTCGAAGGCGTTGAGGAGTCGGCAGCACCAGAAGGATAGGATCTTCTCTGACTCCGCGTCCAGACGGGCCCGGACCTCGTCAGAGGCCTCGACATCTCAGGACACCGGCCCCGAGCAGCGTCGGGGTTCCTCTGAGCGGGGGTCTCCTTAGCGGGAACAGCGCAGGAAGAAGAAACCCGCGAGGGCGGTGTCGGTGGACGCTCCTGGTTCCTCGAGAGCCAGGTCGCATAGCCCCGATAGCCGTCCCGGGTTTTCGGAGTCGGAGAGGCCTGCCAAGCAACCTCGTCTCGAGATGGAGTCTCCTGGACATGTGAGTGCTGTAGTCCTCGTGGACTCTCCTCCAGGGGAGCTGACGTGGGGCCCGAGTCGGGGGCTGCTGGGTCTCCTGAGCTTGGACTCAGGTTGACGGCCTTGGAGAGCAGCCTTGCTGCCTTCATGGAACAGCAGCGGGCATTGATCGCCGGTCTCACCGGTGCATCTGCCCCTACCACCGGGACCTCGACATCCAAGTCGACCCCGGAGGCCAAGCCGATCCTCGAGTCCATGCGGGCTCGAGTTGATCCTCGGCCACGGTCTCCCTCGGCCTCCCATTCGGGAACGAGGTCGTCGACCCCAGTACCCTCGGCGTCGGGGCAGATGGCATCGGTGCACGCCCGACTGGAGCCGCTCGATACCTCCTCCGAGGAGTCGGGCTGGGAGACGGAGGACGAAGAGTCACCCGACACCTATCGGACTTGGTGTGTCCCATCGGACTCGCTGGAGTCCGAACCTCGGAGACTATCCCCACCGGAGGATACCCGGTTCTCGGACTTCGTGTGGGATATGGCCAAGGCCTTGGCCTTCCCTGCGGATCCTGAGGAGGAGCCTCGAGCCAATGAGCTCGAGACCCTCCAGTATGACTCTCCACCGAAGGAGGCCTTTACTGTACCGGTTCCTCCGATGCTGGAGCGGCTGCTCTTCCGCATGTGGGAGACCCCGGCCTCGACGCCGGTGTTAAGCAAGCGGGTCGATTCCATCTATCGAGTCCGCAAGAGCCCCGGGTTCCAAAAGGCACAATTACCGCACCACTCCATGGTTGTGGAATCGGCCATGCATCGACTGAAAAGTCAGAAGATGCACTCCTCGGTCCCTCCCGGCCGGGAGGCCCAGAACCTGGATGCCCTCGGTAAGAAGTGCTTCCAGGGCTCTGTGCTTGCTTGCCGTGTCCAGACATACCAGCTCTACATGGGTATGTATCTCCGAGACCTGGCAAAGGAGATTGCCGGGTTCTCTGCTGGTCTCTCCGAGGAACCTTTGCAGAGGTTGGTATTCGAGAGTGCTTGAAGTTTATCTCTCGAGCAGCCTAAGATGGCTTCGAGGCTTCGGCCCAAGTAGCCAGGGCCAGCATTGGTGCCCGCCGACAGGCTTGGCTACAGTCATCCGATCTCGAGCCATGGGTACAGGACATGTTGGTCGATGTCCCCTGCCGAGGTGAAAACCTCTTTGGCAAGCCCATGGCTGAAAAGGCTGCAGAACTCGAGACCAAGACTCTGACCCGGACTAGGCTGTCCAGAAAAACCTCTGCCCCTTCTCAGAAAAAGAAGGGCTCGGGAAAAAAGACCTTTTACCTGAGGAAGTCATCTGCCTATAAACAGTACCCTCATTATCAGGCCTCTCAGCTCCCCAACAGGGTCAGCAGGCCAAGGGGCAGGGTCATGGGCCCCGTAGGCAGAAGGCCCCCAAGCCACCAACACTGGCCCATGCTCAGCAGGGTGGGGGTTTTTGACTCAGAAAGCATAGCCTCTTCTCCTCAGCTGGCTCACATCAGCACAGGAGGCCGGCTGGCCCACTTTGCCCACAGGTGGTCAGCCGTCACATCAGATACCTGGGTGCTCCATATAGTCCAAAAGGGCTATCTTCTCCATTTTCACCAGGTACCTCCCTCCTATTTTTCAGGGGAGCCTCCAAGACTCCCTCTGGGGACCTACTCCTTCAGGAGTTAGCAAGTCTGCTAAAGGAACAGGCTGTGGAACCGGTGCCCCACCACCTGAGAGGTCACAGCTTTTATTCCAGGTACTTTCTGGTACCAAAAAGAACAGGAGGCCTCAGACCCATCCTAGACTTACGCAACCTCAACAAGTTCCTGGAGAGGGAAATGTTCAAGATGCTTACCCTTGGAATCCTGCTGCCCTACCTCCAGCAGGGAGATTGGCTATGCTCCTTGGATCTAAAGGATGCTTATACTCACATCCTTATTCATCCAGACCACAGACAATATCTCAGATTTGTTGTGGGAGGAAACCACTACCAGTACAGAGTACTACCCTTTGGCCTGACCTCCGCCCCCAGGGTGTTCACCAAGTGCCTGGCGGTGGTGGCGGCCTACCTGAGGCTTCAGGGTCTTTTTGTGTTTCCATACCTGGACAACTGGCTCATAAGGGGCCAGTCTTCCCAGGAGGCCAGTCAAGCCACCCTTCGCACTGTGGCTCTGCTTCAGCACTTGGGGTTTGTCATAAACTTCGCAAAGTCCACTTTGCTCCCGTCCCAGAACTTAGAATTCATAGGAGCAAGGCTGGACACTCTTCAGGCGAAGGCTTTTCTGCCATTGGACAGAGCCCAAAGGTTGATGGATCTAGCCAGGCAGTTTCACAGCGATTCCCTGGTCTCCGCCAGGCAATTCCTGAGACTTCTCGGCCATATGGCTTCCACTGTTCATGTAACCCCCAATGCCCGCCTGCACATACGGCCTGCTCAGTGGAGCCTTCGGACTCAGTGGCATCAGGCCACGGGGAGCCTCGCAGACTCAGTAAGAATATCCGCCCTGCTCGTCTCCTCTTTGCAATGGTGGCTTCATCTTCCGAATCTGGTACTTGGAGTGGTTTTTCAATCCCCTCCGCATTCTCAAGTGCTGACGACAGATGCTTCTCTTCTAGGTTGGGGAGCACATTGCCAAGGGGCATGTACTCAGGGTCTCTGGACCCCTTGGGAGGCTGCTCAGCAAATAAACTTTCTGAAGCTACGGGCGATACGCCTAGCTCTGAGAGCCTTCTCCCACCTCACATCTCACCAGTCTGTGCTGGTCCAGACGGACAATCAAGTTGCCATGTTCTACGTGAACAAACAAGGGGGTACAGGCTCCTTCCTTCTCTGTCAGGAGGCACAACGGCTGTGCTCTTGGGCCATCAATCACGGAATCCTCCTCAAGGCTGTCTACCTCCCAGGTCAAGAAAATTACCTGGCGGACAGACTGAGCAGGATCCTACAACCACACGAATGGAGGTTGAATCCATTGGTGGTTCAGCAGATCTTTCTAAGGTGGGGCCTCCCCTCCATGGATCTTTATCGCCAGTCCTCTGAACCGGCAACTCCCGAGATTCTGTTCCAGACAACCGCATCCTCTCAGAGTAGCAGCAGATGCGTTTCTGATCCCGTGGTCCACAGGCCTACTGTATGCGTTTCCTCCCACGCCACTAGTGTCCAGAACACTTTTCAAAGTCCTCAAGGACGGGGCCTCCATGATTCTGATAGCCCCCAGGTGGCCAAGGCAACCGTGGTTCCCACTTCTGCTCCAACTGGCGGTGGACACTCCTCTTCCTCTGGGGATTCAACACGATCTCCTGTTTCAGGAACAGGGATCTCTCTTGCACCCCAATCTCCAGTCCCTTCATCTGATGGCCTGGCTGCTGAAAGGGTAGTCCTAGCTCCCCTACTACTGCCTAGAGAGGTAGAAGACATAGTCTTGGCTTCTAGACGGCAATCCACCAGGAAATCCTACGCTCTTAAGTGGCGTAGATTCTCCGCTTGGTGTGCTCAGCACAGCGAGAATCCCTTCTCGTGCTTGGTAGCGGTAGTATTGCAATATTTGCTTTACCTCTCCAATCTAGGCCTCAAATCCAACTCTGTCAGGGTTCACCTCAGTGCTCTCTCAGTGCACCACTCGCCAGTGGACGGAAGGCCTCTTTCCAACCACCCTTTGGTGGCTCGTTTTCTCAGAGGCCTCCTCCTGCTTAAGCCTCCTTTACGTCCACCAGCCCCTGAGTGGGATCTGAATGTGGTCTTACAGCGGATTACTTGTCCGCCATTTGAACCTATGGCTACCTGCCCTCTCCGTTCTCTCTCCTGGAAAACCTTATTTCTGGTAGCTCTTACCTCTGCTAGGCAGGTAAGTGAACTTCAGGCACTAGTGTCTGATCCCCCTTACACTAGGTTCTACAGGAATAGGGTAGTCTTACGGACTCACCCGAAGTTTCTTCCTAAGGTTGTCTCCCCTTTTCACCTCAATCAGGAGGTGGTTCTTCCGACCTTCTTTCCCAGGCCTCATGCCAACCGGGCTGAGATGGTCCTGCATACCCTGGACTGTAGGAGGGCGTTATCCTTCTACCTTGACCGTACGCGGGAGCTTCGGAGGGCTGTTCAGCTCTTCGTTTCTTTTGACCCCAATAAGTTGGGGTTACCTGTCTCCAAGCATACTTTGTCCATATGGGTAGCTGACTGTATCGCCTGGGCTTATGGGGCAGCCGGCCTCTCATTGGAGGGTCGAGTCACGGCTCATCGTGTCAGGGCGAAGGCTGCGTCAGTGGCTCATCTCCGCTCTGTTCCGTTGGCAGACATCTGCCGGGCCGCTACTTGGTCTTCAAGCCAGACGTTTGCGGCCCATTACTGCCTTGAGCGGGAGTCCCGCAGGGACAGTGCTTTCGGACAGGCAGTACTCCATAATCTCTTTGGGGTTTAGGCAACTCCTACCCTCCGGCCCTGGTGTTGGGCTACCGGTCGGGGGCGTTCTCAGAGAAGATTCCTTCCTTACGTACTGATGAGCTAGAGGGAGCTCATTTTTTCGGCTTGAGGTCTCCGGTAGCCTTAAGCTGGGGAGTCCCATATGTGAGGACTGACTTCCTGCTTGGTCCTGGAGAAAGAGTAGTTACTCACCTGTAACAGGTGTTCTCCAGGAGCAGCAGGAATCAGTCCTCACAACCCTCCATCCTCCACTTGGAGTTGCAGTCATATGATTTATTTTTGCAAATTTTTTTTGCTGTCTTTTAGCTATGTCATCAGACTGAGCAAGATGGCACCCTTGGGCGGGAAGGGGACCGCGCATGCACGCTGCAATTCCCAAAGGCTTTCTTTGAAAGCTGGGGAAATGCTCCGCACGAGGGCTCCGTCGGCGCCGACGTCACCCATATGTGAGGACTGATTCTCCAGGACCAAGCAGGAAGTCAGTCCTCACATATGGGTGACGTTGGCGCCGACGGAGCCCTCGCGGAGCAATTTTCCCCAGCTTTCAAAGAAAGCCTTTGAGAATTGCAGCGCGCATGCGCGGTCCCCTTCCCGCCCAAAGGTGCCATCTTGGCCAGTCTTCTTTTTTCCGCGGAGCCCTACAGACGTTGTCTAATAGTCACCGCCGAAAAGTTGATTTTTTCCTTATTATTTTCAGTAATTCTTCGGTTCGACGCCTGTCCTTTTTCCGCCCGGCCTCGCGACGCCGGTTGCAAGGCCTCCCCTTCTTTTTCATTTTTTTCTGTCCTTCGCGACATCTTCGCGCCTTTTTTCATTTTTCCCTGGCAGCCCGTTCGTTCGACCTCGCAGGGGCCCTTTTTCCCCCGATGGCCGCCAGTGGCTTTAAAAAGTGTGTTAAGTGTAAGAAACTTATGTCTCTTACCGACACACATGATTGCTGCCTCCGTTGCCTGGGCCCCGATCATGAAGAAATGATCTGTGGGCCCTGTAGCAAAATGTCCGCGGAGTCGGCAGCATCAGCGGGAGAGAATCTTCTCTGACCCCAGCCGTACCCGGACCTCGTCAGAAGCTTCGTTGTCCAGAGAATCTGGCTCTGAGCACCGACGGAGTTCTTCTGAGCGGGGGTCCCCTAACCGGGAACATCAGCGGAAGAAGAAACCCGCGAGGGCGGCGTCGGTGGACGCTCCTGGCTCCTCGAGGGCCAGGTCGCATAGCCCCGACAGCCGTCCCGGGTCTTTGGAGCTGGAGCGGCCGTCCAAACAGCCTCGTCTGGAACTGGACTCCTCTGCTCACGTAAGTGCTGTTATCTTCGTTGACTCGCCTCCGAGTGGTCCGACGTCGGGCCCGACGCCGTCGGGGCCCGAGTCAGGGGCTGCTGAGTCTCCTGAGTTCGGACTCAGGTTGACGGCCTTGGAGCGCAGCTTGACTGCCTTCATGGACCAGCAGCGGGCATTGATCGCTGGCCTCGCTGGCGCGTCTGCCCTGACCGCCGGGACGTCGACGTCTAAGTCGACCCCGGAGACCGAGCCGATCCTCGAGTCCATGCGGGCTCGAGTCGATCCTCGGTCAAGGTCACCTTCGGCCTCCCGTTCGGGGCCGAGGTCGTCGGCGTCGGGGCGGATGGCGTCTGTGCCCGCCCGACCGAAGCCGCTCGACTCCTCCTCCGAGGAGTCGGCCTGGGAATCCAAGGTGGATGAGTCACCTGGTTCTTTCCGGACTCGGTGTGTCCCTTCTGACTCCCCGGAGTCCGAGCCTCGGAGACAGTCCCCCCCGGAGGATGCCCGGTTCTCGGACTTCGTAAGGGATATGGCCAAGGCCTTGGCCTTCCCTGCGGATCCCGAGGAGGAGCCTCGAGCCGAGGAGCTCGATGCCCTCCAGTATGACTCTCCTGCGAAGGAGCACTTTACTGTACCGGTTCCTCCGATGCTGGAACGACTTCTCTTCCGCATGTGGGAGAGCCCGGCGTCGTCGCCGGTTTTAAGCAAGCGGGTCGATGCCATATATCGAGTCCACAAGAGCCCTGGCTTCCAGAAAGCACAGCTGCCGCACCATTCCATGGTGGTGGAATCGGCCATGCATCGGCTCAAGAGCCAGAAGATGCACTCCTCGGTGCCTCCCGGCAGGGAAGCCCGCAGCCTGGATGGCATCGGTAAGAAGTGTTTTCAGGGCTCTATGCTTGCTTGTCGGGTCCAGACTTACCAGCTCTACATGGGCATGTATCTCCGGGACCTGGCTAAAGAACTAGCCGGATTCTCTGCTGGTCTCTCCGAGGAACCTTTGCGGAGGTTCCTGGCCCTGTCCACTGGTATTCGTGAGTGCTCCAAGTTCATTTCTCGAGCAGCCTATGATGGCTTCGAGGCATCGGCTCGAGTGGCCGCAGCCGGCATCGGAGCCCGCCGCCAGGCTTGGCTCCAGTCATCCGACCTCGAGCCCTGGGTGCAGGACAAGTTGGTCGATGTCCCCTGCAGAGGTGATAACCTCTTTGGTAAACCTATGGACGAGAAGGCTGCCCAGCTCGAGACAGAGACTCTCACCAGGACTCGGCTCTCCAGGAAAACCTCTGCCCCTTCCCAGAAGAAGAAGGGCTCGGGGAAGAAGCCCTTTTACCCGAGGAAGGCGGCTGCCTATAAACACTACCCCCATTATCAGGCCTCCGCAGCTCCCCATCAGGGTCAGCAGGCCAAGGGATGGGGTAACGGATCCCGCAGGCAGCAAGCCCCCAAGCCTGCGCCACCGGCCCCTGCTCCGCAGGGTGGGGGTTTTTGACTCGTTCAGCATAGCCTCTCCCCCTCCGCTGGTTCCTCTCTGCACGGGAGGCCGGCTGGTCCACTTTGCCCACAGGTGGTCCAACATCACGTCAGATGCCTGGGTGCTCCACATAGTCCGAGAGGGCTATCTTCTGCACTTCCACCAGGTACCTCCCCCCTACTTTCCAGGGGAGCCTCTGCGAACCCCTCTCCACCGGGACTTGCTCCTTCAGGAGTTGGCAAGTCTTATTCGGGAACAGGCAGTGGAGCCGGTGCCCCACCACCTGCGGGGGTCACGGTTTTTATTCCCGGTACTTCCTGGTACCAAAGCGGACTGGAGGCCTCAGACCCATCCTAGACTTGCGGAACCTCAACAAGTTCCTGGAGAGGGAAAGGTTCAAGATGCTTACCCTTGGAATCCTGCTGCCCTACCTCCAGCAGGGAGATTGGCTATGCTCCTTGGATCTAAAGGATGCCTATATTCACATCCTCATTCACCCCAGCCACCGACAATACCTAAGGTTTGTGGTGGCGGGCAATCATTACCAATACAGAGTACTGCCCTTTGGCCTATCCTCCGCACCACGAGTCTTCACAAAATGTCTCGCAGTGGTAGCGGCTTATCTCCGGCTTCAAGGCCTCTTCGTCTTTCCGTACCTGGACGACTGGCTCATCAGGGCCACGGAGGCCACTCACGCCACGCAGCGTACTGTGGCTCTGCTCCAGTACTTGGGCTTTGTCATAAACTTCGAGAAGTCCACTCTGCTCCCCTCTCAGGACCTCGAGTTCATCGGCGCCAGGTTGGACACGCTTCAGGCGCGGACTTTTCTGCCGCTCGACAGGGCTCAACGGCTCATGGCTCTCACCAGCCGTTTTCACAGCCATCCCCGGGTCTCGGCCCGGCTCTTCCTGAAGCTGCTCGGCCATATGGCGTCCACGGTCCATGTGACCCCCAATGCCCGCCTGAACATGCGGCCGGCTCAGTGGTGCCTTCGCTCTCAATGGCGTCAGGCCTCGGGGAGACTGGCGCACTCGGTACGCATCTCCAGTCCGCTAGTCTCTTCTCTGCGATGGTGGCTTCACCTACCCAACCTAGTGCTCGGAATGCTTTTCCAGTCTCCTCCGCCGGTTCAGGTTCTGACGACCGACGCTTCTCTCCTGGGTTGGGGAGCACATTGCCAGGGGTCATGTACTCAGGGTCTCTGGACCCCGTGGGAATCTGCCCAGCAGGTCAACTTCCTGGAGCTCAGGGCCATTCGCCTGGCTCTAAGGGCCTTCTCCCACCTCACATCTCACCAGTCTGTGCTGGTCCAGACGGACAATCAAGTTGCTATGTTCTACGTGAACAAGCAGGGGGGCACGGGCTCCTTCCTTCTCTGCCGGGAAGCACAAAAGCTCTGCGCTTGGGCCGTCGGCCGGGGAATCCTCCTCAAAGCTGTCTATCTCCCAGTTCAAGAAAATCACCTGGCAGACAAACTGAGCAGAATCCTCCAACCGCACGAGTGGCGATTGGACCCGTTGGTGGTTCAACGGATCTTCCTGCGGTGGGGCCTCCCCACACTGGATCTCTTTGCCAGTCCTCTGAACAGGCAACTTCCTCGATTCTGCTCTCGGGAACCGCATCCCCTCCGAGTGGCGGCGGATGCTTTTCTGCTCTCATGGTCCACGGGCCTTCTGTATGCCTTCCCTCCCATGCCGCTGGTGTCTCGTACTCTTTTCAAGGTTCTCCAGGACAAGGCCTCCGTGATCCTGATCGCTCCCCGGTGGCCCCGGCAACCGTGGTTCCCGCTTCTGATGCAGCTGGCGGTGGATACCCCGTTGCCTCTGGGGTTTCAACCTGACCTCCTGACCCAGGATCAGGGGTCTCTCCTACACCCCAACCTCAGATCTCTCCATCTGATGGCCTGGCTGCTGAAAGGGTAGTCCTTGCTCCCCTCCTGTTGTCTCCGGAGGTGGAGGAAGTCGTGCTGGCTTCCAGGCGACCCTCTACCCGGAAATCCTACGCCCTTAAATGGCGTCGCTTTTCCAACTGGAGTGCCCAACGGTCTCAAGATCCCTTCTCCTGCCCGGTGTCGGTGGTCTTACAGTACTTGCTTTCCCTCTCCAATCTTGGGCTTAAGTCCAACTCGGTCAAGGTTCACCTCAGTGCTATTTCGGCACATCATGTGCCGGTGGAAGGCAGGCCTCTTTCCGGCCACCCCCTCGTGGCTCGGTTCTCCCGCGGCCTCCTTCTTCTCAAACCACCATTGCGCCCCCCAGCCCCTGACTGGGACCTGAACGTGGTTTTACAGCGGATCACCTGCCCGCCTTTTGAACCCATGGCTACCTGTCCTCTCCGTTTTCTCTCTTGGAAAACCTTATTTCTGGTAGCCCTCACTTCCGCTAGACGCGTTAGTGAGCTGCAGGCCCTGGTGTCTGATCCTCCCTACACTCGGTTCTACAAGAATAGGGTAGTCCTGCGGACTCACCCTAAGTTTCTTCCAAAAGTGGTCTCCCCTTTTCACATCAATCAGGAGGTGGTGCTTCCGACCTTCTTTCCCAGGCCTCACTCCAGCCGAGCTGAGAGGGTCTTGCATACCCTGGACTGTAGAAGAGCGCTGAACTTCTACCTTGATCGTACGCGGGAGCACCGTAAGACGGTTCAGCTCTTCCTGTCTTACGACCCTAATAAATTGGGGCTCCCTGTCTCCAAGCGCACTCTGTCCATCTGGGTAGCTGACTGTATCGCTTGGACTTATGCGGCGGCAGGCCTCTCGTTGGAGAGTCGAGTCACCGCTCATCGGGTTCGGGCGAAGGCTGCGTCAGTGGCTTACCTCTGCTCTGTTCCATTGGCAGACATCTGCCGGGCCGCTACTTGGTCTTCGAGCCAGACTTTCGCGGCCCATTACTGCCTCGAGAGGGAGTCCCGCAGGGACAGTGCTTTCGGACAGGCAGTCCTCCGTAATCTCTTCGAGGTTTAGGCAACTCCTACCCTCCATCCCGGATGTTGGGCTACCGGTTGGAGATTACTCAGAGAAGATTCCTTCCTTCTGTGCTGCTGAGCTAGAGGGAGCTCATTTTTGTGCTTAGGGTCTCCGGTAGCCTTAAGCTGGGGAGTCCCATATGTGAGGACTGACTTCCTGCTTGGTCCTGTAGAAAGCGTAGTTACTCAGCTGTAACAGGTGTTCTCCAGGAGCAGCAGGAATCAGTCCTCACAACCCTCCCTCCTCCCCTTGGAGTTGCAATCTTCTGATTTAGTTTTTGCAATTTTTTTGCTGTCTTTTCGCTATGTCATCAGACTGGCCAAGATGGCACCTTTGGGCGGGAAGGGGACCGCGCATGCGCGCTGCAATTCCCAAAGGCTTTCTTTGAAAGCTGGGGAAAATTGCTCCGCGAGGGCTCCGTCGGCGCCGACGTTACCCATATGTGAGGACTGTTTCCTGCTGCTTCTGGAGAACACCTGTTACAGGTGAGTAACTACGCTTTCCTGCTGCTCCTGGAGAACACCTGTTACAGGTGAGTAACTACTCTAACTACACTAGTTCCCTTTTTTCCTTTAGAGATCTTCTGTGTTTGTCTCATGCTGGTCAGAGTGACTTGTGATATGTTCGATATAGCAGCGAGATCCTCTGCAATGAGTATTGGTACCTAGAGACTGTTATGGCTGTGGGCAGGAGCAGCTTGCTGACATGCTGTGCTGTGAAGAAAATTTCTTTGGAGACAAGGTTCAAGAGGCTGCTACCATGATCAAGCAGCATAGCCACATTTTGCAAACCCTCTCCAGGCATACTAGCATCCTTCACTTCTAGGAGGTTCCAGAGGAGATCCTATTACTTGCACAAGTGTAGGTAAACTTTTCTTTCACCCTCTTCCCAAACAAAACAGGCCACCTGCTCCCATACCAGGCAGCAGAGGTCTCAGAAGGCTTATCAGACTCCTCAACCAAAACCAAAGGACAGGATTTTGATTGACTTCTCAATTATGTAGCCAGTCTACCTGTACCTCAGGCGAACATCTTTTCAGTATTGAGAAGGGAGGCTCACTGATTTTACAGATGGCTCTTATTCTCCGGAACAAGCAAGAAGTCAGTCCTCACATATGGGTGACGCCGGCACCAACGGAGCCCGCACGGAAGCATCTCCCCAGCTTTCAGAGAAAGCTTTTGGGAGATGCACCATGCATGTGTGGTCCACTTCCTGCCCAAGAGTGTCATCTTGCTTCTGTCTTCTTTTTTCCACAGAGCCCTTCGGATGTTGTCGTTTTTTCCCTGGAAACAGTCTGATTTTTTTATAGTTAAAATTTGTCCGGTTTGCCTACCGGTTCCTTCCCACCCCGAGCCAGCTCGACTTGGTGTCGCTCCGCGGGTTCGTCTGTCCATTTTTCACTTTTTTCATCGGGGTTCACCTTGACCAGCATTTGTGCCCTTTTTCAGCCGGAAGGCAGGACCCCCCCTCCCCCCTTTTCCGATGGTCTCAAGTGGCTTCAATAAGTGTGGCAAAGTTATGTCACTTATGGACCCACACTGCTGCTGCTGCCTCCGATGCTTTGGACCGGAGCACAACTCCTCCAACTGTGAGTTCTATACAACAACGACCCCAAAGGCCTTAAAGAGTCACCATCAGCAGCAGGAAATATTTTTTCACAAATCCAACTCCGCCGTGGAGTCTCCATTAACACCACTCTCCAGGACCCCCTCCGATATCTCGGTGCCCCATGAAGCCAGGGCTGCCTCGGAGTCCTGTGGCCACAGTTCCTCAGAGCAGAAGTTCCCAGAGGTGGAGCATAAGAAGAAGAAATCCTCTAAGACTGCCATGGAGGATGGTTCCTGGAAGAAGATGAAATCACACTCCAGGTCCCGCAGTCCCAGGTGTGAGTCGGGGCAGGAGCAGCCCTCCAAGTTACCCCACAAGGAGTCGTCTGTTCCAGCTGACCGGCCTCATTGAGGACTCCCTCGACATTACAGACAGTGGGCCTGAAACCCTCGGTGCCCGTGTCGAAGGCTGTGAGCCAACTGGCATGGAGACCAGAATGGCAGCCCTAGAAAGCAGTATATCTGCCCTAGTGGCCATGCAGCGGGCATTTATGTCCAGCTCGTCCGGTTCATCCACCCTGATGACAGGACCCTTGACATCGAGCCAGTCCTCGAGCGCCACTGGCCTTGAGAGAGCCCCAGGCCCTGGTCAAGGTCCCAGTCCCTTTCCTCAGAACACCAGTCCTTCTCGGTGAGCACACATGGCTCGGACCGACAATCCTTAAGTGGTCCTGCACCACAGAGAGCAGTGTTCTTTGGACCTACAGGATGTCTCACAGGAAAATTCATTGTAGAGAAACACCACTTCTAGCATTGCCTTTTGGTCTGGGGTTTGCGCATTGAGTTTTCATCAGATGTCTAGCCATTTTCGTAGCATTTCTATGCAGACTGGCATTGCATGTTTTTCCCTAATTGGATGGTTGGCTTCTCAGTAGCACCGCTCAGAAAGGAGTTCAAGAATCCATATGCATCACCATTCGGGTGCTGGAACTACTAGGCTTCATCATAAATTTCCCAAATCCCAATTGAATCCTTCCCACCAATTGGAATTCATTGGAGCCTGCTAGATACAACACAGGGAGAGTCTTTCTACCTCCAGACAGACTCTTTCAATTGGTGCAGCAGGTAAAGGATATTCAACTGAGTCAGCAGGTATCAGCAAGAACCATGTTGAAAATGTTAGGCTACATGGCCTCCACAGTTCATCACTCCCATGACTTGTCGATCATTTGAGGCATTCACAATGGACCCTAAGCACCCAGTAGAGACAATCCAATCAAAGGCTCTGAAACGTAATCGTCTTCACAAGGCCTCTCTGGGAGTCTTTGCTAGTGGATGCACTCTTTTTCAAGAACCACCATATCAGTGACTGATGTGTCGAAGTTGTACTGGGGCCTCATCTCAATGGGTTTCACACCCAGGGTTTGTGGTCCTTCCAGGAGAGTGTCCAACAGATCAATTTCCTGGAACTGAGGGTAATTGTGAAAATACTAAAGACTTTCAGAGATCAATTGACCAATCAAATTTTCCTGATCCAGATGAATAATCAAGTAGCAGTGTTTTACATCAACAAGCACGGAGGAACAGGTTCATCTCCTGTGTTGAGAAACTGTCAAATTGTAGAAGTTTGCCATCTTTCACGGGATGACGCTATGGGTAACTTATCTGGCAGGAATGACAACAGTTTGGCAAACAGATTTAGCAGAGTCCTTTGTCCTCATGAATGGATTTTCAGTTGAGACGTAGCATTGACTCTTTTGGGAATGGGGCACCTCCTTGATAGATCTCTTTGCAACTCCCCAGAACAAGCAAGTCCTACAGTTATGCTTCAGGGCATGGACACTTGGCAAACTAGCCTCTGATACCTTCTTCCTTCATTGGTGAGAGGGTCTCCTTTATGCATATCCACTTATTCTTCTTGTAGCAAAAACTCCTGAAGCTCTAATACAACGAAGGCAATATGATTCTCATTGTACCTTTCTTGCCTAGGCAGCCTTGGTGTTTCCCTTCTTCAGGATCTCTCCATCCAGAAGCCACTGTGTCTGGGCACTTCTCCAACCCTAATTTTGCAGGACCAGGGCAGATCTATGCATCCCAGTATCAAGTCCCTAGCCCTCACAGCTTGGATGTTGAGAGGCTAGAACTCGGTGCCTTGAACCTACCGATGGGAGTAACTAATGTTACCTTGATTTCCAGGAGAGTTTCTACTAGAACATCCAATGCTTTCAAGTGGTACAGGTTTGCTTTCTGGTGTGAGGGACAGGCCTTGAATCTATTCTACACCTCTCGCAGTCTGCCTTAAAAAAACAACAACTTGGTAAAGGTTTACTGCAGTGCAATTGGCACTTATCACCATGTAGAAAGGAAGCCCATCTCTTTACAGTCTTTAGTTGTTCAGTTCATGCAATGCCTGCTTCTATTGAAGTCTCCCCTCAAACCGCCAGTTATATGATGGGATCTCAATGTGGTTTTAACTCAGCTGATGAAAGCTCCTTTTGAGCCACTAAATACTTGTGAATTAAAGTTTCCTAACCTGGAAGGTCTTAGTTTTGGTGGCAGATACTTCAGCATGAGCTCCAGGCTCTAGTAGTGGATTCATTTTTCATTATGTTTTTTCATAATAGAGTGGTGCTATATACTCATCCTTAATTCCTTCCAAAGGTGGTTTCAGAATTCCACCTTAACTAGTCAGTAGTCCTACCAGCCTTTTTCTCCAAACCCCATTCCCACAAAGGGGAATGAGCACTGCACACCTTAAACTGCAAGAGAGCCTTGACCTTTTATTTGAAGTGACCAAAAGTCTTTAGAAAGTCAACCCATCTTTTTGTTTCTTTTAATCCTGGAGGAATGGGAATTGCTGTGAGCAAATGCACACTTTCAATTTGGCTAGAAGATTGCATCTCTTTTGCTTATTCCCAGCAGGCATGAGGGCTGCCTTTTATTTTAAAAAAAATCTTGGCTCAAAAAACAATTTACTGTCAGCTTGTTGCAACATATTTAATTCCCTGTAGCTAGGAATTCCCAAATAGAGAAAATGAAGTTACTCATCTTTAACAGGTGTTCTCCATGGACAGCAGGATAAGTTTTCACTACCTTCCCTCCTCTCCTTTTAGTTGGCTGGCTAAGCATTATAGAGATTGAGCTCCTCAGGTGTGGCGGCAGCAGACGAGAATTGCTGCGTATGCACTGAGAACTTTCTAAAAGCTTCTAGAAAGGTAACTTGGGAAGTCCCCCCCCCCCCCCACATGGGCTCCATCGATGATGATATCCAAATATGAGGACTACGTATCAATGTAGAACACCTGTTACAAGTGAGTAACCTTGTTTTATGGCATTTATGCCACCTATTGGTAACCACCTAAGCAGTTTCAATACCAATATACATAATAAAACTTCAAAGGCATACAGAAAACAAATCACTAAACAACGGCCAGTTCACAAATTAAAAGCTTTCTGAGAAAAATAAGCTTTATGACTCTTACAAAATGTCATTACACACTAGATCACGCATGATCTAGGGTGACGAGTTCCATAGTAGAAGTACCCTAATTGGCAAAACATTCTGACAGGTTAATTCATTACACTCTTCAGCCACAGGGGTGACACAGAGCAGTCCTCGAGACATAGAATATAAAACATGTCTGGGAAAATACAATGAATGAGAAAAAGTCAGTCGAAATCAGAGACCAGAGCAGGGGATGTCAGCCCAGTCCTCGGGACACACAAAGTCAATCAGGTTTTCAGGATAACCACAATGAATATGCATAAGAAATTTGCATACAAGGGAGACAGTTCATGTAAATTTCTCTCAAGCTTATTCATTGTGGTTATCCTGAAAACCTGACTGAATAGGTGTGTTCTGAGGATTGGGGTGAGAACTCCTGGATTAGTCATGCATTTAAACTGGACCCTAAAAGCCACTAATAACCAATGGAGTTCAGTTAATTCTCCAGGAACAAGCAGGAAGTCAGTCCTCACATATGGGTAATGTCAGCACTGACTGAGCCCTCGCAGAAGCATCCCCCCCAGCTTTCACAGAAAGCCTTTTGGCGATGCTACCCAACCATGTGTGGTCCCCTTCCCGTCCAAGGGTGCCAAAAGTTGATTTTTTTTCTCCTGAGTTTCATACTCGCCACCGGTACTGCACTGGTACTGTTCCTGCCACCCGACTTTGCTGTCTCGGCATCGAGTTCAGGTCCCTTTTTGTAGTTTTTCATTTTTGGCGTCTTCGCACCTCTTTTCCAACTGGCAGCCCGGCAGGTCTTCGACCTCGCTGCGGTACTTTTTTCCCTCATGGCTGCCAGTGCTTCAAGAAGTGTGATCAGTGTACCAAAATTTTCTCCAGGAACAAGCAGAAAGTCAGTCCTCACATATGGGTGACGTCAGCGCCGATGGAGCCCTCGTACAGAGCAATTCCCCACCTTTCAAAGAAAGCCTTTGGTATTGCATCACGCATGCGCGGTCCCCTTCCCGCCCAAGGGTGCCATCTTGCTCAGTCTCCCTTTTTCCACGGAGCCCAACTGACGTACTCCAACTTCCCTCATGGAAAAAGTGCATCAAAACTACTGAAGATTCTCTTCTTCAGCCCGGTTCAACACCGGTTCCCCTTCCCGCCTTGGCTTTGGTACACCGGTATCGAGTCTGGTCACTCTTTTTCGGTTTTTGCCCTTAGTGGCTAGTGTTTGCGCTCTTTTTTTCTTTTTCACTGGCATCCAGGTCGTTTGACCTCACAGGGGCCCTTTTTCCCCCGATGGCTGCCAGCGGGTTTAAAAAGTGTAATCGGTGTAAAAGATTGTCTCTCACTGACACACACGACTGCTGTATCTGCTACCTCAGGCCCGACCATGACCCGAAGGTCTGCGGCCCGTGTGGCAAGCTGTCTTCCAAGGCACTTAGAAGTAGGCAGCAGCAGCGTGAAAGGATTTTTTCAGAGTCTGCATCCACCCGGGTCCGGACCTCTTCAGAAGCCTCGACGTCTCGGGAGCTATCTGACTCCGAGCATCGTTGGGGGTCTGGGCAAACCAGAGGAAGAAAAAACCTGTGAGGGCGGTGTCGGATGCCTCTCATCAGCCTGGATCCTCGCCGGCCAGGTCGCGGAGTCTTGACCGCCGCCCCGGGTCCTCGGAGTTGGAGCGGCCTGCAAAGGTGCCTTGCACGGAGCCGGAGACGTCAAGGAAGGTAACTGCTGTTGTCCTCGTTGACTCTCCAACAGGAGAACCAGCGTCGGGACCCGACCTGGAGGCTGCGAAGCCTTCTGAGCTCGGTCTCAGGTTGGCGGCCCTGGAGCGCAGCATGTCTGCATTTTTGGAGCAGCAGTGGGCGCTGATGGCTGGTCTCACCGGTCCATCCGCCCCAACCACCGGGACCTCGATGTCTAAGTCGACCCCGGAGGCCGAGCCGATCCTTGAGACTCTTCGGACTCGGGTTGATCCTCGGCAGAGGTCTCCCTCAACCTCCCGTTCGGGACCAAGATCATTGACGCCGGTGCCCTCAGCGTCGGGGCGGGCGAGACCGAAGCCCTCATGGCCGGAGCCCATCTATTCCTCCTCGGAGGACTCGGCATGGGAAACGGAAGATGAGGAGTCCCCGGACCCCCACCGGACCCGGTATGTCCCATCGGACTCGCCGGGTTCTGAGCCTCGGAGAAGATCCCTCCCCCCCCCCCCCCAGAGGATACCTGGTTCTTGGACTTCATCAGGGACATGGCCAAGGCTTTGGCATTCCCGGCGGACTCTGAGGAGGAGTTTCGAGCAGAGGAGCTCGAAGCCCTCCAGTATGACTTTCCCCCTCGGGAAGCCCTTACGGTACCGGTTCCTCCGATGTTGGAATGGCTGATGCTCCGCATGTGGGAGTCACCGGCCTCAATGCCGGTTCTCAGCAAGCAGGTCAATTCCATCTATCGAGTCCGCAAGAGCCCTGGGTTCCAGAAAGCACAGCTGCCACACAACTCCATGGTTATGGCACAGGCCAAAAAACGCACTCCTCGGTGCCTCCTGACAGGGAAGCCCGGAACCTGGACACCCTCGGTAGAAAGTGCTATCAGGGCTCGATGCTGTCATGCTGAGTCCAAACATACCAGTTGTACATGGGCATGTACTTGCGGGACCTGGCAAAGGAGATTGTCGGGTTCTCAGATGGCTTCTCCGAGGAACCTTTGTAGCGCTTCAAGAACTTGTCCACTGGGATTCGGGAGTGCTCGAAGTTTGTCTCGAGCAGCTTATGACGGCTTTGAGGCCTCGGCCCGAGTAGCCGCAGCTGGCACCGGTGCCCACCCCCAGGCGTGGCTAATGTCATCGGACCTGGAGCCATGGGTTCAGGACAAGTTGATTGATGTCCCTTGCCAGGGTGACAACCTCTTTGGAAAACCCATGACTGAGAAGGCTGCTGAAATCGAGTCCGAGTACTTGACCCAGACAAGACTATCCAAGAAGACTTCTGCCCCTTCTAAAAAGAAGGGCTCGGGTAAAAAGCTCTTTTTCCCGAGGAAGGCTGTTGCTTACCGCAACTACCCCATTCAGCAGGCCAAGGGACAGGGGCATGGCCCGCATAAGCAGAAGACCCCCAAGCCTTCGGCCCTAGCTCCAACCCAGCCGGGAGGGGGTTTTTGACTGCCAAAGCATAGTCTCTCTCCAACCAAGGGTGAGGTCCTGCACAGGAGGAAGGTTGAGCCTTTATACCCACAGGTGGCCAACAATCACCACAGATACCTGGGTCCTTCAAATAGGCCAAAGGGGCTATTTGCTCCACTTCAACCAGGTACCTCCCTCCTTCTTTCCAGGAGAGCCTCTCAGATCCCCTCTATACGGGGACCTCCTCTTGCAGGAGTTGGCCGGTCTTCTAGAGGATCAGGCGGTGGAACCGGTGCCCCACCACCTGCAGGGACAAGGCTTCTACTCCAGGTATTTTCTGATACCAGAGTGAACAGGGGGCCTCAGACCCATCCTCGACCTGCGAAACTTAAAACAAGTTCCTGGTGAGGGAAAAGTTCAAGATGCTTTCCCTTGGAATATTGCTGCCTTACCTCCACCAGGGAGATTGGCTATGCTCCTTATACCTGAAGGATGCCTACACGCACATCCTCATACATCCAGACCACAGACAATATCTCAGATTTGTAGTGGGAAGAAAACATTTTCAGTACAGAGTACTACCATTTGGCCTAGCCTCTGCTCCCAGAGTGTTTACTAAATGCCTGGTGGTAGTGGCGGCCTTCCTCAGGAACCAAGGGATTTTTGTCTTCCCTTACCTAGATGACTGGCTCATCAGGGCCCAGTCACCTCAGGAGACCCAACAGGCCACAGCTCGCACTATCAACATGCTACAGCATTTAGGCTTTGTCATAAATCAAGCACTTTGTTCCCCACTCAAAACTTAGAGTTCATAGCAATAAGACTAGACACCCTTCAGGCAAAGGCACAGAAACGTCTGGTGCTGGTGCTCCAAGTCAGCCACAAGTCTCAGATCTCAGCGAGACGCTTTCTACGCCACCTGGGCCACATGGCCTCCACGATACATGTGACCCCAAACGCCCGTCTCCACATGAGGACAGCTCAGTGGTGCCTCAGAGATCAGTGGACACAAGCCACAGGACGACTCTGAGACAGGATCAGAGTTTCCAAACGACTGATGAAGTCGTTAGCGTGGTGGCTTCAGCCACCCAACCTGCTCGAAGGCATGCCTTTTCAGCCTCCCTCGCACATATGAGTGCTGACAACAGATGCCTCCCTGCTGGACTGGGGAGCCCATTGCCAGGGATTATGCACTCAGGGGTCCGTAGTCTCCTCAGGAGAGTACACACCAGATCAACCTCTTAGAGCTTCAGGCGATTCGCCTAGCTCTTCAAACCTTCTCTCATGTTCTCTCACATCAGTCTGTCTTGGGGCAGACCGGCAATCAGGTAGCAGTGTTCTACGTGAACAAGCAGGGGGAGGTACAGGGTCCCGTCTCCTATGTCAGGAAACACTCGACCTCTGCTGCTTTGCAATCCGGCAGGGCATGTCTCTCGAAGCAGTTTATCTGCCAGGTCAGGAGAACTTCCAGGCAGACAAGCTAAGCAGGATTCTTCAACCTCATGAATGGCAACTGAATCTGGAAGTGGCCCAGCAGATCTTCCACTGCTGATGGCATCCGTCCATAGATCTCTTTGCCAGTCCACAAAATCACCAGTTGCCCAGCTTTTGCTCCAGACAGCCACACTCTCAGAGGGTGGCTGCAGATGCTTTTCTGATCTTCTGGTTAGTGGGCCTCATGTATGCGTTTCCTCCCACGTCTCTGGTGGCCCGGACTCTGTTCAAAATCCTTCGGGACAAGGCCTCTGTCATTCTGGTAGCCCCCAGATGGCCAAGACAGCATTGGTTTCCGCTTCTCCTCCAGCTGGCAGTGGAGGCCCCACTCCCTCTGGGGACGCAGCCTGACCTCCTGTCCCAGGAGCAGGGCTCGCTCCTACATCCCAACCTCAAGTCCCTCAATCTGATGACATGGCTGCTGAAAGGGTAGTGCTGGCTCCTCTCCTCATACCTAAGAATGTTGAAGAAGTGTTACTGGCCTCAAGGAGACAGTCCACTAGGAAAACCTATGCCTTCAAGTGGCACAGGTTTGAGGTGTGGTGTACCCAGCACAATGAAAACCCTTTCTCTTGCCTTGTACCAGTGGTGCTGCAGTACCTGCTTCACCTCTCAAAATTAGGTCTTAAGTCTAACTCTGTCAGGGTCCACCTGAGTGCTTTGTCAGCCCACCACTCTTCAGTGGAAGGATAACCTCTTTCGGCTGACCCCTTGTCCAGATTCCTTAGAGATCTACTTCTACTAAAACCCTTAGTTCGTCCCCCGGCAACCAAGTGTGATTTGAATGTGGTCTTCGAGCAGCTTACTCGCCCACCTTGTGAGCCAATGTCTACTTGCCGTCTGCGCTTCCTCTCCTGGAAGGTGCTCTTCCTGTTGGCACTTACATCTGCCAGACGAGTGAGTGAGCTGCAAGCTCTTGTTTCGGATAGACCGTAGACAAGGTTTTATAGGAACAGAGTGGTCCTTCGCACCCACCCCAAGTTCCTTCCGAAAGCGGTCTCTTCATGCCACCTCAACCAAGAGGTGGTTCTTCCAACCTTCTTTCCCAGACCGCATACCAGCTGGGCAGAGGCAGTCCTGCATACCCTTGATTGTAAGAGGACATTGGCCTTCTACCTGGAGCATACGTGGGGACATCAAAGGGCTACTCAGCTCTTCATCTCTTATGAACCTAGTAGGCTGGGGCTACCTGTCTCCAAGCGCACGTTGTCCACCTGGGTGGCAGACTGCATTGCCTGGGCGTACAGGGCGGCCGACCTCCCCTTGCAGGGAGGGCCGAATCACGGCCCACCATGTCAAAGCTAAGGCCTCATCAGTGGCTCACTTCCACTCTGTTCCGCTGGCAGACATCTGCCGTGCTGCCACCTGGTCTTTGGGCCAGACCTTTGCAGCCCATTACTGCTTGGATAGGGAGTCCTGACGAGACAGTGCTTTCGGCCAGGCGGTACTCCGTAACTTATTTGAGGTATAGGCAACTCCTACTCTCCGGCCCTTTGGTGTCAAGCTACCATAGGTGTTAAGTTCTCTGCTGAATTCCTATCACAGTTGCTGCGTCTCTTCTAGAGGGAGCCATTTTTTAGTTATGGGTTCTCGGTAGCCTATAGCTAGGGAGTCCCATATGTGAGTACTGACTTCCTGCATTTTCCTGGAGAAAGCGTAGTTACTCACCTGTAAAAGGTGTTCTCCAGGGACAGCAGGAATCAGTCCTCACGACCCTCCCTCCTCCCCTGGAGTTGCAGTCTTCTTATTATCTTTTGTTCATTTTGCCATCTCTTTAGCTATGTCATTTGACTGAGCAAGATGGCACCCATGGGCGGGAAGGGGGCCCCGCATGCATGATGCAATCCCAAAGGCTTTCTTTGAAAGCTGGAGAATTGCTCCGCATGAGGGCTTTGTCGGCGCTGAAGTCACACATACTTGCTGTCCCTGGAGAACACCTGTTACAGGTGAGTAACTACGCTATGTCCTTGACCGACACACATGACTACTGCCTTTGCCGCCTTGGGCCGGACCACAAACCTGCAGCATGTGGTCTCTGCAAAAAGATATCCAGCAGCAGCATGATAAGTTTTTCTCCGAGACCCCAGTGCCTCCGAAGGCCAGGGCCTTATCTGAAGCCACAACATTTCAGGTGGGCCCCTCTGAGCCTGAGTGGTGCCATGGTTCTTCAGAAAGGTGGTTTCCCTCGAGGGAACCCAAGAAGAAGAAAACCTCAAAGGTATCGTCCCTGGATGGATCTGACAGGCCAGGTACGTCCTGAGCCAGGTCTCGCAATCTGAGACGCTCGCTGGGGGATCGGAGAGGGAATGGCCTTCCAAGGTCCCCTGAAAGGAATCGTCCTCAGACCGGCCTCGGTCGCCAGACACCATCCTCGTCAAGGGCTCCCATTCGGGGGAACCGGTGTCTGGCCTGAGTCCCAAGGTGCTCTCGCCAATGGCTGCGGAGCCTTCTGGCTTGGAGTCTAGAATGGTGACCCTGGAGTGCAGTTTGTCTGCCTTCATGGACCAGCTGTGGGTGCTGTTGGTCCGGTATTACTGGTTCATCCGCCCCGCCCACCGGGCCCTTGACTCGAAGACGTTCCCTTTGGCCTCGAGTCGATCCTCGGCAGCGGTCTTGATCCAATTCCCGCTCAACGGGGCTGTGATCATCCCCAGCCAGTGTACTTGTTGCTGGCCGTGGGCCGGGATCAGTCCCATTGCCCACGGACCATTTATTTATTTATTTAGCTGTATTTATATCCCGCTTTTCACCGGGTCAAAGCGGTCAATTGGGAGATACATTTAACACGAGGGGATATAACACACATACGCTAATACTTACAGGGAACATGGGCAATGGAGGGTTAAGTGGCTTGCCCAAGACCACAAGGAGTACCTATAGGACTAGAAATCCCAGTCCCTCCGGCCTGAGATTGCTGTCCCCAGGTGGGACTTGAACCCCCGGCCCTCTGGCCTGAAGTACCTTGTCCTAACCACTAGGCCACTCCTCCCTCCCTCTGGACCATCCCTCCTCTATGGACTACTCCAAGTGGGGAGACAGAGGATGAGCTTGACACCCGTCGCCACCGCAATGTCCCATCAGACTCTCCTGCTTCGGAGCCCCGGCACCAGTCTTTACCGGAGGACCTGGGGTTCCTTGACTTCATCAAGGACATTTTCAAGGCCCTAGCATTCCCGACTGAATCGGAGGAGGACCCTTAGGCGGATGAGTTAGAAATCCTCCAGTACGAGGCCCCTCTGAGGGAATCGCTCACGGTGCCCAACCCTCCCATCCTGGAATGGCTAATGCTCGGCTTGTGGGAAACAACAGCATCGGTGCCGGTGGAGAGCAAGCAGCTTGACTCGATGAATCAAGTCTACCGGAACCCGGGCTTTCAGAAGTCACAGCTGCCGCACATCTCCATGGTAGTGGAGTCGGCTATGCATCAACTGAACAGTCAGAAGACACATTCTTGGTGCCCCCCCTCCACCGGCAGGGAGGCACGCACCTTGGATGCCCTCATCGGCTGCATCCAGGCCTACCAGCTGTACAAGGGCATGTACCTGAGAGACCTGGCGAAGGAACTCACCGGGTTCTCAGCTGGTCTGTCCGAGGAACCCCTGCAGCGGTTCAGGAACCTGGCCAAGGCCATCCATGAGTGCTCCAAGTTTGTGTCTTGGACAGCCTATGACGGATTCAAGTCGGCGGCTCGAGTAGAAGTGGCAGGCATTGGTGCCCGACATCAGGCTTGGCTACAGTCGACCGACCTCAAGCAGTGGGTTCAGGACAAATTGGTCGATGTCCCATGCCAAGGAGAGAACCTCTTTGGCAAGCCCATGACCAGCAAAGCTGCCGAGCTTGAGACTGAGTTCATGATGAGGACCAGGCTCTCCAAAAAGACTGCTGCTCCTTCCCGACGAAAGGGCTTGGGTAAAAAGCCCTTCTACCTGAGGAAAGGGGCTGCTTACAGAAACTACCCACCTTTTCAGACCTCCCTGGCTCCCCAACAGGGTCAGCAGGCCAAGTATATGGACATGGCCCTTGTCAGCTGAAGACTCCGAAACACCAGGCGTCAGCCCCGGCCCAGACAGGGGGGAGCTTTTGATTCCTTGGGCATAGTCTCTTCATCCCAAGGAGGTCAGCAGCCCACGGGGGGATGTCTGATCCACTATGCTTCTCCATCTGACTCAAACACCTCCCCCTTATTTTCCGGGAGAGCTCCTCAGGTCTCCCCTCCACCGGGACCTTCTACTGAAGGAGCTTGCAGGTCTTCTCAAGGACAAAGCGGTGGAACCAGTGCCCCACCATCTCAAGGGCAGGAGGTTCTACTCCACGTACTTCCTCGTACGAAAAAGAACAGGAGGCCCAAGGCCCATCCTCGACCTGCGCAACCTGAACAAGTTCCTGGTGAGGGAAAAGTTCAAGATGCTCTCCCTTGGAATATTGCTGTCTTACCTCCAGCAGGGAGATTAGCTATGCTCCTTGGATCTGAAGGATGCCTATGGCTATATCCTCATTCACCCCAACCACAGGCAGTACCAGCAGTTCGTGGTGGGGGCGGGCACTACCAGTATAGTGTGCTGCCTTTTGGCTTGGCTTCTGTCCCAAGGGTCTTCACAAAATGCCCGGTAGTCATGGCCCTTTTCTCCACCTCCAGGGGGTCTTTGTCTTCCCCTACCTGGACAACTGGCTCATAAAGGGAGGCATGGCCTCAAAGGTGCAGCAGGCGACTGCATGCACCACCCAAGTCCTGCGACACTTGGGGTTTGTGATAAACTACCCCAAGTCTCATCTCCTTCCGACATAATGTCTGGAGTTCGTCGGAGCCAGACTGGACACCCTCCTGGCAAAGGCCTTCCTGCCCGGGGACTGAGCCAACCGTCTGAGAGCCCTGGCGCTTGGACGTACAGCACCATCCCTCAGTGCACACTCGGCTCCTCTTGCGCCTCCTTGGGCACGTGGCCTCCATGGTCCACATCATCCCAGATGCCCGCCTCCACATGAGGGCCACGCAGTGGTGCCTTCGGTACCAGTGGACACAGGTCACGGGGCGCCTCCGGGACAACGTCTCAGTGACCCACCAGTTGGTGGACTCAGACCTGTTGGCAGACTCCCCAATGTCTTGAGGCAGGGATTCCCTTTCAAGCCCCGAGCCCCTTAAGGGTCCTCACCATGGACGCCTCCCTGCTTGGCTGTGGAGCCCACTGTGAAGAACTCCGCACCCAAGGCAGCTGATCGCAGGACAAAACATCCAGCAGATTAACCTCCTGGAACTACGGGCGATATACTTATCCCTCCGAGCTTTTTGCCACCACCTGTGTCACCAGCCGGTATTGATCCAGATGGATAACCAGGTGGCGATTTTCTTTGTGAACAAACAGGGGGGCATGGGGTCTTGTGCCCTCTGCCAAGAGGTGGTGGTCCTCTGCTTCTACGCAGTCTAATAAGGTATACTCCTGCAGGCAGTATATCTGCCAGAGCGACCAAAAAGAGCACAAAGTACCAGCAGCAAGGTACAAGAGAACAAAGGAGCTGGAACACCAACTGGCGGTAAAAACGGGTTTTATTGAGCTCTGACACGTTTCATCCATAGGCTTTCCTCAGGGGAAGAGATAAACCTCAAAAAATACAATAAAAACATAAATAAATGAATAATAAAATAAAAACCAGTGCAAACAATAATAAATATATAAAAACATAATTAAAAAATCAAAAGGACCATGAACAAATCATATTGGACAGTTATGGATAAAAACAATGAGTGTATAAAACAGTGCTATAAGTATAAAGGCATGTTATATACCTAAGAGAATAACAAAATAAATATAATAAAAGACACATTAAAAAAACATAAAAGCATAATGTGTGGATGAGGCTTTCATACATCACTGAGGTGAAGTACTCATTCAAAGGAAAATCAAAACATAATAGCTCTGCAGAATTCCCCATCAGCTGAAGGGAAGAGATGAGGATGACTTGATTATATACAAGTGAACCGTATAAAGTAATAAATCCATCGGCGAAAAAAAACTAGCAAAAGGGGAGTGAACTTATAGAGCACCAAACGCCTAAAGAATTACAGGTATGGACCAGTGTACAAGAATAACATGGGAAAATAATAGAAAGATACCTGTAGTTTTGTACCGCTGGGTGAATTCAAAGAACCTTCTTAATCTGAAAATGGTAATGTCCCTACAACGGAGGGAAAATGAGGGTATATAAGTATAACTGAATGCAGGCTTTTAGCTGAAGATGAAATTCAAAACCTTACCAAGTGGATAATGCAACTATTTTCCAGTCTGAAAAGAAAAAGAAGCCATAGGTATGATAAGTGCAATTTAAAATGTCGCCTCTAGTTCCCGCCAATAATGCATTCGCTTGCCCTTTGACCTATCTTGCTTGGTAAAGTATATGTTAAAAAAATTGATAGTCCGTGTGCACACTGGGGCGCAAAATTCAGCATGTAGGAAGAAAATGAAACTGAAAATAAAAATAAAAACTTTAAGTGTCAGGACTGCACTGAGAACTAGCGTTGCTGTGACATGCCAGTCTTGCATTATGAAGTGCTTTAAAAAAATGTAACTTGATTATGAATGGACATGTGAGTGGAAATCAAAGCTGAATACCATGATTAGGTGGACTCAGCACTGCGGTGACACATGGCAATAAAAACTGATCAATATGGGCTATCCTGGTGGCTGAGAGGCCGTGCGCTAAGAGTAAATAAAACTGAAGGGCAAGAACAGAGGAGGGAGGGGGGAAAGGAATTGGGGGGGGGGGAAGAAGAAGGAGAGGGGGAGGGGAGGGGGAAGGGGGGAGGAAGGGGAATTGGAACAAGGGAGTAATAGATCCAATCTGTAAAGCAGGGGCAGCAGTGAAAAACTACAGTTAATTGTATTTTTTGAGGTTTATCTCTCCCCCTGAAGAAGACCTGTGGCTGAAACATGTCGGGGCTCAATAAAACCTGTTTTTACCACCAGTTGGTGTTCCAGCTCCTTTGTTCTCCAGTATATCTGCCAGGCCAGAACAACCTACTGGCCGACAGGTTGAGTAGGGTCCTCCAACTGCACGAGTGGCAGCTGGACCACAGTGTGGCCGACTGGTTCTTCCAGCTCTACTACTACTACTCCTGAGCATTTATATAGCGCTACCAGTCGTACACAGCGCTGTACAGACATGTAAGAGACAGTCCCTGCTCGTCAGAGCTTACAATCTAGTCAAGACAAAACACAGAAGGTGTAAACAGGGATAAAATTAGGGGAAAGAAAAGGAGATCAGGTGAGTCAAGATCCAAAAGCAGCAGCGAAGAGGTGAGTTTTCAACCTGGATTTGAAGAGGGCTAGAGAGGGTGCCTGTTGTACAGGCACAGGTAGCTTGTTCCAGGCGTAAGGTGCAGCAAGGTGAAAGGAGTGAAGTCTGCAGTTAGCAGTAGGAGAGAAGGGCACAGATAGAAGTAGTTTGCTAGAAGAGCGGCGTTCCCGAGAGGGGTTATAAGGAGAGATAAGAGATGAAAGGTACATCTGGGGGAAACCCATAATGGACCTGTTCACCAGCCCGAACAACTACCAATTGCCCCGCTTCTGCTCCCGGCAAGCCCATCCCTCCAGGGTGGCGGCGGACGCTCTCTTCGTCTTGTGGTCGGAGAGCCTCATGTATGCCTGGCCTCCCATGCCGCTGATTGCCAAAACCTTGTTCAGGACCTTCCGTAACAAGGCCTCGCTCATTCTGATAGCCCCTTGATGACCAATTTGGGGTCCCTGTCACTGACGGCATCGCTGCTGAAAGGGTGACCCTAGCCCCTTTCAACCTCTCAGATGCAGTAGAGGAGAATCCTGCTGGTCTTTCATAAGGCTTCCACTAGGACAGTTTATGCTTTCAAATGGCTCAGGTTTTCAAATTGATGTGCAGAGCATGGGATGGACCCGCTCTCCTGCCCAGTTGGATTGGTGTTACAGTACCTTCTCTACCTCTCGCAATCCAAGCTTAAGTCTAACTCTATCATGGTGCACCTCAGTGCCCTGGCGGCGCACCACCACCTGGTAGATGGCAAACCCCTCTTAGTCCAGCCAGTGGTGATATACTTCCTAAGGGGTCTTCTCTTATGGAAGCCCTTGGTTTGCCCTCCAGCAACTGAGTGGGACCTCAATGTAGTATCTGGGGCAGCTCACTCGCCCACCCTTTGAGTCTCTGGCTACCTGCCACCTCTGATATCTCTAGTGAAGAATGGTGTTCCTGGTCATGCTCACTTATGCTCTCAGAGTCAGCGAGCTTCAGGACTTAGTAGCGGAGGTGCCCTATACCAGGTTGTATAAGAACATGGTGGTGCTCCATACACACCCTAAATTCCTTCTGAAGGTGGTATTGTCCTTCCATCTCAACCAAGAAGTGGTACTTGCAGGACTACAAAAGGGGACTGTTACTTCTGGAGAGAGATCTGCAACTGTGAGTATATACTTCTGGGAATTTTCTGTAAGGCATTCTTTGTATTAAAGCTAATTAATCTGTGAGCCCACTATTTTTTGTTAAATCAGTCAGGGCCTAGTAGCAGCAGTTTAAGTTTAAATTTAAAACACTGAAGACAATTTTCTGGTTACATATCATACCCAGCAGAGAGCTTGTAGTTTAAATTAATAGTCACTCAGGGTCTAGTATCAGCAAAGTACTTTTAGTTTAAATTTAAAACACAGAAGAAAGCTTTCTGGTTTAATTTGGAACCCAGCAGAGAGCTTGTAGTTTAAATTTCATAATAAGTTAGAGCCTAGCAGCAGCAAAGAGCTATAAATTAAAATTTAAAATCAAATAAGAATATAGTTTACCTCAGCAGCACAGGACAGGGTACTGTGTAGCAACCCTCTTTTAATAAGTGTTATTTCCCTCCCTCCCTCCCCACACCCACCCACCCCTGGGATAATCGTAGCTTTATAGGTACATACACATCTTAAAAGACAGGGGGTGCTCTCAGGTGCAGCTCGTTACCCAAATCAGTCATACACTAAGGACCTGAGATTAATTAAGCTTCAGGTGAACAAGGTATATTAAACGTATTAGGTACAGTTTTATTAGTATAAATATCCATAGCAACCCTTAGGAAGTAAAGAACTTAAAGATCTAAACAAAAACTTAAACCTAAAGATGCAGACAGCAGTCCAGCAGCGAGATGGGGGCTTTCCAGTCTTTTGCATTGAGTGTCAAATGTATGATTTTCTCCCAGTTGGTGAGAGGTCTTACGTGTGCACTAGGTGCAAGGAGCTCTTTGCTCTCAGGGAACAAGTCCGTTCTCTAGAGGCTAGAGTAGCAGACTTGGAAAACATAAGAAAGATAGAGAGGTACATAGACGAGACCTACAGGGATATAGTCCTGAAGTCCCACCTCCAGTCTGGCAGCATCCCTGTTGCCATGGAGGAGAGAGGTCACGTGACAGGAGAGCATCACCCTGGTGTGGCAGGAAGTGATCCTGTAACTAGGACCTGTCCTGCAGGTGATGTAAAACCCTCTCGCACCGAGGAAGTTTCTCCAGGGCCATGTGCTCATGAGGGAAGGGTTAGGAAAGCCATTATAGTTAGTGATTCGATCATTAGGCATGTAGATAGCTGGGTGGCTGGTGGACGTGAGGATCACCTGGTAACATGCCTGCCTGGTGCGAAGGTAGCGGACCTCACGAGCCACCTAGATAAGGTCTTAGATAGTGCTGGGGAGGAGTCTGCTGTCTTGGTACATGTCGGTACCAATGACATAGGAAAATGTGGTAGGGAGGTTCTGGAGGCTAAATTTAGGCTTTTAGGTAGGAAGTTGAAATCCAGAACTTCCAGGGTAGCGTTCTCCGAAATGCTTCCCGTGCCACATGCAGGACCCAAAAGGCAGGCAGAGCTCCGGAGTCTCAATGCGTGGATGAGACAATGGTGCAGAGATGAGGGTTTTGGATTTGTTAGGAACTGGGGAACATTCTGGGGAAAGGAGAGGCTCTTCCGAAGGGATGGGCTTCACCTTAACCGGTATGGAACCAGGCTGCTGGCATTAACCTTTAAAAAGGAGATAGAGCAGCATTTAAACTAGATAATAGGGGAAAGCCGACAGTCGCCCAATAGCGGATGGTTCAGAAGAATGTATCCTTGAAGGATACTACCAAAAGCAGAGAGGTTCCAAAAAAGAGTAAAGTAGCCCAAATGCCCTCGAGTATGGAGCAGACAGAGCTTAAAGATCCCAAATTACCCACGTCTTCCAACAGCCAAACTAATATGAATAAAATACAGTCTCTAAAATGCTTGTATGCAAATGCTAGAAGTCTAAAAAATAAGATGGGAGAGTTAGAATATGTAGCACTAAATGAAAGGTTAGATATGATTGGGATATCAGAGACATGGTGGAAGGAGGACAACCAGTGGGACACTGTGATACCTGGATACAAATTATATCGTAATGATAGAGCTGATCAAATTGGTGGAGGGGTTGCGCTCTATGTTAGAGAGGGCATTGAGTCAGAAAGGATTAAAGTTTTGCAGGAAACAAAATTTGCTGTAGAATCTCTATGGATTGAAATTCCATGTAAAAAGGGGAAGGCGATGGCAGTGGGGGTGTTCAACCGCCTGGCCAGAATGAACAAATGGATGATGAAATGCTCAAAGAAATCAAGGAAGCTAACAAACGTTATAGCGCAGTACTAATAATGGGTGATTTCAATTACCCCAGTACCGACTGGGTCAGTGTCACAGCAGGACATGCTAGGGAGATAAAGTTCCTAGATGACATAAATGACTGCTTCTTGGAGCAGCTGGTTCATGAACCGACCAGAGGGGAAGCCATATTAGACCTAGTCCTTAGTGGAACACCAGATCTAGTGCAAGAGATAAAGGTGTTGGGGCCACTTGGCAATAGTGATCATAGCATGATCGCCTTTGATTTAATTAGTGGAGGAGGGATAGTAAGGAAATCCACAGTACTACCTTTTAAATTTCGAAAGGGAGACTATGATAAAATGAGGAAAATAGTTAAGAAAAAACTTAAAGGAGCAGTTGCAAAGGTTAAAGACTTACATCAAGCTTGGGTGTTGTTGAAAAATACTATCTTGGAAGCCCAGACCAGCTGTATTCCACGCTTTAAGAAAAGTGGAAGGAAGTCCAAAAAACTGCCAGCATGGTTTAAAGGGGAGATCAGAGAGGCTGTTGCCAAAAAAGCATCTTTCAGGAAATGAAAAAAAGAGCCAAAAGACGAAACCTGGAAACAGCACAAGCACTGGCAAGTCAAATGCAAGGCATTGATAAAGCAGGCAAAGGGAGAATTTGAGAAGAAGCTTGCTGCGGAAGCAAAAACGCGAAATAAAGATTTTTTCAAGTACATTCGTAGGAAAAAACCTGTGAGAGAGTCAGTTGGTCCATTAGATGATAGAGGAGTTAAAGGGGCTCTAAGAGGCGACAAGGCGATAGCGGAGAGACTGAATGAATTCTTTGCTTCGGTCTTTACTGAGGAAGATGTTGGGATGTTACCCATGACTGAAGTGGTATTTAAAGGTGCGGAAGAATTGAAGGAAATATCGATACATCGGGAAGATGTATTACAACTATTAGATAAACTGAAGAGTAGCAAATCACCTGTGCCGGATGGTATGCATCCAAGGGTGTTAAAAGAACTGAAATATGAGATTGCAGACCTGCTATAAGTAATCTGTGAATTTTCATTAAAATCATCTGTAATACCTGAAGATTGGAGGATCGCCAATGTAACGCCAATTTTTAAAAAGGGTTCCAGGGGTGATCCGGGAAACTACAGACCGGTGAGCCTCACGTCAGTACAGGGAAAAATGGTAGAAACCATCATAAAGAATAAAATTACTCAGCATGTAGATAGTCATGGCCTAATGGGAGACAGCCAACATGGTTTTAGACAAGGAAGATCTTGTCTTACTAATCTATTATGTTTTTTTGAAAGTATGAATAAACAGATGGACAAAGGTGAGTCGGTTGATATAGTGTATCTGGACTTTCAGAAAGCCTTTGACAAGGTCCCTCATCAGAGACTTTTGGCAGAACTAAAGAGTCATGGGATAGGAGGCAGTGTACTACTGTGGATCAAGAACTGGTTAAAAGATAGATAGCAGAGGGTTGGGCTAAATGGCCGATTTTCCCAATGGAGAACAGTGAATAGTGGTGTACCCCAGGAATCTGTGCTGGGTCCGCTGCTTTTTGACATATTCATAAATGACCTAGAAAGTGGAATAACGAGTGAGGTTATCAAATTTGCAGATGACGCAAAACTATTTAAAGTTGTTAAAACCCAAGAGGATTGTGGAAAATTGCAAGAGGATCTTGATAAATTGAAAGACTGGGCATCAAAATGGCAGATGAAATTTAATGTGGACAAGTGCAAAGTTATGCACCTAGGGAAGAACAACCCAAACTATGGTTACATGATGCATGATGCAAGGTTCCACTTTCGGAACCACCACCCAGGAAAAAGATTTAGGCGTCATTGTGGATGGCATGTTAAAACCCTCAGCGCAGTGTGCAGCGGCAGCCAAGAGAGCAAATAGAATGATAGGTATCATAAGGAAAGGAATGGAAAATAAAACAAAAGATACTATAATGCCTCTATATCGTTCCATGGTGAGTCCGCACCTTGAATATTGTGTGCAATTCTGGTCACCGTATCTTAAATAGGATATAGCATTATTAGAAAAGGTTCAGAGAAGAGCCACCAAAATGGTAAAAGGGATGGAAGGATACTCCTATGAAGAAAGGTTAAAAAGGTTAGGGCTCTTTAACCTGGAAAAGAGACGGCTGAGGGGAGATATGATAGAAGTCTATAAATTAATGAACAGAGTGGAATGGGTAAACGTAGATCGATTATTTACGTTATCAGAATATAGAAAGACTAGGGGACATGCAATGAAGCTACAGGGTAAACTATTTAAAACTAATAAAAGAAAATATTTCTTCACTCAACGTGTAATCAAACTCTGGAATTTGTTACCGGAGGATGTAATAAAGGCTGTTAGTGTAGCTGGGTTTAAAAAAGGTTTGGACAAGTTCCTGGAGGAAAGGTCCATAAACCATTATTAAGACTGGACCCAGGATATCAATGCTTGACCCAGTACAAGCATTGCGGAACCTGTGTCTTTTGAGGAAACTGCTAGGTACGTATGACCTAGATTGGCCACTGTTGGAAACAGGATACTGGGCTTGATGGACCTTAGTCTGACCCAGTATGGCATATCTTATGTTCTTATGTTCTTACTTCCCACCTTCTTTCCAAGATCTCACACCAGTAGGGATGAGATGGTCCTTCACACTCTGGACTGTAAGAGGGCCTTGTCTTTCTATATCCAACGTACTCGGGTCCATCGCAAAGCTGCTCAGTTTTTCATCTTGTACGACCCCAGTAAATGGGAGAGGCGGTGACCAAATGTACACTGTCTACCTGGGTAGCGGACTGTATTGTTATGGCCATGGAGGTCTCGTTGGCAAACCTGCACTCCATCCCTATGGTGGACATATGCTGCACTGCCACCTCGTCTTCAGTCCATACCTTCGCAGCTCATTATTCCCTGGGAAGGGAGTCCAGACAGGACAGTGCCTTCGGCCAGGCTGTGCTCTGTAATCTTTTCGGGGTTTAGGCAACTCCTACCCTCCAACCCTTCTGTGTTTAGGCTACCGAAGCGCTGGTTTTCACCAGACACAGGGGTCCTCCTGTAGCCAGTAACTATGGACTAAATTGCTGCTGCTCACGGCTCCCCTTGAGGGAGACCGTGTTTTTTCGCTGTGGGCTTTCAGTTGCTTGTAGCTGGGGAGTCCCATATATGAGGACTGACTTCCTGCTTGTTTCTGTAGAAAGCTTATATCTCCAGGAACAAGCAGGAATGTAGTCTTCACATATGGGTATCACCGGTACCGACGGAGCCTGTGCAGGAACGCTCCCCAGCTTCCAGTAGGAACGCTTTTGGGTGCATCCCTCAGCACATGCGCACTGCCTTTCCGCATTTCAAACTGTCCCTCTTCAATTCTTCGTTTTCCGCGGAGCCAACAGGTCACATACCCTGTCACCGCAGAAAATTTCTTCTTTAAACTGTTTTTCTTGTGGTCGCGCCTGCCTCCGCTCGACGCCTACCAGTACCGCCGTTTCTCTTTTCTTCTTCTTTTAAAAAAAAAAATATATATATATACTTCTGAAGTGTTTCTCTTCAGAAACCTTTTCTTTTTGGTGCTAGGTGCCATTTTGGGCATTAGGCCCCAGTTTCCTGAAAAATGGAAAAACCAGCTAGTGATTTTAAAAAAATGTACTAAAGTGTGGCGGTACCATTTCAGTCACCGACACCCATAACTGGTGTCTCAAATGTTTAGGCCCTGACCATATTCCATCGGAGTGTTTCTCTTGTATGGGGATCACTAAAAGAGGAAGACAGAACTGGGCTGCAACCGGGCTACCCTCTTTTCTTCAGATGCGATGTCCATTGCATCGACGTCTTCCAGAGCCTTGTCGTCCTCCCATGTATCTCAGGTAACTAAACGTAAGAGCCGGTCCTCAAAGGGTAGATCTCCTTCTTCTAAGCATCAAGAAGCCATTGGCATTGCTCTTGAGGAAACTATACCGGCAAAACAGCCCTGGCGGGAGGCTTCGGCCTCCAAAGCACTAACGGGGCTCCAGGATGTTCTCAAGGCCTTGACCTCGGCAGAACTACTGGTGCCATGCTCAGGGGTTCCGGCCGCTTCTACCGTTACCGACACCCAGGCATCGGCAGCGTCGATAGACCAGAGATTCCTCGCTATCAAACGCAGTCTTGCAGCTCTCCTTAGAGCTGCGGTACCGTTGACACCGCTACCGATGGTTCAACGGGCACCGATACCGGTACCAGCACTGACGGTCCTGGCCTCGGTGGGAATTCTGCCCATGCTGACTTTTTCAGGCATCGACAGATCGGTACCGGACCAACTCGGTGCCGACTTCGATCGATATCGATACCGTGCTTTGCATGAACATCGGGATCAAAGATGCTTCAAATCTTCCGATTCCGATGACTCGTATAACTCAGTCGGTACCAGAGTACTTCTTCCGTAAGACTCCTCTTCTCCTCAGTGCAGAATGTCTCCTCCGGAGGACATGTCTTTTCAGGATTTTATTTATGATGTGGCCCGAGCCCTATCAATCACGGTAGCTCCTGAAAAAGAACCTAGAGCAAAGGAATTGGAAATGCTCCAATACCCTAAGGCTCCCAAAGAGGCAGCTACCCTGCCCATTCATGAAATTCTTCATGATTTGATGCTCAGAATGTGGGAAACACCTCTAACCACATCCTCTCATTCTAGGAGACTCGATACCATGTATCAAGTTCCACCATGTCCTGGTTTTCAAAAGACTCAGCTGCCACACCATTCAGTGGTAGTAGAATCAGCCATGCGTAGGATGAAAAGTGCTAAAAGACATGCATCCAATCCTCCAGGTCGTGAATGCAGGACTCTTGACGCCTTTGGGCATCGAACATTTCATGCTTCCATGCTTTCAGCTAGGATCAGCTCATATATTTTATATATGGGAATATTCCTCAAAGAAGTCACAGGAGACTTGGAGCTTATGAGCCCCCTTCTCCCTGATGACAAACGACAAGGCTTCCTTACTCTTGTCAAGTATGCTCAAGACATTTCAAAGTTTGTAAATCGTGCAGCCTTTGACTGTTTTGAATGCATCTGCAGAACCTCTGCTATTGCCATTGGTGCACTTTACATTCTCTTAAATACCGCGCTATTCTGCATCAGTGCGGTTTACATTGAACAAACTGAAATTACATTGAACAGGGCATTATAATTTGGAGATAACTATTTTACAGGGAACATGGGCTAAAACTTTGCCATTTTTCAGGCAAATGCTGTCTGCCAAGAAGGGCAAGGATTTTACTGCAGGTATTTCCTAGTCACAAAAATAGAGGAGATTTCCATTTCAACCTAGACCTGAGGAGTCTTAACAGTTTCCTAATTTGAGAAAAATTAAACATGGTTTCCCTCTGCACCCTTATGTCCTACCTTTAAAACGGAGATTGGCTATGTAACCTGGATTAAAAGGATTCCTGTACATGCATACAGATGCATCCCGGTCACAGTAAATATCTGTGATTCATCATAGGGAAACACCACTACCAGAGCCATGTATGGCATTTTGGCCACACATTTGCCCCTTGCATTTTCACAAAGTGTTTTGCAGCCATCACAGTATATCTGTGCAGACTGGGCATGCATGAATTTTGCTGTTTAGATGTTTGGCTGATCAAGAGCACATCTCAGGGAGGAGCTCAACCATACAGGTCCTGTAGTTACTAGAGCTTGTCATTACTACCCCAAATCCAGTTAAGCCCATCACCTCGATTATAATTCATAGGAACTTTGCAAGACACAACTCGAGCAAAAGCCTTTCTTCCACAAGAAAGACTCAGAGTTAATCGCCATCATGGAAGATATACAAGAGTCAGCAGACAGCACAAAACATGATGAAGAATGTTGGGCCACATGGTTTCGGTGCATGAAATGCCCTTTGCATGTCTGGAGATGAGACAAACTCAGTGGACCTTGAGCACAGGCCACTTGCAAGCCACTTGGAACAGGCCAATTGCAAGCACTGAGATATCATTTCTGTAACAGCTCCACTCTGGGACACAACCTGGGTAAACAGCTCATTCCAATCTGACCAAAGGAATTCCCTTCCAAAGTCCCCTCTACCAAAAACTACTCATGACAGATGCATCCAAACTGGGATGGGAGAGCCCATGTAGGTGGGTTTTACACTCATGGCCTGTGGTCCTCCAAGGAAAGACTTCATCAGATCAATTTCCTGGAACTCAGAATTATGAGAACGCAAAAGGCTTTCAGAGATCGACTGGCCAATCAAATTGTGATGATACAACAGAAAACCAGATATCCATGTACTATATCAACAAGCAGAGAAGAAGAAGTCGTTCCTATGTTGGGAGATAGTCAGGATGTGGAACTGGGCTGGCTGTTAGGGCAGCTTACTTGGCAAATGAGGACAATGTGCTCTCAGACAAGCCGAGACGTGCCCTTCAACCTCATGAATGAACCCTTGACAGGGGAGTGGTTCTGGAGATCAGGAGTGGGGCACCCCCTCATTAGATCTCTTTGTTACTCCTCAGAACAGGCAGGAGGCACTTCAAAGTAGCCTTGGATGCCGCCTTCCTCTACTGGGGGGAGGGTCTTCCGTATGCTTACCCTCCTCAAGGAAAACAAAGGCACTGTGATTTCATAGTGCCATCTTGGACAAAACAGCCAGAATTTCTCCTCCTTTTTGAACTTTGTCAGGGAACTGACACGACTTGGCACTTCACAAACCTTGATTGCATGGGGATGCTGTTGCATCCTGACATCACATCCCCTAACCCTCACAGCTGGGATATTGCGAGACTAACTTTGTCTTTGAGCCTGCTGGTTGGTATGCATCATCATCTTCGCTTCCAGAAGAGATTCCACTAGGATGTCCTATGGTTTCTAATGGAAAATGTTTGCCATCTAGCATGACAGGCCCTGCATCCTTTCATATTTCCCATATAAAAACTGCTTGAATATCTTCTTTATTTGTCAAAGTCCGGTCTGAAGACTAACTCAATAAGGGTCCACCTCAGTGTGATTAGAGTTTGATACTATTTTGTAAAAGGTAGCCCATCTCTCTACAGTCTTTAGTTCACTTCATGTGGGGCTTGCTCCTTTCAAAGCCTTCCCTCAAACCCCCTGCTGTGTTTTGTGATCTCAATGTGATTTTGACTTAGCTATTGAAAGCTCCTTTTGACTGCTGAATTATCTATGGACTGAACTGCCTGACCTGGAAGGTCTTGTTTTTAATGGCAGTAATTTCAGCAGCAGAGTTAGCAAGCTCCAGGCTCTAGTAACTGATCCACCCTACACTAAGGTTTGCAACAGGAAGGTGGTTCTGTCCACACATTCTCAGTTCTTTCTTAAGGTGATTTCCACCTTAATCAGTCAATAGTCCTTCCAACATTTTTTCCCCTTATCTCATGCTCAAAAAGTGAAAGTGCATTGCATGCATTGAATTGCAAGAAAGCCTTAACCTTCGATCTGGAATGGACTAAAGCCCATAGAAATTATACCCAACTTTGTTTCTTTTGACCTGACCAAGCTG
This sequence comes from Ichthyophis bannanicus, assembly GCA_033557465.1. Classification (NCBI taxonomy): domain Eukaryota; kingdom Metazoa; phylum Chordata; class Amphibia; order Gymnophiona; family Ichthyophiidae; genus Ichthyophis; species Ichthyophis bannanicus. The sequence continues at coordinate 348,733,957 of CM066033.1, read as the reverse complement.
AGGGCTGCCATCAATAAATGTACACTATACAGTTGGCTAGCAGATTACTTATGCCCAGGCTAGCTTCACTCTTTAGGATCATGATGCAGCTCAAAAGGTCTGAGCCATGGCTGTGTCAGGTTCTCACTTGGAGGAGATCTGCAAAGCCGCGATATAGACCTCCATCCAAACATTAACATCTCACTGTTTGCAAAGGGACTCCCAATTCATCAATAACTTCGACCAGTGTGTTTAGGGAATAGAATTCAATTTCATTCTCCCTAAGCCCAGTTCTTTTCTCTTCCAGTTGCCCATCAAAAGCACCTGTTGACAAAAAAAACCTCAGTTGTCATTGAGTGCTGCTTGCAACACTATTGCTTATCCCTTTTTTTTTTACTTTTGAAACAGTCTGTAGGAAGGGATTCCCATATGTGAGTACTGTATCCTACTTCTCCACGGAGAAAACAAAGTTGCTCACCTGTAGCAAGTGTTCTCCATGGACAGCTGGATAGGTCCTCAGAATCCTCCCTCTACCCCTTGGAGTTGAATTCTCATGTATGTTAGTAAATAGACTAAGGAGATCAGCATGGCAGCAGCAGGCAGAAACAGATGTACAGTTGAACGGATTCCATTTCCAAAGCTTCCAGAAAGGCCTGAGAGATTTCTCATGCAGGGCTCAGTCATATGTGAGTACTTCCCTGCTATCCATGGAGATCATCTGCTACAGGTGAATAACATTCTATTCCTCCAAAATTGAAGTGTCAAGATTTTGTCTTGAAGGACTGCCCAGAGGGACAAATACAGCTGGACATAAATCTGCACTTGTAAGTACTTATCTTACATAAGAACATAAGATATGCCATACTGGTCCATCAAGCCCAGTATCCTCTTTCCAACTGTGGCCAATCCAGGTCACAAGTACCTAGCAGTTTCCCCAAAAGAGACAGGTTCCTCAATGCTTGTATTGGGTCAAGCAGTAATAATGGATTATGGACCTTTCCTCCAGGAACTTGTCCAAACCTTTTTTAAACCCAGCTACACTAACAGCTCTTACTACATCCTCCAGTAACAAATTCCAGAGTTTGATTACACGTTGAGTGAAAAAATATTTTTTTTATTAGTTTTAAATAGGTTACCCTGTGGCTTCATTGCATGTCCCCCAGTCTTTTTATATTCTGATGATGTAAACAATCGATCTACGTTTACCCGTTCCACTCCATTCATTAATTTATAGACCTCTATCATATCTCCCCTCAGCCGTCTCTTTTCCAGTTTGAAGAGCCCTAACCTTTTTAGCCTCTCTTCATAGGAGTAGCCTTCCATCCCATTTACCATTTTGGTGGCTCTTCTCTATACCTTTTCTAATAACGCTATATCCTTTTTAAGATACGCTGACCAGAATTGCATACGATATTCAAGGTGCGGTCGCATCATGGAACGATAAATAGGCATTATAATATCATTTGTTGCATTTTCCATTCCTTTCCTTATGAAACCTAGCATTCTATTTGCTCTCTTAACCGCCGCTGCACACTGGGTGGAGGGTTTTGACATGTTATCCACGATGACGCCTAAATCTTTTTCCTGGGTGGTGGTTCCCAATATGGAACCTTGCATCATGTAACCATAGTTTGGGTTGTATATTCCTAGGTGCGTAACTTTGCACTTGTCCACATTAAATTTCATCTGCCATTTGGATGCCCAGTCTTCCAATTTATCAAGATCCTCTTGCAATTTTCCACAATCCTCTTGGGTTTTAACAACTTTAAATAGTTTTGTATCATCTGCAAATTTGATAACCTCATTCATTAGTCCCTTTTCCAGGTCATTTATGAATATGTCAAAAAACAGCAGACCCAGCACAGATCCCTGGGGTACTCCACTATTCACCTTTTTCCATTGGGAAAATTGGCCATTTAGCCCTACCCTCTGCTTTCTATCTTTTAACCAGTTCCTGATCCACAATAGTATATTACCTCCTATCCCATGACTTTTTAGTTTTGCCAAAAGTCTCTGATGAGGGACCTTGTCAAAGGCTTTCTGAAAGTCCAGATACACTATATCAACCGACTCACCTTTGTCTACCTGTTTATTCACACCTTTAAAAAACATAACAGGTTAGTAAGATAAGATCTTCCTTGTCTAAAGCCATGTTGCCTGTCTCCCATTAAGCCAGGACTATCTACATTTTCAGCAATTTTGTTCTTTATGATGGTTTCTACCATTTTTCCCGGTACTGACGTCAGGCTCACCAGTCTGTAGTTTCCCGGCTCACCCCTGAAACCCTTTTGGCGATCTTCCAATCTTCAGGTATTACAGATTATTTTAATGATAGTTCACAGAATACTAATAGCAGGTCTGCAATCTCATATTTCAGTTCTTTCAACACCCTTGGATGTATACCATCTGGTCCAGGTGTTTTGCTACTCTTCAGTTTATCAAATACTGTAGTTGTAATACATCTTCCCGGTGTAGCGATATTTCTTTCAATTCTTCTGCAGTATCACCTTTAAATAGCACTTCAGTCATGGGTAACATCCCTACATCTTGCTCAGTAAAGACCGAAGCAAATAATTCATTCAGTCTCTCCGCTATAGCCTTGTCCCCTCTTACTGCCCCTTTTACCCCTCTATCATCTAATGGTTCAGCTGACTCTCTCACAGGTTTTTTGCTACAAATGTACTTGAAAAAGTCTTTATTATGCGTTTTTGATTCTACAGCAAGTTTCTTCTCAAATTCTCTCTTTGTTCGCCTTATAGAATGCCTTCCATTTAACTTGCCAGTGCTTGTGCCATTTTCAGTTTTTGTCTTTTGGCTCTTTTTTTCATTTCCTGAAAGATGCTTTTTTGGCAACAACAGCCTCTCTGACCTCACCTTTAAACCATGCTGGCAGTTTTTTGGACTTCCACTTTTCTTAAAGCGTGAAATACAGCTGGTCTGGGCTTCCAAGATAGTATTTTTCAGCAACACCCAAGCTTGATGTAAGTCTTTAACCTTAACAACTGCTCCTTTTAGTTTTTTCTTAACTATTATCCTCATTTTATCATAGTCTCCCTTTCGAAAGTCAAAAGATAGTACTGTGGATTTCCTTACCATCCCTCTTCCATTAATTAAATCAAACGCGATCATGCTATAAACACTATTGCCAAGTGACCCCAACACTCTTATCTCTTGCACCAGATTTGGTGTTCCACTAAGGACTAAGTCCAAACCTCTGGTCGATTCATGAACCAGCTGCTCTAAGAAGCAGTCATTTATTTCATCTAGAAACTTTATCTCCCTAGCATGTCCTGCCATGACACTGACCCAGTCAATGCCGGGTTAATTGAAATCACCCATTATTATTACTGTTCTGTAACTTTCGTTAGCTTCCCTGATTTCTTTGAGCATTTCATCATCCATTTGTTCATTCTGGCCAGGCGGTTGATAGTATACTCCTACTTCCATTGCCTTCCCCTTTTTACATGGAATTTCAATCCATAGAGATTCTACAGAGAATTTTGTTTCCTGTAGAACTTTAATTCTTTGTGACTCATTGCCCTCTCTAACATAGAGCATAACCCTTCCACCAATTTGATCAGCTCCATCATTATGACATAGTTTGTACCCAGGCATAACAGTGTCCCACTGGTTGTCCTCCTTCCACCATGTCTCTGAGATACCAATCATATCTAACTTCTCATTTAGTGCTATATATTCTAACTCTCCCATCTTATTTTTTAGACTTCTAGCATTTGCATACAAGCATTTTAGAGACTGTATTTTATTCATATTAATTTGGTTATTGGAAGGCAGGGGTAATTTGGAATCTTTAAGCTCTGTCTGCTCTGTACTCAAGGGCATTTGGGCTACGTTTGTCTTTATTGGAACCTCTCTGCTGATGTGCCCTAACTTCATTTTTTTGGTAGTATCCTTCATGGATACATTGTTCCGAACCATGCGCTCTTGGGCGACTGTCTGCTTTCCCCTATTATCTAGTTTAAAAGCTGCTCTATCTCCTTTTTAAAGGTTAATGCCAGCATTCTGGTTCCATTCCAGTTAAGGTGAAGCCTATCCCTTCGGAAGAGCCTCTCTTTTCCCCAGAATGTTCCCCAGTTCCTAACAAATCCAAAACTCTCATCCTTGCACCATTGTCTCATCCACGCATTGAGACTCCGGAGCTCTGCCTGCCTTTTGGGTCCTGCACGTTGAACGTGAAGCATTTCGGAGAAAGCTACCCGGAATATACTCTAAATCTTGGGGGGAAAAGGGTTTTAAAGCTGATAAATCTGTGTATTTTAGGTTTCACTGTTTTTTTCTGAGTCAGTCAGTACCACCAGAGAACGTTTTATTTAAATCAAATCAAAGTAAAGCTTAGCATAGAAAGTAAAACAGTAAACAGTCACTGAAATCAATTTGTTTCTAGAGAACTTTTTTATTTAAATTAAATCAGAGTATAGCTTACCATACAAGTATAATAAATGGTTTCTGAGTAGAAAGAAATAACCTAGTTTCTAGAGAACTTTACAAAGAGGCCTTCCAGTTGGGAGGCAAAATATCTGTGAGGTTGGCTTAAATAGGTGATAAAGGCAAGTGACAGATCAAAGGGGCAATTTGAAAGGTCCCCTCTATCAAACCAAGGGCTGAGTGTATCACACGGGAAATTGGTAAGACTTTACCTTAGAATTACAGGTCAGGGCACTGTGTAGGAAGCCAGCTTTTGTCTTCTTTCCCTCCCTCCACCCTGACTCCCAGCTGCCCCAGGGGTGATCTTAGCTTTATAGGCTCTTAGCCTATTAAAGGGGAGATGGTGTCATATTCACTTTCAGATGTGACTGGTTCTCCTCATCAGGAATACATTAATTAATCTGGAGATAAACAAAGTCCATTAAACGTATTAGGTATAGTTGGATTAGTATAAGTATCCCCAGGAAACCTAAGTAAATAAAGAACTTAAATATCTAAGCAACATCTTAAAACTAAGATGCAGGCTGCAGTCCAGCAGCGAGATGGGGGCTTTCCAGTCTTTTGCACTGAGCGTCACATGTATGATTTTCTCCCAATTGGTGAAGGATCTTATGTGTGCACTAGATGCAAGGAGCTCTTTGCCCTCAGGGAACGAGTCCAGTCTCTGGAGGCTAGAGTAGCAGATGTGGAAGACATAAGGAAGACAGAGAGGTATATAGACAAGACCTACAGGGACGTAGTATTGAAGTCCTACCTCTAGTTTGGCAGCCTCCCTGTTGCCATGGAGGAGAGAGGTCAGGTGACAGGAGAGAATCAACCTGGTGTGGCAGGTAATGATCCTGTAGCTAGGACCTGACCTCCAGATGATGTAAAACCACCTCACACTGAAGAGGTTTCTCCAGGGCCATGTGCCCATGAGGGAAGGATTAAGAGAGCAGTTATAGTTAGTGATTCGATCATTAGGCATATAGATAGCTGGGTGGCTGGTGGGCATGAGGATCAGCTGGTGACATGCCTGCCTGGTGCAAAGGTAGCAGACCTCATGCACCACCTAGACAAGATCTTAGATAGTGCTGGGGAGGAGTCTACTGTCTTGGTACATGTTGGTACCAGTGACATAGGAAAGTGTGGTAGAGAGGTTCTGGAGGCCAAATTTATACTTTTAGGTAGGAACTTGAAATCCAGAATTTCCAGGGTAGCATTCTCAGAAATGTTTCCTGTTCCACGTGCAGGACCCAAAAGGCAGGCAGAGCTCTGGATCTTAATGCGTGGATGAGTCTATGATGCAAGGAAGAGGGTTTTGGATTTGTTAGGTACTGGGCAAAATTCTAGGGAAAGGAGAGACTTTTCCAAAGGGTTGAACTCCACCTTCACCGGGATGGAACCAGGCTGTTTGCATTAGCCTTTAAAAAGGAGATAGAGCAGCTTTTAAACTAAATAGTAGGGGAAAGCCGACAATTGCCCAAGAGCTCATGGTTCGGAATGATGTATCCTTGAAGGATACTAGCAAAAGATGGAAGCTAGGGCATATCGACAGAGAGGTCCCAATAAACACAAAAGTAACCAAAATGCCCTTAAGTACAGAGCAGACATAGCTTAAAGATTGCAAATTATCCCTGCCTACTGATAACCAGATTAATATGAATAAAATGCAACCTCTAAGATGCTAGTATGCAAATGCTAAAGGTCTTAAAAATAAGATGGGCGAGTTAGAATATATAGAACTAAATGAGAGATTAGATATGATTTTCCTCGTTCCACTAGGTCTCTGAGATAGCAACCAGTGGGACACTGTGTTCTCCAGAAATAAGCAGGAATGTAGTCTTCACATATGGGTGACGTCGGTACCGACAGAGCCCAAACAGGAACGCTCCCCAGCATCCAATAGGAACGATTTTGGGAGCATCCCACTGCACCTGCATAGCTGCCTTCCCGCCTTTCCAACTCTTCCTCCTCAGTTCTTTGTTTTCCAAGGAGCCGACAAGAAGCAATTCCTGTCACTGCAGAAAATTTGTCCTTTCCTATTTTTTTGTGGTCGCATCTGCCTTCCCGTCGACGCTGGTACCGACCCCCGTCGGTGCTTGCTTTCTTTCTTTAAAAAAAAACCCAGACAATTTCTGTGAGGGAAAGAATCTTCTCTCCCTTCAGGCGCATCAGCGCATTCTTAGGCTTAGGCCTTCCCTTTTTGTCACAGGCAAAATGGAAAAACCATCCACTGGTTTTAAGAAGTGTTCCAAATGTGGCAGTACCATTTCGGCCACAGACACCCATGACTGGTGTCTTAAATGCTTAGGACCGGATCATCAACCATCAGAATGTCCTCTCTGCAGAGAGGTGTCTGGTTTTCCATTTTTTCCTCTATATCACTCCTGTTTGGTTCCTGGCGAGGTGCTGCACTGATTGGCTGCAAGTGCTGAGGGCTATAAGTTCTACGGCCCCACCGCGGGACGCAGAGGTGTCTGGTTTTCCACTTTTTCCTCCATATCGCTCCTGTTTGGTTATGGCGAGGTGCTGCACTGATTGGCTGCAGGTGCTGAGGGCTATAAGTTCTACGGCCCCACCGTGGGACGCAGTCGCGGGCGAAGGGGCATGACCAAAGGGGCAGGCCATGCCCCTTTGGCGCCCCTTCGGCGCACGTCGGTGTGAGAAGGCTATCTCCTGTTATGGGGAAAAGGAAGAAGTACCCGCCAACTGTCCAACCGAAAGCAATCAAGTTTGTTGGCCCAATGGATGCCCATGTTAAAGTGGGTGAGGTTTCGGCTGTGGCTTCGGCTTTGACATCAAAGGACACTAGTGTGATCTTTTCAGCAGTAAGTACTCCCTCTTCTATGTCCTCTCCAAGCGAACAGGGTGTAACTCCGCCCATCTTTGAGCCAGAATCATTGCCTGGTGAGGCCTCTCCGTTAGTTGATACGGAAAAGGCTGATCTCGGCACAGCTTTACTGCCTTCTTCTTTTTTGAGACCTGACTTTAATTTACCGTTGATGTCATCTTTGCCTTCTGTGATTGATTTTTCTTTTGTTACCGAATCTCAAGTCCCCCCCACCCCCCGGATGTTTCTTTGAGAAATATATGGGCAATAGTGTCTCATATGGAGTCAGCTTTGGCTGTTTCCTTGAAAAAAGTTTCTGACTTCTCCAAGGAGACAGTTTTGAAATTAGCTGATCATGAAGATAAACTTTTATCGTTGGAGAAGCGGCTTGATGTGCAGGAATCTAAGTTTTTGTCACAGAAGGATTTTTATGGGAAGTTTTCCTTTGATTCCGCTAATTTACATCGTCAGGATGAGTTCTTGAAGAATTCTTTAAGATCATGGAATTTACGGTTTTTGAATTTTCCAAAAACTCATTATTTGTCCCCCATGATTCTTTTACGGAAGTATCTTGGGGAGGTATTATTAATTAACGATGCTGACTCACTTAATGTGTCTAAGTTGTATTATCTGACTCAAGGGAAACTGGAGAAGGATGGGCATGAAGTTGAGCCAGGTGTTTCTGGTGAACGCTTGGCTCCCTCAAATTAGATATTTCTGATTTTATTGAGTCGGAAACTGATATCATCTCTTGTAGGGCTACGCTCTTGGTTACCTTCTTAATGGAGTCGGATAAAGATAAAGTTCTGCGTGCGTATTTCTTAAAGAAAAACAAAAACTTTTGTGGTCAAACTATTCAGGTGTTTCCTGATATTTCAAAGGTAACCCAAAAGCGGCGTAAGTCCTTTCTAGAGATTCGCCCTCAGGTTTTAGCCTTGGGAGCGACTTTCTACTTAAAATTTCCCTGCAAATGTCATATTGTGTACCAGGGGCAAAGATATATATTTTTAGAGGTAGATCAATTGTTGTTTTTTTAGACAGTAAAATTTAATTAGATGGATAGTTTTCCTACTTACTTTTTCATTGATTAGTTAATTGGAGTTTACTAATTAGAGGAACCAACTTGGCATTTTTCTTTCTTCTTTTTTGGATATGTTTAACTGTTCACCTCCTTGATGTGGACTAATCTGTTGTTTTTGGAGTTATTTGACTTATGGTCATGTTGCTTTTGTATTATTTTCTTCTTGTATTTTGGAAATATTCTATAAATAAAAAAAAATTAAAAAAAAAGAATGTCCTCTCTGCAGGAGGATGACAGAGAGGCCTACAGAACTGAGCTGCAAAGATGGGCACCCTCTTTGCCTCCGATGCAGTTTCTTTAGCATCCACGTACGTCATCGAGAGCTTCGTCTTCCTCCCAGGGATCTCAGGTATTAAAACCTAGGTGGTCTTTGAAGTATGGCCAGCTCTCTAAGAGTAGATCTCCTTCTAAGCATCGAGATGCCTTTGGCATAGCCCTGAATGGGGACACACCGACCAAATAACCCCGGTGGGAGGAACTTGCCTCCAAAGCCTTAGTGGGGTCCCAGGATGCTCCCGAGGCCTCCACCTCCGGAGAGCTCCTGGTGCCATGCTCAGGGATCGTGGCCTGCAATTCTAGTACCGATACCCAAGCATCAGCAAACTCCAAGAATCAACGTATCCTGGCCATCGAGCGGAGCTTAGCAGCCTTACTGGCGGCCTCCGTACCGGTAAAGCCTTTACTACTACTACTGAGCATTTATATAGTGCTACAAGTCGTAGGCAGTGCTGCACATACATGTAGGAGAAAGTCCCTGCTCATCAGAGCTTACAGTCTAGTCAAGACATACACAGAAGGTGTAGGCAGGGATAAAGCAAGGGGAAAGAAAAAGGAGATCAGGTGAGTCAAGATCCAAAAGCAGCAGCAAAGAGGTGAGTTTTCAGTCTGGATTTGAAGAGGGTTAGAGAAGGTGCCAGGCGTACAGACAGTTAGTTTGTTCCAGGCGTAAGGTGTAGCAAGGTCAAAGGAGTGAAGTCTGGAGTTAGCAGTAGAAGAGAAGGGTACAGATAGAAGGAGTTTGCCAGAAGAGCGGCGTTCCCGAGGGGGGTTGTAAGGAGAGATAAGAAAAGAAAGGTAGTGAGGAGCCGCAGCGTGAATGCATTTATAGGTCAGCAGGAGAAGTTTGAACTGGATGCGGAAATGGATAGGGAGCCAGTGAAGTGACCTGAGAAGAGGAGTAATATGGGCATGACGAGGCTGGCGGAAGATTAGCCGCGCAGCAGAGTGTTGAACAGATTGAAGGGGAGAGAGATAATTCAAAGGGAGACCAGCAAGGAGTAGGTTACAGTAGTCAAGATGGGAGGTGATTAAGGAGTGGATAAGCATTTTAGTAGTGTGTTCAGAAAGGAAAGGGCAGATTTTGCTGATGTTATAGGGAAAGAAATGGCAGGTTTTAGCTATCAGATGGATATGTGTGGAGAAAGAGAGAGAGGAGTCAAAGACAACCCCAGATTGCGGGCTGAGGAAACAGGAAGAAGTACAGAGTTATCCACAGAGACTGAGAAAGGAGGAAGAGGAGGGGAGGTTTTAGGGGAAAAGATAAGAAGTTCAGTCTTGGTCATGTTCAGTTTCAAGCGGCGGTGAGACATCCAGGCAGCAATGTCAGAAAGGCAGGCAGAGATACGGGTCTGGATTGCCGGAGAGATTTCAGGCATAGAGAGGTAGATCTGGGAGTCATCAGCATACAGATGGTACTGAAAGCCATGGGAAGAGATAAGCACACCAAGGGACTGGGTGTAGAGAGAGAAAAGGGGCGGACCCAAGACAGATCCTTGGGGGTACACCAACTGGGAACAGGGTAGCAGAGGAGGAGGAGCCACCAGAACACACACTGAAAGAGCGATGGGAGAGATAGGAGGAGAACCAGGATAGTACAGAGCCCCTAAAACCAAGCGAGGACAGGGTAACGAAGAGAAGGTTGTGTTCAACAGTGTCAAAAGCAGCAGAGAGGTCAAGAAGGATGAGGACAGAGTAAAGGCCCTTGGATTTTGCCAGGAACAAGTCACTGGAGACTTTGGCAAGAGCCGTTTCAGTAGAGTGTAAAGGACGAAAGCCAGACTGTAAGGGATCCAGGAGGGCATGAGAGGAGAGGAAGTCGAGTCAGCGGTGGTGAACCGCACATTCAAGTAGTTTAGAAATTTATTTATTTATTTATTTTATTTACATTCTCTTATATACCGCGCTATTCTGCATCAGTGCGGTTTACATTGAACAAACTGAAATTACATTGAACAGGGCATTATAACTTGGAAATAACTATTTTACAGGGAACATGGGCTATGGAGGGTTAAGTGGCTTGCCCAAGACCACAAGGAGCACCTGTGGGACTAGAAACCCCAGTCCTTCCGGCCCAAGGTTGCTGTCCTCTAGTGGGATTTGAACCCCCGACCTTCCGGCCTGAAGTACCTTGCCCCAACCACTAGGCCACTCCTCTACTCCCAATGAAATGAAGGGAAGGAGAGAGATGGGTCGATAATTAGAAAGACAGGTGGGATCAAGTGAGGATTTCTTGAAGAGAGGTGTGACCACAGTATGCTTGAAGTCTGCAGGGACTGTTGCAGTGGAGAGCGATAGGTTGAGAATATGAGAGATGGAAGGGACAACGGTTGAGGAGATGGGGCTTAGGAGACGGGTGGGGATAGGATCAGAGGAGCAGATGGTGAGTTTGGAGGAAGAAAGAAGGTGTGCAGTTTCCTCTTCAGAGATCACAGGAAAGGAAGAGAGGGTAGCAGAGGTAGGGGGGGAAAGTTGGGAGTGAAGACGGGGAGGCGGGGAAGTAGCTGACTTTGTGGGGAATTGGAGGGTGATCTTGTGGATTTTGTCATGGAAATAGTCAGCCAGGGTTTTGGCAGAAGGGGAGGGCGGGATCAGAGGCGGAGGCACTTTGAGAAGAGAGCTGAGAGTAGTAAAGAGATGGCGAGGATCAGAGGCAAGAGAGTTAGTCAGATGGACATAGTAGTCTTGATTGGCAAGAGCTATGGCTGACTGGAAAGAGACAAGCATGTATTTGGAGTGTAAGAAAGTCTGCAGGGGAGCGGGATTTGAGCCAAGCACGCTCAACAGAATGGGAACAATAACGTAAATAGTGGGTAGTGGATGAAAGCCAGGGCTGGGGTGCAGAACGCCTCACAGGACGTGGCATGGGTGGAGCGAGAGCATTCAGAGCCGAGGAGAGTGCAGCATTATAAGAAGTTACTGCCTCATCAACAGACTTAGATGACATAGTGGAAGAAAGAGATGAAGAAATAGTGGGAGAGAGCGCCAAGGGATCAATAGAATGAAGATTTCTAAATAGGTTGGAGGAGACAGGACGAAGCTGAGGCAGCGGTTAATGAAGATTAAAGCTTAAAAGGTGATGGTCAGATAAGGGAAGAACTGAGCTACAGAAGTTCGAGGGTAAGCAACTAGAGAAAAATATCAGGTCAAGGCAGTGGCCATGCTGGTGAGTGGGGGCAGTGGAACAAAGTTGGAGGTCAAATGAAGAGGTAAGGGAGAGGAGCTTTAAAGCATAAGGATCAGAGGGGTTATCGACATGAATGTTAAAATCCCCAAGAATAAGAGTGGGGGAAGAGGAATCCAGAAAGAAGGAAAGCCACAAGTCAGTGAGAAAGGTAGAAGCAGACTTGTCAGGAGGTTGATAAATAACAGCTACCCAGAGGGGAAGTGGAATGAAAAGGCGGATAGAGTGGACTTCAAAAGAGAGAAAGGAGTGAGACTGAGGCAGCAGGAGGGGTTGGAATTGGCAAGAGGGAGAAAGTAGAAGTCCAACACCACCACCACGGCCAGTGGGATGAGGCGTGTGGGAGAACTGATGACAGAGAGCAGCAGTCGATTCCTCAGGCATCGGTACCGACTCCGGTACCGACACAACCTGCATTGATTTTTTTTGCCGTTTACCACGCTACTGCCCATGCCGACCCTCGAATCCGTTTACGGTACCGAGGTTCTGGTACCAAAAGCCCCAGCTACTGTTTTTGATCAGTATCGAGTATGTGCAGAGCATCGGTACTTTGAGACTTTGGATTCCGATTCGTCGGATGATGAATCGATCGGTACCCAAGACATGAGAACTCTTCCGGAAGACCCATCTCCACAACGTCGCATATCCCCTCCGAAGGGTATGTCTTTCCAAAACTTTTATTTGCGATGTTGCTCGAGGTCTGTCCATAGTGGTGACATGAAAGAACCTAGGGCCGAAGAACTTGAAATTCTTCAATACCCTACAGCCCCGAAGGAAGCTGCTACTCTCCCTATTCATTGCATACTTCATGACCTTATTCTTCGTATATGGGAAACTACTATGTCCATCTCTCCACATATCCGACGACTCGATACCATGTACTGAGTACCGAAGTGTCCCGGTATTCAAAAGACGCAATTACTGCACCATTCCATGGTGGTGGAATCGGCAATGCGTCGAATAAAGAGTGCTAAGACACATTCCTCGAATCTTCCTCTTCTCCCTGAATGATAAGAGAGCAGATTATCTCACCCTTGTAAAGCATGCTCCAAATGTTTGTTTGTTAACAGGGCAACCTTTGACCGTTTTGAGTGCATGAACAGAACTTCATATATCTGCATCAGTGCACACAGGATTGCTTGCTCCAAGCATCGGATCTTGAACAGTGGGTTCAAGATAAGCTGGGTAATATCCATTACACTGGTGAAAACCTTTTTGGCAAGGATTGGCAGGACAAGGCCTCTCAGTTAGAATCCGAGAACATCACTGTTAATAGACTATCTAGGTCTACTGCTAACCCAGCTAGGAAAAAGGCAGCAAAGAAGCCTTTTTCAATAAGTACTATCCTTCTTACACCCCTGCTGTACAGTGTCAACACCATGCTCCTCAGAAAGGGCAGTAGCCATTAAAACAGCAAAAGAAGGCTCAGACTCCTAAGTCACAGCTGCCTCAGCATACCCAGCCTCCTCAAGGTCTTTGACTCCTTTCTGGAGAAAATAGCTGTTCTGCCTCTGGAGATTCCAGATCCCATCCACATTCCCGGCAGACCTTGTCACTTTGCCCACAGGTGGCATCTCATCACATCAGAGCAGCTCAAGATCCTACAATGTGAGTCCCCTCTAATCCGTGTGCTATGTAATCATTGCTCTAATCAAAATTGTATTCTTAAAAAATTCATTGTATTGTACGATACATGATGATTCTGTAAAGAAAACCGCAGCTGATCGTAGGAAGCAGCGGTATATAAGTGTTTGCTAAATAAATAAAATAAATAAATAAATAAGGAGACTCTCACAGTGCCAGTTCCACCCATCCTCGAAAGGCTGCTCCTCGTGATGTGGGATTCCCTGGCCTCAGTGCCAGTCGGCACCTGGATGCCATCTACCGTGTCCGGAAGAGCCCCGGGTTCCCCACAACTCGATGGTGGTAGAGTCCTCCATGCAAAAACTGAAGAGTCAAAAGACCTACTCCTCGGTCCCCCCCGGCAGGGAAGCTCGGGCCCTCGACACCTTGGAACGTAAGTGCTACCAGGGCGCCATGCTCAGGTGCCAAATACAGGCATACGAGTTGTATATAGGGATGTACCTTAAGGGCCTGATACAGGAACTTTCGGGGTTCTTGGTGGGCCTTGCCAGGGAATTTCTGCAAATGTTCCAGTCCCTAGCAGCAGGCTTCCGGGACTGTTCCAAATTCCTCTCCCAAGCCGCCTAAGACAGGTTCGAGTCTGCAGCCAGGGTAGCAGCTGCTGGTATCAGCACCCGGCGCCAGGCATGGTTACAGACCTCAGACCTGGAGCAGTGGGTACAGGAGAAGCTTTTGGATGTCCCCTGCAATGGTGAGAACCTGTTCTGGAAATTGAGGTTGAGGTAGTGACCCAGCAGAGGCTGTTCAAAAAGACCTCAACCCTCCCCAGGAAAAATTCCTCAGGGAAAAAGCCCTTTTTTCTGAGGAAAAATGGCTACCCCAAGACTGGCCACTACCAGCCTTACTCAGGGCAGCCTTACCAAGCCTCACAACCGAAGAACCAGGGACACGGGCCCAGGAAGCCCAAGGCTCCCAAACCCAGGCACCAGCTCCTCTTCAACCAGGGGAAGCTTTTGACTCCCTGGGCTGGGCCTCCCCTCTCCCAGGAGTCCCACAAGGGGTCAACTGGCCTCTTTTGCCCACAGATGGGCCGGCATCACTACAGACCAGTGGGTTCTGCAGGTGATGAGAGAGGGGTACTTCCTCCATCTACAGCAAAACTTTCCAGACTTTTTCCTAGGAGAGCCATCACAGCCTTTCCTCCACTAGGCCTTGCTCGCCACAGAACTCGCAGGCTTGCTCAGGGACAGGACAGTGGAACCTGAACCACCACATCTCTGGGGGTAAGGGTTCTACTCAACGTATTTCCTTGTCCCCAGAAAGAACAGGGGACCTCCTGCCCATCCTGGACATGCGCAACTTGAACAAGTTCCTGGTGAGGGAGAAGTTCAAGATGCTCTCCCTTGGAGCATTGGTGCCCTACCTCCTCCAGGAAAACTGGCTCTGCTACCTAGATCTCAAGGATGCTTACACCCACATCCTGATCCACCCCTCCCACAGGCATTATCTGAGATTCATGGTGGAGGGGGCCACTACCAATACAGGGTGCTATCATTCGGCTTGGGTCTTCACAAAATGCCTGGCAGTTGTAGCAGCCTTCTTCTGCCTCCAGAGGGCCTTTTTCTTCCCCTACTTGGATGACTGGCTCATAAAAGGAGGCACAGCCTCAGAGGTGCAGCAGGCAACTGCATGCACCATCCAGGACCTGCAACACTTGGGTTTGTGATAAATACCCCAAGTCCACCTCCTCCTGACACAGTGTCTGGAGTTCATAGGGGCAAGATTGAACACCCTTCAGGCAAAGGCCTTCCTGCCCGGAGACCGAGCCAATTGTCTCAGGGCCCTAGCCCTGGATGTAACACCCCCACCCACCCCTCTGTATGGCCTCCATGGTCCACATCACCTCAGATGCCTGCCTCCACATTGAGAGCCGCACAGTGGTGCCTTCGGGACCAGTGGACACAGGCCACAGGACACCTCTGGGACAAAGTCTCAGTGACCTGCCAGTTGGCGGACTCCCTGACCTGCTGGCAGACTCCCCAGTACCTCGAGGTGGGAATGCCCTTTAAAGCCCCGAGCCCCTTAAGGGTCCTCACCACGGACGCCTCCCTACTCGGCTGGGGAGTCTCTGCGAGGGACTCAGCACCCAGGGCAGCTGGTCGCGGTATGAGAGCAACCATTGTCTCCTGGAGCTATGGGCAATATACTTAGCCCTCTGGGCCTTTTGCCACAGCCTACATCACTAGCCAGTGTTTGTCCAGACGGACAGCCAGGTGGAAATGTTCTCTGTGAACAAACAGGGGGCATGGGATCTCGTGCCCTCTGCTGAGAGGCAATGGTCCTCTCCTATGCAGTCTGTCAGGGTATACTCTTGTGGGCAGTATACCTACCGGCCAGAACAACTCACTGGCCGACAGATTGAGCAGGCTCCTCCAGTCACTCAAGTGGCAGCTGGACCCCAGTGTGGCCAGCCAGCTCTTTCAGCTCTGGGGGGAACCTGAGATGGACCTGTTTGCCAGTCTGGACAGCAGCCAGTTGCCTTGCTTCTGCTTCTGGCAGGCTCACCCCTCCAGGATGGCAGTGGACGCGTTCCTCATCTCATGGTGGGAAGGCCTAATGTATGCCTTTCCACCCACACCACTAATTGCCAAGACATTGTTTAGGGCCCTTTGCAACAAGGCCTCGCTCATCCTGATAGCTCCTCGATGGCCCAGGCAACCGTGGTTCCCACTACTGCTATCGGTGGAGACTCCCATCCCATTGGGGAACTCTCCAGGGCTCCTGTTCCAGGAGGGGGGGGGGGGCTCTGTTCTGCAATCCAACTTGCGGTCCCTATCGCTGACAGGATGACCCTAGCCCCTTTCACCCTCTCGGGTGAGGTAGAGGAAATCCTGCTGGCCTCTCGTAAGGCTTCCACTAGTTTCTACAAGAACAGGGTGATGCTCCGCGCACACCCTAAATTCCTTCCGAAGGTGGTATCCTCTTTCCACTTCAACTAGGAGGTGGTATTTCCCACCTTCTTCCCAAGACCTCACACCACTAGGGCAGAGACAGTCCTGCACACCCTGGACTGTAAGAGGGCCTTGTCCTTCTACATCCAGCATACTCAGGGCCACCGCAAAACTCAGCTTTTAGTCTCATATGACTCCAGTAGACTGGGGGAGGCAATGACCAAATGTACACTGTCTACCCGGGGGGTGGACTGTATCGCTTTCGCCTGTGAACAGGCGGGGCTCCCACTGGAAGGCCGAGGAACAGCTAACAGTGTCAGGGCCTTGGTGGCAAACCTGCGCTCCGTCTCAATGGTGGACATCTGCCGGGCCGCTACCTGGTGTTCAGTCCATACTTTCGCAGGCCATTACTGCCTAGAAAGGGAGTCCCAACAGGTCGGTGCCTTTGGCCAGGCTGTGTTCCATAAGCTTTTCGTGATTTAGGAAACTCCTGCTCTCCGACAATTCTGTGTTCAGGCTACTGGAGTGCTGGTTTCTATCGGATAGAGGGGTCCTACTGTAGCCTGTAGCTATGGACTCAATTGCTGCTGCTCACGGCTCCCCTTGAGGGCAACCGTGTTTTTCACTATGGGCTTTTGGTAGCCTGTAGCTGTGGAGTCCCATATGTGAGGACTGACTTCCTGCTTGTTCCTGGAGAAAGTGTAGTTACTCACCTGTAACAGGTGTTCTCCAGAGACAGCAAGAATCAGTCCTCACAACCCTCCCTCCTCCCCTTGAAGTTGCTCCTTTACCATCTTTTATTTTATTTTTGCCATCTTTTAGCTATGTCATCTGACTGAGCAAGATGGCACCCTTAGGCGGGAAGGGGACCATGCATGCGTGGTGGCATCTCCCAAAGGCTTTCTTTGAAAGCTGGGGAGATGCTTCCGTGAGGGCTCCATTGATGCCGATGTCATCCATATGTGAGGACTGATTCCTGCTGTCCCCAGAGAACATCTGTTAGAGGTGAGTAACTACACTGTATTTGAACTCCTTTAGAATTATGGAGTGAATACCACCTGTTACTGATGGTTTGCTACTCTTTAGTTCGTCAGTTTGATCTATTACATCTTGTAGATTAGTAATTTGCTTTAATTGTTCTAAATGATCATTGTACTATTATTTATCATTGGTATAGTGCTACAAGGCATACTGAGGCAAAGAATTTAGTTTTTATGCTCGTCCATTTGACTCCCTCATGAGCGTTTTGTTTTAAATGTACTTTAGAAGATTTTGGTATTAGGTTTTGCCACTCCCATCAGGATTCTTTTCAGATTTTCTCTTGGCCTGCTTTATTTACTGTTTTGCTTCTTAAGTTGCCAGTGCTTATGCTCATCCCTGTTTTCCTCCTTAGTCTGCTTTTCATTTTCTGAAAATGCCTCTTTCACCTCTCCATTAAACCACACTGACAGTCTTTTGGTCGTCTTTCATCTTTTTAGATTTATGGTGCATATTTTATTTGGGCTTCCAAAATTTTCTTATTAAATAATGTCCATGTTTCATGCAACTTTTTACTCTGGCAGTTTTCCTTTTAGATTTTGTTTAATGTTCTCATTTTCTCACAGCCTCTATTTTTATAATTTGAATATTACAGTTGCAAATTTCTTTAGCATCTGTCTAATGATTATGACCAATTTGATTTCATTTTGATCACTGTTGCCAAATAGGACTGCCATAGTTACCCTCACATCAGATTGTGTTCCAATAAGGACTAGATCTGAGCTAGTTTTCCTTCTTGTCTGTTCCAGGACAAGACCATCTGTTCATTGAATAAGTCATTTCTCTGTGGACAAGCAGAAAAATAGTCCTCACATATGGATGACATCATCTGAGGGAACCCTGCATGGGAGCATTCCTAGCTCCTTCTAGAAGCATTTGGAAGGCATTTGGAAGCCTGTGTGCATGCCTTCCCACCTGTTGTCATGGTGCCATCTTATCCTCAGTCTGTTTCTTTTTGCATAAACCCATAGGCGTGTTTGGACTGCGTGCTTGTGAGTAACAGAGCAAAGGTGGGTTTTTTTCTGCAATTTTCACATAGATTTTTTTTGCTAGTTTTACTGCCTGCCATCATGGGTTTCTGTTTCTCTTCTGGTAATCTTCTTAGGGTTTTCGAGCATTTCCAGATTTCCATTATTTTCTGTGATGCATCAGCTTCCTTAGGCGCTATGCATTCCAGCCTGGAATATTTTTCAAAATTGAGCCGTTTGATTTCGCTATGGCTGTTTCTGGGAGACATGTCCCAAAAACTTGCCAGCGCCTTTAAGAAGTGTACCAAGTGCTCGATGACCATATTCAGAACAGACACACATAACTGGTGTCATCGCTGCTTGGGACCCGACCACAAGCCCCTCTTCTTTATGTCTGCGGGTGATAATACGAGGGCTCAAAGGTTGTGAGAAACAGTGCAACAAGATTTTTTGGCACTTCTAAGTTTGATCCATCAACATTGGCATCAGCAGCATTGGTCTCAGTGGTTTCCAAAGCTGTACCGGATGCTGGAGGTGCATCTGCATCGAGAAGTTCTTGAACTCACTTGGAGCAGAGCACCCATAAACTTCCTGAGCATTGATCTATCAGTTTCTCCCTGAGGATGAGGAAGGATTCAGCTTTATCTTTGGCATCGAAAGACAAGGACTTGGAACATCAAGCGGAGGCCTTCTGCATTGACATTGGAGTCCTCCAAGGCATAGTGCCGAGAGCAGTGAGAGTTCACAAGAGTGATCCTCCAAGCTGCCCAGAATGGAGGAAGGCTCAACCTCACTGTTTACATAGGGAAAGCAACAGCCTTCCTTTTAGCCAAAACCACCCTGCTTATATTAAACACCCTACAGATTCCAGGAACATCGGCTGTATCTGCTGTATCCCTTGAGCCTTGGGAGATGGCTGCTTTGAAGAATCATTTTCTGAAAGATGTTGGGAAGAGAATCACTATGCTCTTCGCCATGCAGTATCTCAGAGCCTTGATAAATGTTGCCATGTCTCCTCAAGGCATCAAGCCCATCCTCAAAAATCGCAGCTTTCCTGCAGGAAAGGTGTCAACATTAAGACTTCAAAGGGCCTGACATTGATACCTGACTGGCTGATATTTCTCTCCAGCACATCCAGGACTGATGTGCCCCCGGTGCCTAGGAAGTCATTGAAGCATCAGTGCTCCCAAAGGAGTCCCATATCCCCAAAGAGGCTTAGAAGTACTTCAATTTCCTCTGAATCTGGTTCAAAAGGCTGGGTCAGAGATGAGGAATCTGATGACTTGTCAGGGGATAGATTGCAAGAGCTCCCCTCTGATCTTTTGCCGCCTCGTGAAAGACAGAAATCTTCTCCTGAGGATATTACATTCCAGGATTTTGTAATTGATTTGGCCAAGGCCATATGATTATGTTTTGCGACAGAGGAGGAACCCAGGGCAGAAGAATTAGAAACCTTCCAATACACTCCACTCTCCAAGGAGGTGGTGTCATTGCCCGTGCACTGCATCCTTCATAGGTTACAGTTAAGATTTTGGGAGACCCCTTCACTGTACCTCCAATTGTAGATAGATTGACTCAATGCACTAGGTTCAGAAGACTCCCAGATTCAAGAAGCCCCAGCTTCTGCACCACTTTCTGGTCATCAAAATCACTCTCAAAAGATCCAGAAGTTCCAAGACCCACTTCTCGGTGCCCCCAGGAAGGGAGGCTCAGATACTGGACTCTTTTCAGAGAAAATGTTTTCAGAGTGCCATGCTTACATCCCACAATGCCTCTTATCAGCTCTATATGGGCATGTCTTTAAAGGACATCATGTATAGCTCAGATGATATGTCCACTTTTCTTCCTTCAGAAAACCTTCCACATTACTATTTCCTAGTGAGTCATGGCAAAGACTACTCGAAATGCATGATCCGAGCAACCTATATTATTTTTGATATGGTATCCAGAGCTTCTGCGATCAGTATTGGTGACCAGAGATTCACCTGGCTTCGGGTTTCAGAACTTCAAACATCAATGCATGATGAGCTTGCTACATACGGAGAGAATCTCTTCGGAAATGAAGAGACTGCAAGCTTCATAGAGAAGCAATCAAACCGGAATCTCTCCAGGCACACTTCTGAGCCGGCCTCCAACCACAGGTAATATTAGAGTGGCAACCAGAGGAAAACCTATTACTTCCCTGGCTCCCGCTACTCCCAGTCCAAGCAGATTCCTCATGGTCATCCTAAGCAAGAGATGTTGCAGAAGGCCCAGCCTGCTTCCCAGTAAAAACCTGAAGTAGGGTTTTGACTGCTTTCTGCAGAGCATAGTCACTCTACCTGTAGCCTTAAGACTCACTCTTTTTGCCCAGAGGTGGCCCCTTGTACTCTCCGACACTTGGGTTTTGCAGATTATTCAGAAGGGCTACAAACTTCATCTATTTGAACTTCCTCCAAATTGTCCCCAAGGGTTCATTCTCTAAACACTCAACATCAGGAGCTGCTTCTTCAGGAAATTTCCACTCTTCAGAATGAATCTGCAATTGAGTCCATTCCATCAGGGCAGGAAGGATGGGGATTTTACCTGAGGTACTTCCTGGATACCAAAAAGGCAGGGAGATATCGTCCCATCCTAGATCTAAGAGATCTGAACAGATATTTAATCAGACGTTCAGAATGATATCTATGGAAATCATAATTCCCCATCTACAAAAACAAGATTGGCTATGCTCTCTGGATCTCAGGGATGTTTAAACTCACATTTAGATACATCCCAGTCACAGGAAGAATCTCAGATTCGTTGTAGGAAAGTGACACTTCCAGTACCGTGTACTGCCTTTAGGCCTTGCGTCAGCTCCCTTGGAGTTCATGAAATGCCTTGCCATAGTAGCAACATTTCTACATCAGCTAGGAGTGCACATTATTTCCTTCTTGGATGATTGGCTGTTCAAGAGCAACGCTTCAAAAGGAACTTTTGAATCCATTCATCATTCGGGTGATGGAAATATAGGGTTCATAATCAATTATCCTAAATCCCACCTTCGTCCCTCCTAGCAATTAGTGTTTATAGAAGTTCTGCCCATTGTGGCTTAGGTAAGGGTTTTTCTTCCGCACGATGCTGAGACTACTAGGTCATATAGCCTCAACTGTTCATGTAACACTTTTAGCATTGCCAGATATGAGACAAGCTAAATGGACCTTGAGCACCCAGTGTACTCAAGCCACGGGAAGGCCGAAGAGACATTCTTTCACATGCCCACTAATTTAGTATCTGACCTGGTGGACCATCCATGAAAATCTGACCAAAGGTTTGCCCTTCAGATTCTTTTCCATCAGAAACTTCTGATAACAGATGCATCCAAGCTGGGATGTGGAGCTCATCTTGTTGGTTTCATACTCAGGGGAATTGGTCTCTCCAAGAAAATCTCCTCCAGGTTACCTTTTGAAACTGACAGTGATAGCAAAAGCTCTAAGAGCTTTCAAAGATTGGTTGTCTAACCAAATTGTCCTAATTCAGGCAGTCAGTCAAGTTGCTATGTTTTACATCAGCAAGTAGGAAGGAATAGGGTCATACCTCCTTTGTTTGCAAAACAGTTAGATTGTGGACTTAGCCACCTCTCATGGGATGGAGTTGAGGACCACTTATCTGCCCAGCAAATAAAATGCCCTGGCAAACAGGCTCAGCTGAGTCCTTCAGCCTCATGAGTTGACCCTGGACAGGGATGTGACCCTGTGCATCTTACAGAAGTGAGGCATCCCCTCAATAGATCTCTTTGCCACTCCTCAAAATTGCCCAGGTGTCTCAGTTTAGAACATAAGATGTGCCATACTGGATCAGACCATGGTCCATCCAGCCTAGAATCCTGTTTCCAACAGTGGCCAATCCAGGTCACAAGTACCTAGTAGTTTCCCAAAAAACACAGGTTCAACTATGCTTGTATTGGGACAAGTAGTGGATTTCCCAGGCCCTCTTTAATATTGGTTTATGGACCTTTCCTCCAGGAACTTGTCCAAACCTTTTTTAAACCCAGCTACACTAGCAGCTTTTACTACATCCTCCAGTAACCAATTTGAGTTCTGCTCCACACAGCAAACTAGCCTACTCAATTAGGGGGATGCGTATCCTCCAGTACCTCTGCCAAGATCCTCCTGAAATTCAAAATGGACAAAGGTACAGTGATTATTGTCGCTCCTTATTGGTCCCGACAAGCATGGTTCCCTCTAGCTCTAGAACTCTCCAATCAGGATCCGATATGTCTAGGGCAATACCAGAACTGATATCGCAGGACGACGAAACTATATTGCATCCCAACATCAAGTCCTAGTCCTCACAGCTTGGATGTTGAGAGCTAAACATTATTTGCTCTAAATCTGCTGGTTAATGCCACCAGTGTCTTTTTGGCATCCAGGAGGGCCTCAGCAGAAGAGGTTTGCTGTTTGGTGTGAGGCACACTGTATAGATCCTTTTACCTGTCCAACACAAACACAGCTTGATTATTTAATATATCTTTCAGCGTCTGGACTTTAGTCCTACTCTTAGAGGTTTGCCTCAGTGCATTTGAAGCTTACCATTGTGACATAGAAGGAAAACCTATCTCTGTACAGCCCTTAGTTGTTTGTTTCATGGGAGACTTGTTCTACTCAAACCCCCATAAGCCACTCACAGTGTCTTGGGACCTCAATGTGTTTCTCACACAGCTGATGAAAGCTCTTTTTGAGCCACTTAATTCCTGTCCTTAGAAATTCTTGGCCTGGTAGGTCTTATTTCTGGTGGTGGTCACCTCAGCATGCAGAGTGGGTGAACATTAGGCTCTAGTAGTTCACCCACCTTATGCAAAATTCTTTCACAACAGAGTGGTGCTTCACACATCCCAAGCTCCTTCTGAAAGTAGTGTCAGATTTCCATCTTAACCAGAAATCACATCCCTCCAATATTTTTCTCAAAACCCCATTCTCACAAGGGGAAAGCTGTGCTGCTCATGTTGAGCTCTAAAAAAAAAAGTCTTAGCTTTCTTCTTGGAGCAGACATAAGGCCATAAAAAGTCCATCCAGCTTTCTGGTTCTTTTGACCCCAATAAACTAGGCTCTGCCATCTCCAAACACACTTTGTCAATTTGTCTTGCAGACCACATCATGCCTAGGCAAACTTAAGCCTTGAAGGTCATGTCACAGCTCATAATGTTAGAAGCATGGCTGCTTCAATGGAAGAGATATACAAAGCTGCAGTGTGAACTTCAGTTCATACTCTTACTTCTCACCATTGTCTGGATGGAGATTCTTGACATGACAGCACATTTGGCCAATCAGTACTGCAGAATCTTTTCAGGGAGTAGAATCCAATTCCACCCCGTAAGCCCATTTCTTTCTATTGAGACTGCCATGGGGAAAAAAAGGTATTCATAAAAGGCCTGTTGCCAACAAACATATCTCATGTTGGCTCCAGTTAGGAGTATCATTATTCCTTTTCTTTGTTCAAGGCAGCTTGTAGCTAGGGATTCTCATATGTGAGAATTCTTGTCCTGCTTGTCCACGGAAAAGATAGTTACTGACCTGTAGCAGGTGTTCTTTGTGGACGGCAGGAAAAATCCTCGCAGCCTTTCTTCCTTTCCTTGGAGTTGAATTCTGCTCAGCTATTCATAGGACTGAAGATAAGATAGTGCCACAGTGACAAGTGGGAAGGTGCGTGCAGATACGATTGAGCTTCCAAATGCTTCTGAAAGGAGCTGGGAATGCTTCCGAGTGGGGCTCCATTGGGTGGCATCACCCATATGTGATGACTTTACCTGCTCTCTATGGAGAACATCTGCTACAAGTGAGTAATTGCATTTTGTCATCTAGAAACTTGACCTCTCTAGCATTTCCCAAATCAGTACTAGATAATTGAAAGCTCCCACCACTATGGTTGATGGTAGTATACCCTCTCCCTCCCCCCCTCCCCCATTATATTGTTCCCACCCCACATGGATTTCTATACATAAGAATTCCTGTGCATTTTGTTTTCTGCAGGAGTTTATTTTATCTTTTTGACTGTATGCAATCTGTAATACATAGTGCAACCATACCACTGATTTTATCCACTCTATAACTTTAATGTAATTTATAGCTTGGTATTACTGAATACCATTGAGTATCTTCCATCAGGTTTTTGTTTAGTGCCATACGTAACTCTCCAGTTTTAATTTTTAGATTTCTGACATTTGCATTTAAGGTATATTTCAATTTATATTCATAATTTATCTAACATTTAATAGGATGTGATCAGATCTATAGAATGTTACCCATCCCTCTCCAAAGGGATTATCAACAATCCCCTTTAAGAGAGAGTTCAGGGCTAGGAGGCTATGGCTCATGGAGAGGTTAAGAACCCAGTAGGCTGCAGAGGGAGAGAGGTCCGTGAAGCCAGAAGTCATTCCAAGGCAAGCCGTGCACAAGAGTTCCAAGGAAGGAACTTTAACTGGGGTTGGAGGAAGGGCTGGGGGAACCAGCTTGTGAGGGTTTAACAAGCTGGGTCAGAAGTAAAAGCTGCTTTTTGTTTTACCTGAACTGCTGTCTATTCTGCATTTTGCTTTGTGGAGGTTTAACAAACTGGTACAGAATAAAAACTGCTTTTGTTTTCCCTGCACTATTGTCTGGCCTGTGTTGTACGAAAAACCCTTCCCACTGCAAGCCACACTACCACATATGGTGGCAGTTTGGGAATTTCCTCTAACCACGTGACTGAGAACAAATCCATGTCCCTCAAGGGCTGGGCTTGTACAGCTGGGATTTTTGTTTGTATGAACTAAGAGGGTTAGCCTCAACCTAGTTAGGGAGCTTGAAAAAGGTATAGTCAATGCCAGACAGGCAGGCTTTGTTTTGGCCACTGGAGTCCCCTAAAAGTTTGTTTCAGCTGGAATACTGCAGAATTCAGCTGCTGAAGAGGAAAGCTGTAGTGGTATTGCAAGAGTACAATGACAACCTAGGATGGAGCTGCTCCTCCAAATTCTGGCAGAAGGTCAGCAGCAACAGCAGTAGAATCAACAGCAACAATATCTGCAGCAGTTTCAACACACCCTGCTGGAAGGGCAGCAACAATAGCAGCAGCAAATACAGGATCTTAAAGCGCAGAGGGAGCTACAGAAGAGTTCCATAGCTCAGTTGACTTGGGCCCTGCAGTGACCACAATTCCACCCTCCAGCGCAAGCGTTTCTTAAAATGACCGCAGAAGATGAACCAAACCACTTTTTGGTGAAGTTTGAATGAACCTCCCGCATGGCTGGGTGGCAGAGACAACATGGAATATCTATTTGGGAAATCTGCTGACTGGCAGCAGTCAGGCTGCATTCCAGGACGCCAAACCAAATGGGCGAGCTATGTATGCAACTGTCAAGGCCACTATACTGGAACGAGCCAACTCTACCCCAGAGGTCTTGGCACTGTTAAAGGGAAGGAGGTGCCCATATTCACTTTCAGGTGCAACTGGTTAACCCCATCAGGGATACATTAAATAAGGACCTGAGATTAATCTTGAGATGAACAAAGTCCATGAAATGCATTAGGTTTGCTGGGGATACTTATACTAATAAAACTATTCCTAAGTAAACAACTTAAATACCTAAACAAAATCTTAAAACTAAGATAGAGACAGCAGCCCAGCAGCGAGATGGGGGCTTTCCAGTCTTTTGCATTGAGTGTCACATGTAGGATTTTCACCCAGTTGGTGAGGGGTCTTATGTGAGCACTAGGTGAAAGGAGCTCTTTACTCTTAGAGAACAAGTCCAATCTCTGGAGGCTAGAGTAGCAGACTTGGAGGACATAAGGAAAACAGAGAGGTATAGGTATATAGACAAGACCTACAGTTGCCATGGAGGGGAGAGGTCATGTGACAGGAGAGCATCACCCTGATTGTAGCAGGAAGTGATACTGTAGCTAGGACCTGTCCTCCAGGTGATATAAAACCATCCTGCACCGAGGAGGTTTCTCCAGGGCCATGTGCCCATGAGGGAAGGGTTAGGAGAACCATTATAGTTGGTGATTCGATCATTAAGCATGTAGATAACTAGGTGGCTGGTAAACGTGAGGATCGGCTGGTAACATGCCTCCCTGGTGCAAAGGTAGCAGACCTCACTTGCCACCTAGACAAGGTTTTAGATAGCGCTTGGGAGGTGTCTGCTGTCTTGGTACATGTTGGTACCAGTGACATAGGAAAGTGTGGTAGGGAGGTTCTGGAGGCCAACTTTAGGCTTTTAGGTAGGAAGTTGAAATCCAGAACATCCAGGGTAGCATTCTCAGAAATGTTTCCTGTTCCACGTGCAGGATCCAAAAGGTAGGCAGAGCTCCGGAGTCTCAATGCATGGATGAGATGATGCTGCAAAGAAGAAGGTTTTGGATTTATTAGGAACTGGGCAACATTCTGGGAAAAGGAGGGGCTTTTCCGAAGAGATGAGCTTGACCTTATCCGGGATGGAGCCAGGCTGCTGGCATTAACCTTTAAAAAGGAGATAGAGCAGCTTTTAAACTAGATAACGGGAAAGCAGACAGTCTCCCAAGAGCGCATGGTTCGAAAGGATGTATCCTTGAAGGATACTAGCAAAAGATTGAAGTTAGGGCATATTGACAGAGGGGTTCCAATAAAGACAAAAGTAACCCAAATGCCCTTAAGTACAGAGCAGACAGAGCTTAGAGATTCAAAATTACCCCTGCCTACCAATAACCAGATTAATATGAATAAAATGCAACCTCTAAAATTCTTGTATGCAAATTCTAGAAGTCTAAAAAATAAGATGGGAGAGTAAGAGTATATAGTACTGGTCACTTCTTCAATCATAAGGACTTGCACTAAGGCCGTCAGGAACCGCGCCTTTTCTTTATGCGCACCAACTTTCTGGAATGCCCTTCCTGCTTCAGTCGGAGTCATTATGGACCTATCTACGTTCAGAAAGGCATTAAAGACTCACCTTTTCCAGCTGGCTTATGACCACATTTCATATTGAAGGACTCTCTTAATGCTGGCCTCTCCACGTACACAGACTATACCTTGTGACCCGACTGGACAACATGTACTTAGTTCTCCATCCTCTCCCTATTTCCCCTGCCTCGATCCCATTCCCTTTCCCTTATCCCTTATGTTGACACATTTGCTTGTTACTACTTACCTGCCTTTGTTATTTAGATTTGCTATTTATGCCTGTTCAATATAAAGTGGCTTGTTTTGATGTTTATGCCTGTTCTATGTAAAGTTGCTTGACTGTTCACGTTTCCTGTAAACCGCTCTGATACTAAATAGTGCGGTATATAAAAGCTAATAAATAAATAATAAATACTAAATACTAAATGAAAGGTTAGATATGTTTAGTATCTCAGAGACCTGGTGGAAAGAGGACAACCAGTGGGACACTGTAATAGCTGGGTACAAATTGTATCGCAATGATAGAATAGATCAAATTGGTGGAGGAGTTGCACTCTGTTAAAGAGAGCATTGAGTCACACATGTTTCTAAGTTTTGCAGGAAACAAAATACACTGTAGAATCTCTATGGATTGAAATTCCATGTAAAAAAAAGAGGAGGGCGATGGATGTGGGGGTGTACTACCGACTGCCTGGCCAGAATGAACAAATGGATGATGAAATGCTCAAAGAAATTAGGGAAGCTAACAAAAGTTACAACACAGTAATAATAATCAATGATTTCAATTACCCTGGTATCGACTGGGTCAGTGTCACGGCAGGACATGCTAGGGAGATAAAGTTTCTAGATAAAATAAATGACTGCTTCTTGGAGCAGCTGGTTCATGAACAGACATGGGGAAGCCGTTTTGGGCCTAGTTCTTAGTGAACACATCTGGTGCAAGAGATAAGGGTGTCTGGGACAATTGGCAATAGTGATCACATCATGATCGTGTTTGATTTAATACATGGAGAAAGGGACGGCAAGAAAATCCACAGTACTACCTTTTAACTTTCAAAAGGGAGACTGATAAAATGAGGAGAATAGTTAAGAAAAAACTAAAAGAAGCAGCTGCAAAGGTTAAAGATTTATATCAAGCATGGGTGTTTAAAAATACTATCTTGGAAATCCAGACCAGATGTATCCCACACTTTAAGAAAAGTGAAAGGAAGTCCAAAAAACTAGAAAAAATGGCAAGTTAGATGCAAGGCATTGATAAGGCAGGCAAAGAGAGAATTTGAAAAAAAGTTAGCTGTGGAAGCAAAAATGCATAATAAAAACTTTTTCAAGTACATTTGTTCCAACAAACCTGTGAGAGAGTCAGATGGACCATTAGATGATACAGGGATGAAAGGGATACTAAGAGTGAACAAGGCCATAGCGGAGGGACTCTAATGAATTATTTGCTTTGGTCTTTACTGAAGAAGATGGGAAGTTAGCCATGACTAAAATGGTATTTAAAGCTGCTGCATTGTTAGAATTGAAAGAAATATCAATAAATCTGGAAGATGTATTACAACTATTTGATAAACTAAACACTAGCAAAACACTTGGACCGGATGGTATACACCCGAGGGTGTTGAACTAAAATATAAGATTGCAGACCTACTAATAGTAATCTGTGAACTATCATTGAAATCATCTGTAATACCTGAAGATTGGCTAATGGCTAACGTAATGCCAATTTTTAAAAAGGGTTCCCGGGGTGATCCAGGAAACTACAGACCAGTGAGCCTGTGGTCAGTACCATGCAAAATGGTAGAAACCATTATAATAAATAACAAAATTACTAAACATGTAGATAAGTCATGGTTTTATGGGAGAAAGCCAACATGGCTTTAGCCAAGGAAGGTCTTGTCTTACTAATCTGTTATATTTTTTTGAAGGTGTGAATAAACAGGTAGAGAAAGGTCCCTCTTGAGACTCTTGGTTAAATTAAAAAATCATGGGATATGAGGCAGTGTACTATTGTGGATGAGGAACTGGTGAAAAGATAGAAAGCAGAGGGTAGGACTAAATGGCCAATTTTCCAAATGGAGAAAGGTGAATAGTGGTGTACCCCAGGGATCTATGCTGGGTCCGCTGCTTTTTAACATATTCGTAAATGACCTGGAAATGAGACTATCGAGTGAGGTAATCTAATTTGCAGATGGCACAAAATTATTCAAAGTTGTTAAAACCGATGAGGATTGTGGAAAATTGCAAGAGGATAAATTGGAAGACTGGATGTTCAAATGGCAGGTGAAATTTAATGTTGTTAAGTGCAAAGTAATGCTCCTAGGAAAGAACAACCTAAACTATGGTTACATGATGCAAGGTTTCACATTAGGTGCCACTCAGGAAAAATATTCAGGCTTCATCGTGGATAAGACTTTGAAACCCTCAGCCCTGTGTGCAGCGGCTGCCAAGAAGATAAATAGAATGCTAGGAATCAGAAGGAAAGGATAATAAGACAAAGAATATTATAATGCCTCTGTATCGTTCCATGGTGTGACCATACCTTGAATATTATGTACAATTCTAGTCACCGTATCTTAAAAAGGATATAGCAGAATTAGAAAAGATACAGAGAAGAGCCACCAAAATGGAAAAGGTGATGTAAGAAATACCCCTATGAGGAGAGGCTTAAAAGGTTAGGGTTCTGCATCCTGGAAAAGAGACGGCTGAGGGGAGATATGATAGAGGTCTATAAATTAATGAATGGAGCGGAACGGGTAACATAGATTGTTTGCACTATTCAAAAGTAGAAAGGCTAGGGGACTTGCAATGAAGCTATAGTAGTGTAACCCGTTTAAGACTATTAAGAGAAAATATTTTTTCACCCGATGCATAATCAAACTCTGGAATCCGTTACCGGAGGATGTGGTTAAAGCTGTTAGTATAGTTGGGTTTAAAAAAGGTTTGGACATGTTCCCGGAGGAAATAAACCATTATTAAAGAGGACCCGGGAAATGCAATGCCTCTTGCAGTACAAGCATTGTGGAACTCGTGTATCTTTTTTTTTTCTTTTTTTTTAGAAACTGCTAGGTACTTGTGACCTGGATTGGCAACTGTTAGAAACAGGAAACTGGACTTGATGGACCTTATTCTGACCCAGTATGACATTTCTTATGTTCTTATATTTCTTATGTTGTCCAGAAGAGAGCTCCAGAATGGTATCAGTGGTCACCAGACCTTGGGCCTGGCCTTCCAGCGCCTCAAGAAGGCAATGTGCTCTGAACCCATCCTGATTAGCCCTGATGTCTCTCTACCGTTTATTGTGCAAACTGATGCCTCAGAGGTGGGCCTAGGAGCCGTTCTGGCCCAGGAAGTCAGGGGTGAAGAACATCCCATAGCATTCATCAGCAGGAAACTACTTCCTCAGGAACAGCATTATGCATTGTTCGAGAAGGAAGCCCTAACTGTCAAGTGGGCACATGAGACCTTCAAATACTACCTCCTTGGCCGTCTGTTTACGCTGGTAAAGACCACCAACCCCTCAAGTGGCTGGCTCAACATAGAGTCCAACGGCCGTATTATGCGCTGGTTTTTGAATCTCCAACCTTACCAGTTTCAGGTCCACCATAAGGCTGGTTACACTTACCTGAACGCGGATTTCCTTTCCTGGGTGGATGTCTTGGGTGAGGCAGGCGCTTAACGGGGCATGGTTGATCTGAGGGGGAGGGTGTATGATGGAATGTTAACTGTCCCTCTCTGAAGGAATTATCAACAGTATCAACAGTCGCTTTTAAAAGAGTCTGCGGCCCTGAGTTCTGGGCTGAGAGGGCATGGCTCACAGGGAGAGGTTAAGAATCCAGCAGGCTGCAGGATAGAGAGAGGTCTGTGGAGCCTGAAGTCCTTCCAAGACAAGCCATGCCGAGGAGTTCTGAGGTAGAAACTTTAACTGGTGCTGAAGAAAGGACCAGAAGAAACGCTTGTGGAGGTTTAACAAGCTGGGACAGAATAAAAACTGCTTTTGTTTTTGCTGAACTGCTGTCTAGCCTGTGTTGTACAGAAAATCCCTTCCCACCGCATACCACACTACCACAAGGTGTAATTTCATCCCTGCCTATTTAAAACTCCTGGGCTACTTCAGCCTGTATCCTAATCTATCAGGATATTCTGTCTTTTACATTTTCCCATTATCTTTTGAAGACACCTTACACTGAACCATGTACAGTACTTCTGAGTGGCTTTTCTCCAAGATCTGATTTATACTGTAAACCGCGCTGATGCCGAATAGTGCGGTATATAAGCAACTGTAATAAATAATAAATAAATAAATAATAAAAGCTGCTCTGTCTCATTTTTACAGTTGTGGTCAACATTATTGGCACGCTTGCATTTTAGGTATGTTGTGTACAATATCTTGTGAAATGATTGGACATATTCTAACTGTATTTCATCATCATATTTTAATAGTATGTTCAAAGGTATACAACAAAAAAAGATGTCTGTGCAATGTAGACATAGTAATTTCTGAGTAAAAAGCAAAATATGACCTGGACAGGATTAATGGCACCCTAGACTAATGTTTGGTTGCACAACCCTTGGCCGTGATGACAGCCTCCAAATGTTTCTTTTAGCGATTTATAAGTTTTGTACATCTATCGGCTGGTAGTTTCTCCCACTCTTCAACTGTGATTTGTTTCAGCTCATGAGTGTTTACAGGATTCCTTTTACCAATGGCAGATTTCGGCTCTTTCCAAAGGTTCTTGATTGGACTGAGATCAGGACTCATTGCTGGCCAGTTTAAAACAGTCCATTTATGTCTTTTTTTTAACCATTCTTTTGTACTTCTGGATGTATGTTTTGGGTCATTGCCCTGCTGGAGGACCCATGACCTTCAACTCAGACCTAACTTTCTGACACTAGGTAGCACATTTCACTCCAAAATACCTTGGTAGTCCTCTGACTTCATGATTCCTTTAATGCATTCCAGGCCACCAGTTCCTGAGGCAGCAAAACCACCCCACAACATTATGGAACCTCCACCATATTTTACTGTAGGAATGGTGTTTTTTAACTTATAAGCTTCATTTCTTCAACTATAAATATATCACTGGTTTGCATTGTCAAAGAGCTCATGTTTGGTTTCATCTGTCCACAGAACATTTTCCCAGGATTGTGATTTCTCACAGTGGGTTTGGGCAAAGATCAGGCATACCATTTTATGTCTGTCTTTGAGCAGTGGGACCCTTCTTAGCCTTAGCCCATGAAATCCGTCTTTGTTTAGTGTGCGGCATATGGTGTGGTTTCAAACCACCACTCCAAATTGCTCCAGGTCAGCCTTAAGCTCTTTGGATGTTGTACATGGTGTTTTTCCAACAGGTCGCACTAATCTTCAAAGACTTCTTGGATTAATTTTCCTCTTCCCACCATGTCCTGTGAAGTTCTTGACAGTTCCATGAGCAGAAAACTTCTTAATAACATTGCAAACTGTAAAATCTCAAGGTCTTTGGAGATGGTTTTGTACCCCTTTGAAGTTTGATGTTTAGTGATAATGGCTTTTCTGACGATCTCAGGCAGCTCTCTTGTCTTCACTATTGTGAAAATGGAACAGGGAGTAAATGTGGTCATTTTAAACATTAGAGCTATCATTCATTGGTTAATTCAAGTAATGTGAGTACTGATAATTGACCACAAGTGTGTCTAATTGTACTGCATTGGGAATGTGGTTCTTCTGTTCAAACTCATTTGAATTGTTTATAAGGGTTAAAATAATCATGTCCTGGCAGTGTCACACTTTTTATACTATTTCTTACTATTTCCTTTTTTTAAATTGGTCTTATTGTATTCGATTCTTTTAGGTGTCAAAAATGTGTGCATATATAGTACAAAGCATTTTGCTGGCCACTTTATTTTTAGGAAATATTGGACATTAAGGGGTTGAACAGCAAGGGTGTCAGTAATGTTGACCAAAACGTGGTTCCCAAACCTGTCCTGGGAGACCCCACAGCCAGTCGGGTTTTCATGGTGTCCACAATGAATATGCATGAGAGAGATTTGCATGCAATGGAGGCAGTATATGCAAATCTCTCTCATGCATATTCATTGTGGTTATCCTGAAAACCCGACTGGCTGGGTGTCCCCCAGGACAGGTTTGGGAACCACTGCAAAATGCTGATGTCAGCAGCATGGTTCCATCCAGGTTAAGATGGAGCTCATTGTTTTGGAATAGGCTTCCTCTACCCAAAATGTTGCCTAGTTCCAAACTAATTTAAATCCCTCTTTCCTGCACCTTTATTTCATTCACACATTGAGACTCTGGAACACTGCCTGTCTCTGTGATTATGTGCATCGAATGGGAAACATTATATATTGCATTGTTTTTAACTGTAAAATCCACCCGAGCTTTTGGAAAGATGGATTAGAAATCAAATAAATTAAATACACTTCAGAACCTGTATTAGTTTCAATGAGCTGTTTACAGATTCACAATTCAGCTTCAGAATAACAGCTGACTGAAGAGTGTGTCTACCATTTTTTGTTATCACATCTTTTCATACATTGACAGTGATTGTGGATGTGTGAAATAAAACTGTTAATCAGTTAAACAAATGTAGCTCTGTTTCCTCGTTAAGCATCTGTAGATCATGTCTCAGCTAAACAATTTAATCTTCTATAATGGCAAATCACAGAGAAGTGTTGTTATTCACCCTACTTATATAGAATGTTAGAGGATTTTTTTTTTTATTTTACGGGTGGGGAGGAAGAAGAGCAGGGAAAGATAGTGTGCGCTGGAGATTATTGTGAAGCTTGAAATCTAGGTGCTGCTGTTACCCTGGGCTCCTTTTTTCCATGTAATATGGAGAACAGAAGGCCTGAGATGCAGTGACAGCTGAGGACTAGTGACTGTGTTTTGTGATGGACAGGAAAAACAGACTGTACAGATTTGATTTTTTTATGTTATAGACTTGTAATTAGGTTTTGTTTTAATTTTCTATTCCAGAAGGATATGATATTTTATTGGAAGCAGAAAAGAAGGAGCTGACACTTACTCCTTTTGCTTATTCAAGTCTTTTGAGAGCTTTGTTGGCTGAAGGTTGCCTTGAAGAAGCATTGAAAGTGAAAAACATGTAAGTGGTTTTTGTCTTTCTGATGATGATAAGTGGTGCTGTCTATACTCTTTTAGAAGATTGTTGTGGTGTACTGGCCAGCTGTTTTCCATTCATATGCAGTGTTCCCTGGAGTCACAAATGACTGGAATTTAATAATAAAAAAAACATTACCAAGTTCATATAAAGAAAAAATAAGAAAATTACAAAGGAAAAAAAATGCTCTTTTAAAATCCACATCTCAGGGGAGTTGAACAACAAATATAACAAAGTAAGGTACTCAAAAAATGAGGCTAAACAGCCAGCTTAGTACCCTATACACTTACATATCTGCATTAATAAAAGAGAAAACACCAAACTTATTTAGTTTCAAGATGATCCTTCCTTTCAGAAATAAACTGTTCCAACTGAGAAGAGTCATAAAAAATAAAATTTCTCCGCTGATAAGAAACTAAACACTTAGGATATTTTAGGGAAAAATTTTTCCCCAAAAAGAGAACTTCTGCTTTCAGCTGTAAGAAACCTTTCCTTCTAAGCTGCATAGTCCGAGACACATCAAGAAAATTTGAACTGGAAATCCACAAAAAAGAACATCCTCCTTAAAATTTGATTTAAACATCATTTTTTTCCATATCAGAAGACCATGTTACTAACAGAGTAGCTTGTGCCATAATATAATCCTGCGATGTCTCGGGGAAAGCAGTTAGATCATCAGAGGGGGATTACAATTGATTCATCGCAACTTCCACCTGATTATTTATTTATTTATTTATTTAACATTTCTTCTATACCGCGCTATTACAATCAGCGCGGTGTACATCGAACAAAACATACTACAATGCATACAAGCAACATTGAGTTTTACATAGAACAGGGAAAAAAACATAGGATAACCGGGGTAACTATTTACAGGGTAACTATTTACAGGTTAAATTAGTATTGTCACCAATACTCTAAGCCAATTTGGTATCATCTTCATTTTTTGTGGGAGGGACAGGCGTAAAAGTGGTGGGTGGGCGGTAGTATAGGCTAACTATTTTCTGGTTGTAATAGGGTGCTATGGTAGCTGAGATATGAGGGCAGTTTACCCGATGTGTGGGTGTCAGGGTTGGTGTCAGGGTAGCATATTGTGAATAGGTGGTGTTTCAGAGCTTTACGGAATAGGATTAAGCTTTTGATGCCACGGATTTCATGTGGAAGGGCATTCCAATTTAGGGGAGCGAATATAGAGAAAGCCCTGTTGGAAGTGGTCTTAGTACATGACGTCATCATCTTGGGGACTATTAAGGTGTTCATTGAGGTGGATCTCCTGTCTCTGTTTTCCAGGGTGCTGTGGATTAGTTTGCTAATCGGTGTAGGTGGGTAGTTATTCAGGGCTTTGAAAGTAAGGACTAATGACTTATATTGGAGTCTGGCGTGTAACGGCAGCCAATGCAGATTTTTCATGATTGGTGTTATGTGGTCAGTTCTTGATGATCCAGAGAGAACTCTTGCGGCGGCATTCATAGCCAGGCGGAGCGGATTTAAAGTTGATTGAGGCAGGCCGTGGAGGACGATGTTCGCAAAGTCCAGGTGTGGGAGGACTAATGCCTGAAAGGTTGTCCGGTAGTCATTGGATTCCAGTAGGGGGCGGAGGTGACGTAATGTTTTGATCTTGTGATATATAGACTTTGTAACGTTCTTCACATGTGTGGTCATATCTAGGTGCTGGTCCAATGTGATGCCAAGATATCTGATTGTAGGTTTGGACTTCAATTCTACATTGTTGACAAGTAACGATGGGGGGGGGTGAATTTACGGTTCTTCGTAACAAAAAGGACATCAGTTTTACTATGATTGATCCGAAGGTTTTGTGTCAGCAGCCAATCAGCTACCGCTCCGAAACAATTGATTATTGGGGAGAACATCGGTTGGTCAATTTTGAACGGCATGTAGAGGAGGATGTCGTCTGCGTAAGCCAGGCATCGTACGTTGAAAGATCGGATCAAATCACATATCGGCTGCATATATATATTGAACATTAATGCCGATAAGGACGATCCTTGAGGTACCCCCTGAGACTGCAGGAATGGTTCCGAGGATGTATGACCTGTTTTTACTTGTTGCCACCTGTTGGATAGGTAGGATCTACACCATTCAAGTGCTGTGCCTTGAATCCCCTTTTCCTTCAGGCGTTGTAGAAGTATGTCATGATTCACAGAGTCAAAGGCGGCGGAGATGTCCAGGAAGATGAGGACAAATCCTTGTTGGATGCTGTCCATTCCAGTGACCAATTCGTTGAATAGGGTTGTGAGGATTGTGTCGACGCCATGCGCTTCCCTGAAGCCGTGTTGTGACGGGTCCAGTGGAGCTTCGGTGTCAATATGGTGCTGGAGTTGTTGTTGAGCAGCTTTTTCTATGATTTTTGCAAGCTGGGGGATGCTCGAGATTGGCCTAAAAGATTCGACTTTGGACGGGTCAAGTCTGCTATTTTTTAGTAGAGGCTTGATGGAGGTGTTTTTCAGGCGCTGTGGGAACGAGCCTGTTAGAAAAGACTGGTTCAATATATTGCACAGGATTTGGCTTAGGTCATGACGCAGCTCTTTGATCCAATTGGCTGGACAGGGGTCGTTGGGTGCTGTGCTGGGATTGATAGAGGCGACAATGTTCTCCATCTCTCTATTTGAAACCACAGTGAAATTACATAGTGGAGTTGCTAGGGGTGTCTTAGACGGTATGGGTGAGGTACTACTACTCATGTTTATGTTGGTCTTAATCATCTTTGATTGCAAGTAGTTTGCAAAGTCCTGTGGTTGGGGCATTGAGGGTTGGGCGAAGACCGGTTCGCCTGTTATGGATTTTACTAGTCTGAATAGGGCGTGTGATTCTCTTTAACTACTTTCCTAGAAATAAAATAACAATTCAATATATTAATAGCATCAGAATTTTCTAATATCAATACTTCCTTCAAATATTTTCTAAACACAATTTCTGGTGCTAGTAAATGTGTGATAGGCATTTGTGTTTTTTTAATTTTCCAAACACACATGCTACTTTCCAAAAATTCTGTCTTATAATGTATTGAGATATCATCTTTAATTGCAAGATGCACCTGCAACTTGTAACGCAGAAACATGTTGATCTAATGACTTTACATTTCCCACTATAACCTTCATTGCAGTGTCAATTGACAAAATTGATTTAATACCAAGTTCTTTAACATGGTCTCCGTTCCAATTACCAAACTCCGAATGCCAACCAAAGAAATAGAATTATTAGGTACAGATTTCACCTGAAGATGTGATAAGTCAAGGAGGCAACCACTGTTGAACATGTAAAATCACTATTAAGTAGTGAGTCTAACAAGGGCAGCACCCACTCCTCACTAATAGACACCATATTGGGGGTCAAGCAGGAGGGGGCTCCCTCTTGGGGAAGACAAAGGAGAATCATACCTCTTAGGAGGTGATGGAGTTATGGAGCCACCAGAGCTCAAAGAAGCGTTGGAAACCGAGGAAGACTGTACAATTTGGCCTTGGGTGGTCTCAAATTGCCTAGTTGCAGAGAGATGCTTATCCATAGGGTCTCTTGTCCTTCCTTTTCTTTTGCACCATAGATCAAGGTAACCTTGAAAACCAAATCACCACAGAATTTCACAGCAATCTCTTAAACCTCTCGGTTTCTTTGTAGACTCAAAATGGGCAGGACATGCCCCTTTGGTCACTCCCCTTCAGGCTGTGCACCACAGTCACATGCAAATTAAATACTCCCCATGGTCCCGCTATGAAGTCATAGGTTCATGGGGGCCAGCAGTCTTCTGTAGACCCTTGCAGGTACTGGTCTTGGTTCTTCACCCTTGGGGATGCTAGAGCTAGGCACAAATTAAATACTCCCTGTAATCATGCTATGATGAAGTCAGCAGACCATGTGGTTCAGAAGTCCGCTGCGGTTCCAGGAACGTCAGCAATCTTCCGTAGGCTCTTCTAGGCTACTGACCTTGGTTCTTTGCCCTCCAGAATTTAATATTTTAGTCAATCACCAGTTAATTCCTGAGCACAGCACATCTTCTGCAAATGTGAAAAGCTTACATTGAACAGTATGGTTTGCAGTATCAGCGTTCCCCAGTTAGGGTTTCTCAGACATTTTATCTTCCCACTCTCTTAGTTACAATTTTACTGCTTGGGGAAAACAACAATCAACTTCCTAAAATGAGAAAAAAATTGAGAGAGGTCCAATTTCATCTATGACAGAGAATCTATATCTTATTGTTTGCATAAGTAAGGGCAGGGAGAAGATGAAGGCATATGAGACTGTATTCTGTGCTGCCACTGTGCATATGCCGTGTTTCTATAATCTCCCTCTTCCCTCCAAAGTGCTTACTTAAATTTTAATTGTGACATTTATTACTTATTTAGAAGAAACAGAGGAAAAGCTGAGCTGGGAACAGGGAGTGTCCAAAATTTCTTACACCACTTTTAGACACTCAACACTTCACTATTTTTATATTATCCCAGAACATTTAGACCTATTATGCAGCTCAGTATCTTATTCATTCCCATTGAATTGGTATCCAGAGGTCTGCAGCTTATAGTAACTGCATTGCTTTTTAGACAAGCCCTTAGGTTCACACCCTCATATAATTAGATCTGCCAGGAAAGCTACAGAAGCATGGCACAGAAAACATTTGCAATGTAAACAAATTAGAAATAAACAAACCTCTTGAGTAAGAGCATGCCACTGACCTACTGTACATTTTTTTCTGCTTTTAGGGAGCATCAACTTGCCTTGATTCAGTTGATGTTGCTTTTGGTCTTATTTCACAATCCTTTTCCTTTTTTTGTCCTAATATATTTTCTGCATCAGCTGTTTCACTATATTTACTTTGTGTGCTGCCTGTATGAGGTTTTAGTGAGGATCAATAGGGTAAACCTCTGCTTTAATTAGATTCATGAGTTGGGAGGGAGATCTAAGTAAGAGGAGCTTTGAGAAACTATAGGCATAAACAGTGCAGGAATAAAATTAACATCTTAACAAAAAAGGATGAGCATAATGAACAGCAGAAAAGCGTCATCTATAGTGCCCAGGGACGTTCTCTGCCCCACACACCTAAGGAACGAACAACTAAAAGTTCTATTTTTTGTAAACTTCTGATTTTAAGCACTGGTCACCAATCTGGTTTGTGAGATACTAAACAGGTCTGGCTTTCAAATAACCACAATGAATATGTAAGACTTATAATAAGGCCATTCTGTATATTTTGGTTTGCATTTAAACATGTTTTGTAGCATTGAGGACCAGATTTAGGGACTATTGCTGCAAAAGAAAGGGTTTAATTGCTCTTAGGAACTACAGGGAAAGGGGGCTGGCCCTATAAGCAAGACACAGCTTTTATAAAGAAAAAAATTGGTAGAGGACTAGGTGCCTGAGAGAAGGGATAGATTTGTATTTAGAATATGGGCCTTTTGTTTTTTTGTTTTTTTTTAAATTGTTTTCTGTCTCTATACTGCACGAAACAGAGCACACAAAGTCACAAAAGTGTTAACCTGTTTTGGACAGCTCACATATCTTTCTCTGTTCTGGATGATTTATTAGATTTGTTACACTCAAACAACTATGAATTACTGGCAATATTAAAACTTCGCAGAAAATAGAAGTTTCACATAGTGTGTGTTTTTCATACACTGGCCCAATATAGTATATTGTCCGTCTTCAGAAAAGATAGGATTCAGTTCCAATATTCATTGACATAAACATACTGTATGTTGCTATTGAAACTGCAGTTTTCATTTAAAACACTTTATTATGATATAATATAGTTTGTCAACAGTCCATTCTGACGGAGGAATATGATACACGTGAAAACACTTCTGATGCAGTGCGTCAATATTGCACCATTGAAACACCTAGAACAGAATGCTTGACAGCAATTAGTTTTAACAACATATTAGCCCAGCGTATGAAAAACATACAAGGCCGATATACGCACCAATAACTCTGACACTAAGTAACTTAGTTATCTAAACCTATTTTCTAAAGTCTACAAATACTTTTATTTGCAAAATAGTAGCTACTACAGCATTATAAGCTACTTAATATTTTTTGTGTTCTTTTTATGTTGAGCCGCCAGTACCGTCAAAATCAGCAAACTTCGAATACCTATTAAACTTACTAGATCGCAGATAAAAAAATCTGTATATAACGCTTTTTGACATAACGATAATAGCTAAACATAGTTCCATTGAATTTATAACCATTAATTGGTAAACAGTTGAGTAGTAAGTATGGAAACCTTATGTATGTAAAACATACGCTGGTCCAAAACGGGTTAATTCAAAAAACAAGACTAATATACTATATAAAGTAAAACCAAAAAATAAAATCTATTACTAAGAATACCAGACCAATAATGTAGCAGTGCAGAAGTAAGTTCAAGGCTGTTTTTGAGTGTGAGCAAGTCACCTGTTCCTCTTTGTCATTGATTCCCATTTTAAAAGTTGATTAACAACTTAATTTGTCTTTCCCAATCTGCAAATTACTATTTATTTGACCAAAAGATCCTACTTTGAGCAAGGTTGCAATTCTTTTTCAACATGACTGAAAAAGATATGTATATTGCTGCTTTGAGACGATTCAGAATATTTAAAGCATTCTGAGGCCACAGTATGCTGGTAGGGTGGTGATGGTTGGGTACAAACCAGCAAGATAATCGGGTAAAGGAAGCATGAGACAGCAACACCACAGGCTATAGGATAGTCTGGCCTGTACCCAGCAGGCTATAGCTCCCCTAACTCTAACCAGGTCTCTGCTGGAAGGGTGGTAATAGTCAGAGATCATATTAATGCAAAGCTTGGTGCTAAGACATTGTGGGAGGGAGGGAAGCCCTGATGTTGTATTAAGCATGGGATATTGTATGCTTATCAGTGTAGGATACTAGAAAACCAAAGCGGAAGAAAACAAAAGACTTGGATAAGGAGTGATATCTTGCATGTACACAAGTTCGTATGGCTGGTAACTGAAATATATCCCTGCAGCATGGCCAGAAATAACTGAGCAGAGTGGATGGAGCGGTCAATCTTTTATCTTGCCATACGTGTTAACTGTACTGAGCATTTTTGTTCCATGTAAACCGCGCTGATGCTGAATAGTGCGGTATATAAGAGAATGTAAATAAATAAATTACTCTGTTATGATTGTACCTGCTGTCATTTCATAGATCTTTATTGCAGGAATTTATTGACATCTGATTCGGTGATATGCTGAAATAAAAAATGTGTGGTGAAAAGAGAAGAAAGAAAAATTAGAATTATTTTTCAGGGTTCTCTTCAAAACCACAGGCCTTCCTACTGAGGAGTGTAGGTGTGAGCTGAGCACATCAATTATGCTGCCCAAGAGGCCTATTCATGGTTTTCTCCCATTTTCTGTCTATGGAAAAATTGTTAGTAAATAGACCCTAAAGCTCCTGAACGAGCTAGGTTGCTCAGACTACCTGTTAACATACTGTTTAGTCCTTATTCTTGCTTCTTCCTATTTTTTATCTTTTTATTATGGCCATACTCCTTGTTTAAAAAAAAAAGGAAGAAGAAAACCTTTTACCTGAATTCATTTTACAGCTGCTTATATATATTGGTCTTAATCACTGCATGTATATCAGTGTGCTTCATAGCAGTATGTTGCTTCATGGTGATTGGAGTGGCCGAGAGGGTGATCCTTTCAGGAGAATTACACTCTAACATTGTACCAGGAATTAAATCTAAATCAGAACAAAAAAGAAAGGATTCTAATGAGTTTGGTTTTGGCAGACGATGAATTATCTACCTTTCTTCACCCTCCTCCCTCCAGCTTTTGTGTGCTGTTATTTCTATACTTTGCGTTTGGTATCATCAGAAGCATTTGATTCTCAGCATGCTATTGATGTGTTACTACTACTACTTACTTGTTTAGCACTATAAGGCGTACACAACTCTGTACATATTCAAGAGGCAGTACCTGCTCATCAGAGCTTGCAGTTTAATCAAGATGGGCACCATAACTGAATCTGTTCTGAAGGATATTGCAAATATTTCCATACAACTGTACCCTTAAGTTGTAAGGAGCTATAATATTCATTAGTTAATACAGGATGTACTGCTACATTTTGGCTCTATACAAGGCTCTTACAAAGGGTGGGCAAGCAGAGAAGTTTCCTTTGTTGTTAAGCTGAAAGGGATGCCATGCTGCCCCTTTCAATTGGTCTGCAACCTGTAAGCACATGAGCCTGAAACAGAATAGGTCACCAAAAGCCACTTTTTCCCGGACACTTTTTTTCCATTGATTGCCCTGACAGTAATGTTTCCTTAAAGTTCCTCCAGTCTAGTCCCAACCTCTGGGTAGTCTCACCTGACCAGCAGCTTTGGAGACTGAACATGTCATCTTTTTTCCATTGACTGCCCTGACAATAATGTATTTGGTGACCATATTTCATATTTTTTAATTTTTTTCAAAAATCAAGGATTTCAGAGTTTTTGATGGTTAGTCACTGAAGAACATTTTTGAGAAAAGGGTTTTTTGATCATCAAATACCTCTATAATACATGTGAGAAATTTCAGATGCTTTACAGCACTAGCTATATAATGTTCTAGCAATCCAGTTGTCTCAGTTCTTTACGGACAGGCTGACCCTCTCCTTATTTTGCCCTCATGGTAAAACTTAACTTATTGCTGTTTGCCTTTGGTTGAGCAGAGCAAAACTAGGAATTGCTCAGCCTGTCGTGAAAACAAAAAAAGAGCCAGATGATAACCCAATATTAGCTCTCCCTGGTTAGTAAGGATGTGACTCCTTATATAGCTCAAAAGTAACTGTTTTTCCCTGCTTAGAATGGCCTTCTATATGCATTAAGTACAACAACCACATATTTCCTTTGCATTTTCTTGTTAGGAAATGTCAGTGTCTAATGCCCAACCAGCAGCAGTATTCGTGTAACTATAGGCATCTGCCCGTTTTCACTAAACCTCCATCAAGGATGTCTCATGAATAGAGGGCATATCTGTCTTAAACAGCATTTTGCATTCAAGACATTAAAAGAAGACTGCAAAAGAAAATGTGGAATGAAGGACTAGAAACCAAGAGGATTGAAATCCTGCCATTGTTTTGCTACAGTGTTTTTAGTAAAGACAAAAACGTAATGATTTTCTTTCATACGTGTGAAGATGCCAGCATCATCTTTCCCTGTTTGAAAGTACTTTGTATATAGCATGTTAAGTAACTTTATAGTTAGAAGTGGAGTGGAGGAGTGGCCTAGTGGTTGGGGCAAGGTACTTCAGGCCGGAAGGTCGGGGGTTCAAATCCCACTAGAGGACAGCAACCTTGGGCCAGAAGGACTGGGGTTTCTAGTCCACA
The DNA here is from genome assembly GCA_033557465.1 of Ichthyophis bannanicus. NCBI lineage: Eukaryota > Metazoa > Chordata > Amphibia > Gymnophiona > Ichthyophiidae > Ichthyophis > Ichthyophis bannanicus. The sequence continues at coordinate 348,690,339 of CM066033.1, read as the reverse complement.
GGTGCTCCTTGTGGTCTTGGGCAAGCCACTTAACCCTCCATAGCCCATGTTCCCTGTAAAATAGTTATCTCCAAGTTATAATGCCCTGTTCAATGTAATTTCAGTTTGTTCAGTGTAAACCGCACTGATGCAGAATAGCGCGGTATATAAGAGCATGTAAATAAATAAATAAGAAAGAGACATATTCCAGTTTTTCTTAAATTTTGCATAGGAAAACCAGAAAGGCATCCCCAGTGTAAGGGGCATGTTTGTCATAACCGGCCTATTGTATTATATTTGAATTGAGCAGGGTTATAATGGCAGTGCCTGGAAGCTGAATGATGGTAGCATCAGCATCCTGATCACACTGTCTTTGTTGAACTTCAAGTTTGCTAAGTCGTCCTTTATCACAGAGGCTGTATTTCCTGCCGACTTAACTTGAAGAGTTTTAAAATAAAAAGTAGTACTGCAATGAGAGATTAGTTCAGCCATAGTTGCTAAAAACATCTATTTCATCAGACTAAAGATTGGAAGATTGAGAAAAGTAAATCCCATGTTTATATGCAATTAAAGTCATATGCATGAGTTGTTGATTTAATGACTTTGACAGATGGGACGGAGGGAGCGGAGTGCAACTGAGCAGTGGTTGAGGGATTAAGAGGATTGGTTGGGGAAGTAAGAAAATCCTGAGTCCAGTGGCTGAGAGAGCCCTGCAGGCAGAAAGTGACTGAGAGGATAGTCATATTTGTACTTTGAAGGATTTCCTTGAGATTGAGATTGACCCTGCTTACCTTCCAGTCGGCTCAGTTCAGATGTTTGAGTAGGTAGACTGCTCAGTTATTGACACCAGATGATCAAGGAGGTTTATCTTGTCAATACAGCAAATGACAGTGACCCTTTGTTGCCGCCTTGGGGGATTTTTGCAGTTTATAAATGAGTCTTGCAAAAATTATAACTCAATTTCATTAGAAATGGAGTGCTTGGCAGATGTTATAACACAGATGTGATTGCTGGGTTACTTTCTTGTTTGATTTGAAAGCATTTTGGTGCTTTGTTTCTGAACAGTGGAACCATGTCATTAAAGCAAAGTTTTCCTTTGGTGCTATTGTATAAAGTTTTGTGCCGCTGCAAAGGGGGAACAAAAAAATTGATATGTGCAGTATAATTTTAATATGACAATGGCAGTAGCATGAAGCATGTTCGTGGGTTTAAAGCACTGTATGTATATCTAGATGACAGAAATGTGAAAATTAATCAACCAAATGATACGCTGGTGGCTCACAATATTCTTTAGTTGATATCTAAAATGTGCATAGCTGAAAATAAATCTTTGGGTTATGTTTTTCTTTTTTATTGCTGGAAGAATAGTTTTACATTTTATAATTATGATTGAATGTTGGAGGGGGTTGGTTGGGGGGTGGGAAGCCAAAGAGAAAGTATCCTGCTTAGGATACAATGGAACAATGCAAGGGCATGCAGTTATTTTAGTCATCTAATATGTCAGCATTCAAGAATCTGAACCGATTGTTTAAAAAAAAAAATCTTGTACTTCATTTCTTTTGTTGCTCGTTTCTAACTTTGTCATCTGTCAGAATGTGGAGAAAAGATTATCTTTCTATAACCATTGACAGAATAACACAAAAGCTGTCTCCAGGTCGATATTTTGCAGCAATATTTTTAACATACGAACAGTAGTTTTTATAATTTCACCTTGGTGCTCAACCATTTATTATCGTATCAGAAGCATGTCAGTAATTCCTTTCTAAATGTCTGCTTCTTTTAGCGCCGGGACCCACATCAAGGGCTTCACATTGAACGATGCTGCCAGCAGCCTCCTCATCATAACGCAAGTTAGGCGGGATTATTTGAAAGGTATGTCACAATGCTTGACCTTTACGTCACATTAATGCCTCTGCAGATTTTTCTTGTAACGCCCTTCGAATACTTGGATAAAGGAGTCCATTTAGCAAATTACCTGCTTATCAAGAGCCTTTTGTGGTAGCAGAGAGACGTAAATTACTGTACATGCATTTATAATACAGCTTGAATATGAATGTACTTGTCATTTGACCACTTAGTCCAGTTTCCATTCCATTTAACACAAGATGGGTTTTCTTAAGATGAATCACAGCTCTTCAGACATGCAAAATTTGTACTCCAGAAGGAGAGAAAGTACAGGCTTTCAAGTGCGTTAAAATTCACAGCACAAGTCATTTTGCTCTGAAAATTAACATACTTTAGAGCATCTGAAACAATTCCCAGCAGTTGCTTCCTGCATATTGTGTTCGTTGTGCGAGATATCAAATGAGTTAAATTGGGTGTTAAATGTGTGTGATTGTGCATTAAATGATTATAATATTGATTTAAAAAACTTAATCTAATACTTTTTTAATAGTTCACAATACCAACAGTAATGAAATTTACTTTTGCAGAGCTTTATTTTCATTTTTCTTGTGGATTTTTTTTTAAGAGTGGGGGAGAAATAGGTCAGTTTTAGTTTTGGAAAAGAAAGAAAGCATTCTGTTGGCACACCATCATAAAGACAGAGCTGTCTTGCCGTCATATTTCAACGCACACATTTGTCTTTGCAAACATGGCACTCCTGTATTTCTCAGTGCTCATCTCCTCAGTAATCTAGGTTATCAGGCTGCAAATCATGAAGTTGTTAGGCAGTCAAATAGGAGCTCCTTGCCACTCAGCTGAGGCCCACGACATGACTGCCGTTGCAGAAAGGAAATGCTCTCTCAACGTGATCATCTGAGTCTGTATCCCTGTTGATATAGAGTCTGTTGCCACTTTTCTCAGTGGCAAAAACTCCTCTTTTTGCTGAGATCCCATTTATATAGACCTGTGAATATGTTGTTCTTGACAGTTTACTGATTAGCTGTGGTTTTCCTAATAAAATTGTAAATCTGAAAGAAGCTGAGCATTATTTCTGCTAGCAGTTCAACCCGGAAATTTAAGGCAATCACTTTTGTGGCTTTCAGTGTTTTCCTGATGGAGCAAAGTGTGCGCTAACAGTTTAGATTTTAGTTTTATTATTGGTCTTTCCAAATCCAAGCTCAAGCAAGTTACATTTTCAGGTACATAATTAATTTCCCTGCCCTGATTTGTTTACAATTGAGCTGTGCCTAAGGCAGTGGAGGGTGAAATGACTTGCCCAAGGTCAGAGTGTCAGTGGGAAAAGTGGGATTTGAAAGCATCACAATTTGAGTCATTTCCTCTTGTGGGCAACAGTAGTCTCTTCACTCTCTCTCTCCCCCACCCATACCGCCTAATTGGTATTCTCTGTGAGCATAAATTTGCAAACCTTTGGCTCCATCTTTAAATATTTTTTCTCTTCATTTTTTCCTGTGAATAGATGCCTTGGCGTCTTTGAAGACCATGCTTTCAGAGGATAAGGTACCTACTCAGATGGCAGTGACACGCCTGGTACAGGCTCTAGCTGTGAAGGGGGACATAGAAAGCATTAATGAAGTAGAGGATATGATGAAAAACCTCGGCACATCCCTCCAGCTGTCACAGATGCTTTTCATTAATAACAGGATTTTGGCCCACATCAGAAAGTAAGTATGAAGGGTGGAGGAGAGATGTATACCAAACAAACACAAGGATCATCACAGTTGTCTTTTAGGAAATTCAGTGCTTGGTGGTTGTTTGGTTTGTTTGTTTGTTTTTTGCTGACTGATGTTTCAGGCTGACCATGCAGTATATTTAGGGCATCTGATTTTAGGTGTATATAAACTGTGGGGGTCAACATTCAGACCCGGTACTAAGCTTTCAAAAAAAATACATATATTCAATGCTGTTATTCAGATAGACAGCAATGCTGAAGATTCACAGTAAGCGCTCACCACTAATATCTGTACATATAGCGGCAGTATTTGACCACTTCATATAGCTAAGTGGTTTAAGTTGGGACTGCTTTTTTGCAAGCATAATTTAAACCGCTTGGCTGCAATGATAGTGGTTGAATATTACCATTATTCATATAATTGGGTAGCATGCTCTTGATCCATTCCGACATTACCCATATAATGCTAGGATTTTTAGAAGGATTTTCAGTGGCACTATCTGAATAGTGCTGTTTAAAATTCATGGGACAGGGGATCTGTATGTTTATGGCCTCTACTAAATCTATAAGTCCCTTTGAATATTGACCCTTGTCTATTTCGGTTTATCTCTAGAAACAAGAAGGAATGCAGTCTTCACATACGGATGAACGTCACTGACAGAGCCCACGCAGGAACACTCCCCAGCATCCAATCGAAAGCCTTTGGGCAGCACTCCACTGCGCCTGCATGCCTGCTTTCCCGCCTTCCCAATTCCTCTCTTCAGTTCTTCATTTTCTGTGGAGCTAGTAGGATGTATCGTCCTGTCACTGCTGAAAAACTTCTCTTTTTTTGTAGAACATCATGCTTCTGCCTTCCCATCGATACCAGTTTCGTCGAATCCGACATTGGTCCCAATAATTCTTTCATTTTTTATTTTCAGATTTTCTATTTTCTTTTCTATTGATTTTCATTGCAGTTTTCACCACTAAATGAGGCCTCTAGGCCTCCATAGCTTTATCTTCCATCTCGAAGAAAACTTTTTAAGGCATGGAAAGCCAGGCAGTGGTTTTGAAAAAAAAAAAAAGTAACAAGTGTGCCGGTACCATCTCAGCCACTGATAAACATGACTGTTGTCTTAAATGTTGAGGTCCTGAACATCAATCCAATTATTGTCCTTTGTGCCAACAAATGACAAAGAGAGGCCTCAAGAACCGAGCCAGACAATTTGGATTGTCGTTCGCTTCTGATTCTGTTTCAGTGGCTTCCACTTCGAGGGCATTGACGTTCTCTCATGGGTCTCAGGTTTCTTCATAGTCCAAACACAAAAGTAAGTCAAAGTCTGTGGCCATTCCCAAATCCTTGGCATCGGCGTCGAAGACCGATACCAAGGCCACAGAAAAGTCTCAGCATAAACACTGTGACCCCCTAGAAGTGCCTCCGATGGAGATCGGCCAGCCAAACAGCCCTAGTGGGAGAAGCTGTCCTCCAAAGTACAACTGGGGTTCTGGGATGCTCCTGAGGCATCAACCTCTGGAGAGCTACCAGTTCCATGTTCTGGGACGATGACTGAGCCCTGTAGGTGATTCCACCCAGACATTGGCCATCCCCTAGATCCCAGGGCATGCTGGCACTTGAGAGGAGTTTGGCAGCATTCCGTGCAGCCTCAGTACCGATAACATTGAGAACTTCAGGAATGCAGGCTTTGGCACCGAGTGTACAGCCAGGCGTATTGGGCCCAATGTCAGCCCTTGAACTGGCATCATCGGAACCCCCAAGGTCGATACCTTCATTGGAATCAATCGATATCCCCGGTATCCAGCAGACTCAAACCGCCATGGCTCTCTGTTGCAATACCTCTGAGTATTGACATCGACCTTCGACATCCATGAAGCATTGAGGTCAAACCCAAGACTGCTGATACTTTGATTTCTTACAGGACTCTAATTTCTGTTCTTCAGAGTCTGATGGGGGATTACTTGATTCCTGAGAAATTCCAAACATCCCTTCGGACCCTTTGCTGCCTCAGGAACGGCACCAGTCCCCATCAGAAGATATGTCCTTTCAGGGCATCATACATGACATGGCAGCGGGGCTTGCCATCACAGTAGCCTCGGAAAAGGAACCAAGGGCAGAGGAACTAGAGATAGTCTAATAACCTCCCAATACCGGTTACATTACCGGTGCATCGTATCCTGCAGGATCTTATGCTCCGCATGTGGGAGGCCCCGCTCAAAATTCAGCCTGTCAGCAAGAGACTTTATACCGTGTACCGAGTACCAGAGTGCCCAGGTTCCAAAAATCCCAGCTCCCCCACCACTCGGTGGTGGAATCGGCTGTGCACCAAATAAAGAGCTCTAAGAACAATTCATCCATGCCACTTGGCAGAGACTCGAGGACACTCGATACCTTCGGGTGTCGATGTTTCCAGGCATGCATGTTGGCCTCCAGAATCAACTCTTACATGCTGTAAATGGGCATGTTTCTGAAGGATGTCACCAGGGATCTGGAAACTTTAATTCCGCTGAAGATAAGCGGAGTGCATTCCAGATGCTCATCAAGCAAGGCCAAAATACTTCTAAGTTTCTTACCAGGGCCTCTTTTGATGCCTTTGAATCAACAAACAGAGCTTCAGCAGTCTGCATTGGGTCTCGCAGAATGGCCTGGTTACAGGCATCAGATCTCAAGCAATGGGTCCATTATAAACTGCTCAATATTCCATGTATTGGTGAAAACCTTTTTGGCAAAGATTGGAGGGAAAAAGCAAGGGAGGTTGAAAAAGATGATCTCGCCCTAAAATGCCTTTCCAGGAAAACAGCTGACCCATCCAAGAGGAAGGCTCTTCCCAAGAAATCTTTGTGAAAATACAGGTCTATCATAGGAAAACCACACTATTCATCTGAACAAATGGAAGTTCTTGTGTTGCAGTTACCCAACTGAAGTTTTCGTGTCTAAAAGGAAATCATTTTGGTGGGGAAGTTATAAGTTCCTAGCGAGCTGGATTCAAGATAGTCGGTCGCGTAGGATTGTGAGAAAAGAATACCTACCACCGTACCACAAGAACTTCCATTTGTTCAGATGAGTAGTGTGGTTTTCCTATGATAGACCTGTATTTGCACAAAGATTTTGGGAAAAAGTTTACTTGAATGGCGAGACTTTAGTGTCAGCTTTATATTGATTATTTCGCGGAGGCTAGTCTAGAGAGCCATATAGCCCCACACGAAGTCGGTCGAGAGACCTTTTAAAATTGAATAAAATGGAGGGTCTGTTACAAGAGTATGTTTAACATCCTCATTACAGACGATCCGACAAAAAAATACATTATAAGAGACATTGTATTTGGTTTAAGGGTAACTTTGGGGGTTATTTGGAGCGAGCCTATTATCTCAGCGGCAACCGCTCAGACTGGGCTGTGCCCTGGACCTGATCTTGCAGGACAAAGAGACTCTTCTTCATCCCAGCCTGTCATCCCTACCGCTAATGGCTTGGATGCTGAGCAGGTAGTACTCACAGAGCTCCGCCTACTGCAGGACGTGGAGAACATCCTCCTTGCCTTGCGTAAGGACTCGATGAGGCATGCTTATGCCTTCAAGTGGAGCAGGTTCTCCAGATGGTGTGAGAACAAGTCTCTGGACCCCTTCTCCTGCCATGTGGAGTAAGTTTTGTCTTACCTTCTGCACCTGTCAGACTCTGGTCTAAAATCCACCTCTGTCAGAGTGCATCTCAGTGCTGTAGTCACTTATCAGCCCATAGCTGATCAACTGATCTCTGCTCACCCCTTAGTGGCATCTCTTTGGGGATTTAAGCAACTCTTCCCCACCGGCCCTTCTGTCAATTCAGGCTACCGTAGAGTCAACCTGATGTTGATGTCCTTACTGGATGCTGACTCTCGGGACCTTTCAGCGATTGCTCATGCTGTTTGTTCTCTGTTTGGTTTTTCTGGTTGTCCCATTGGGCCTTTTACGGGGTTGTTGTTTTTTTTTTGTTTGGTTTGATTTTTTGGTAGCCTGTAGCCAGTAGCCAGAGAGTCCTATATGTAATGACTCACTTCCTGCTTGGTCCAGGAGAAAACATAATTACTTGCCTGTAGTAAGTGTTCTCCAGGATCAGCAGGAATCAGTCCTCACTACCCTCCCTCCTCCCCATGGAGTTCTTTCTTTTTTTGCTTAATTAAGTTGTCATCATACTTAAGTAAAGATGGCTCCTTCAGACGGGAAGACTGGCACATATGCGTGGAGCACCTTTCAAATGCTTCCTATGGAAGCAGGGAAGCATTCCTGTGTGAGCTCCATCGGTGACGTCACCTGTATGTGAGGACTGATTCCTGCTGATCCTGAAGATCACCTACTACAGGTGAGTAACGATGCTAAATCTGAAAGTCAGAAACCCTAAGTATATTATAGGTATCTAGTTCAGCACTGACATTTTACCTAAGCAATGAAGACTGCTGAATCACAAGTGGGACGTGTATCTCAGCTCAGCTGCTTCTCCATGGACAAGCAGAATGAAGTCCTCACATGGGTGGCATCCTCCAACAGAGACCACATGAGAATACTCCCCAGTTGCTTTTGGGAGGTTCCACCATGCCTACACACCCTCTTCCTGCCTGCCGTGGCGGCGCCATATTGAACTAGCCTTCATTTTTCCACGGAGCCCAACAGACGTGTTCAGCCAACTCTGCTTGGCATTTCTTTTTTTCCCTCCTGGGATCCTGCGTCTTCTGGTTCTTTCATCAAATTGCCTGCCGTTGTGGTTCCTCGCTTTTCACTTTTATTTTTTCGGTCATTTTATTTTCTTCTTTTTTCTGCAGCACCTCTGCCCCCTTAGATGCTGGTGCACCTGCCAGGCTCTCCTGCTTTAAACATCGAGCCATTTTATTTTGCCACAGCTATCTTTCTAGACGATATGTCCAAAAACCGGCCACTTGGTTCAGAAAGTGTTCCCAGTGCATAAAAACCATATCTGCCGTGAATTGGTGCCTTTAGTGCTTGGGACCCGATCATCAGCCCTCCTCTTCTAATTTGTGTCTGCAGATGACAAAAAGAGGACTCAAGGGTCAAGAGAAGCAGCACAGATCCCTTTTTGGTGCTCAGAAGTCCGATCTATTGGCATCGACGGTGCTGGTTTCCGTGACTTGAAGGGCTGCATCGGACACTGGCAGTGCATCAACATCAAGGAGTTCTCAAACCCACTCAGAACCAAGCATCTGTAGTACCCCAGAGCATCAACCATCGATTGATCACCACCCGAAGATGAGGAGGGATTCGGCTTAGTCTTTGTCAAAGGTGTTCTCACAAAGTGAAAACTCTGGTGCTTTGGAGCCCCTCGAGGTATGGTATCAAGAGCAATGAGGGTCTGGCGAGAGCACCCATTGAATTTGCTCTGAAGGAAGGAGAGCTCATCCTCCAGAATATCAGAGGGGCAGCATCAGCCTACCGAGAACTGAGACCAAGCCGCCGATAACCCTGTTCAGATTACAGGTACATCGGTCAAAGTTGCTGAGGCCCCACAAGGCCCCACAGCCTTCACAATCGGCAGCCATGAAGAAATGCCTTCTGCAGGCTCTTGAGGAATGAATTACGGCAGTGTTGGCTGTGCAGCAGGCTGGGGACACAATGTTGATTGCATCGACATTGGCCTCCATGCAATAGATCCTCGAGACACATGCCTTGCCTGCGGGACATGCCCCATCATCGGGACATTGAAAGTCCCCAACACCAGTGCCCGATATCACTCTCTAGTGTTTCGGTGTCCAATGCACCCTCGAAAACTAAACGAGCGTTGGTGTATCATCGCTCCTGAAGGAGCTCACAACCCCCCTGGGTCCAGAGAGTGATCCAGGCAGAGACTCAGAAGTACTTTAATTTCATCTCTGAGTCAGATTCAGAAGGCTGGGTTACCCATGTCGCATCTAAGGACTTATCAGAGGACAGGTCTCCAGAGCTTCTATCCCACCTTTCTCCATCTCATGGGCAGTGCAAGTCCTCTCCTGAGGATATGACCCTCCAGGATTTTGTCAGGGATATGGCCAAGGCCATACCATTTTCTTTGGAGACTGAGGATGAACCCAGGGCAGAAGAGCTAGAGATCCTTCAGTATTCCTCAGTCCCTAAGGAAGCAATGACAGTGCACGTGCACCGCATCCTACAGAGAGTACAGATGACAATGTGGAAGAACCCCCTCACTATACCCCCAGTCAGCAGAAGGCATGACTCCCATGTACAGAGTTCAGAAAGCTCCTGGATTCAAGAAGTCTCAGCTTCTTCACCATTCCTTTGTGGTTGAATCTGCTCTTAAGAGGTCCAAGAGTTCCAAGACTCATTCCTCGGCATCCCCGAGGAAGGAGACTTGAACATTGGACTCTTTAGGGAGAAGGTATTTTCAAAGTTCCATGCTCATAGCCTGCATGGCCTCTTTCCAGCTCTACATGGGCATGTTTTTGAAGAATATCATGTGACCTCGCTGATCTGTCTCATTTTCTCCCTCCAGAGAAATTGGAACAGTATCGTTCCCTTTCGGCAAGGACTGCTCGAAGTTCATGGTCCGGGCAACCTATGACTTATTTGAAATGGCATTGAGAGCTTCTGCCTTGGGATTGGCGTTCGGAGACTCCCCTGGCTCCAGTCCTCAGATCTGGAACAATCGGTGCAGGACAAGCTTGCTGACATGCCATGCTGTGGAGAGAATCTCTTCAGAGACCAAATCAAAGAGAAGGCTGGCTTTATCAAAAAGCAGCATATCAGCATTCGTAATCTCTCAAAGTGCATGTTTGAGCCAGGTTCCTATCGCAGGAGGGTACCAAGGGGCGAGCCATAAAAAGACCTATTTCTCTCGTAAGCTTAGCTATTTTCTTTTGACCCAAACAGGCTCTTCACTCACAACCACCACGAGAGAAGCCTCAGAAAGCCCAGCCTGTTTCTCAACCAAAGCCAGGGACGGGGTTTTCACTGGTTCCTTTAGTGCATAGCCAATCTACCAATCACTGCAATGGATGACCCTCCAGTTAGGGGAAGGCTCACACTTTTTGCCCAAAGATGATCCCTCGTAACTTCAGATATATGGGTTCTGCAGATTGTCCAAAGCAGTTACATCTATTCAACCTATTTCCATATTGCCCCCCCCCCCCCCCAAGGGTGCATTGCATCGACCCTCCGAATCAGGATCTGCTTCAGAGAGAAATCACCACCCTCTTGAGGGATCTCATGATTGAGCTCATTCCATTGGAGCAGAGAGGGCAAGGATTTTATTCCAAGTATTTCCTGATCCCCAAGAAAACAGGAGTATACCATCCTATCCTAGACCTAAGAGACATACTTGATAAGAGAAAAGTTCAGAATTATTTCTCTGAGCACATTGCTTCCTTGCCTCTAAATCTGCAATAGAGTTAGACACCCAGGAAGATGTAGATAACATGAGGAAGGGATTTAGCTAAGCTTGAAGAATGGTCTAGAATGTGGCAGCTGAGATTTAGGGGTATGTTTACTAAACCGGGCTAACGGTTAACCCAGGCTATCTGCAACGAGGTCCCATTAAATAATATAGGACCTAGTGGCAGATAGCCCGGGTTAACCGTTAGCCCGGTTTAGTAAACATACCCCTTAATGTTAAAAACTGCAAGGTCATGCATTTGGGCTGCAGCAATCCAAGGGAGCTATATAGTATAGGGGGTGAAGTACTTTTGTCCACTAAAGAAGAACGGGACCTAGGCGTGATTGTGTCTGATGATCTTAATATAGCTAAACAGGTAGAAAAGGCGACGGCAAAAGCTAGAAGGATGCTTGGGTGCATAGGGAGAGGAATGGCCAGCAGAAGAAAGGAGGTGATAGTGCCTCTGTATAAGTCTTTGGTGTGACCTCATTTGGAGTATTGTGTGCAATTCTAGAGACCGCACCTTCAAAAGGATATAAACAGGCTGGAGTCAGTACAGAGGGTGGCTACTAAAATGGTTAGTGGTCTTCATTATAACGCATATGAGGACAGACTTAAGGATCTTAATATGTACACCTTAGAGGAAAGGCAGGATAGAGGTGATATGATTGAGTCGTTTAAATACCTCCATGGCATAAATACACAGGAGGAGAGCCTCTTTTGATTGAAAGTAAGCTCTGCTATGAGGAGACATGGGATTTTTATTTATTTATTTATTTATTTCAACTTCTTATATACCGCACTCTTTGACATCAGCGCGGTTTACAAATAACAGAAAGACACCAGAACAACAGGCTGTTTGGTATTACATATAACAGGAGTATCAACTTGGATAACATGGATGCGTGTGAAAGGGGATAGATTCAGGAGTGATATGTAGAAATATTTCTTTACAAAAAGAGTGGTGGATCCATGGAATAGTCTCCGTGGAGGTGGTAGAGATGAGGACAGTATCTGAATTCAAAGAAGCATGGGACAAACACAGAGGATCTCTAAAGGAAAAAAGGGGATTGTTGTAGTGGTTGATATGGAAGGACAGACTAGATAGACCATGTGGTCTTTTTCTGTTGTCATGTTTCTAAAAGGAGAATGGCTATGCTCCCTGGATCTGATGGATGTGTATACCTACATAAAGATACATCCCACTCACATCTCCTATTCGTCCTGGGGGGACAGTATTTCTAGTACCAAATATTGCCTTTTGGCCTAGCCTCAGCATCCCGCAGTAATACATTGCGGTAGTACCAGCTTTCTCCTACTTGGATGAGCATCACTCAGGAAGGGGTTCAAGAATCAACATAGTTGACTATTTAGGTGTTGGAATTACTAGGGTTCATTATAAATTACCCCAAGTCCCATCTGCAACCCACCCAGCAGTTGGAATTCATAGGAACCCTGCATGACTCAACTCAGGTGAGAGTCTTCCCTCTACATGACCGACTTCACAGACTAAAAGCACTAGTGCAGGAGACTCAGTTGAGTCAGCAGGTAACAACTCGCAGGATGTTAACTGTACTGGGCCACATGGCCTCCACCATACATATCACACCCTTGGGACACCTCCATATGAGGCAGACTTAGTGGACTCTAAGGTCTCAGTGGATGCAAGCCACGGGTCGACTCGGGGATTGTATGTATGTCACCAATCCTATTGTTTAGTCATTGCAATTGCTCAGAGGTCTCCCCTTCCAAATTGCACCACCTCAGAAAGTTTTGGCGACAGACGTGTCTAAGCTGGGTAGGGGAGCTCATCTCGATGGGTTTCACACTCGGAGCAATTGGTCCATCCATGAAAGTCTCCACCAGATCAACTTCTTGGAATTAAGAGCATGGCAAACGCTCTAAAGGCTTTCCAAGATCAGCTGGCCAACCAAATTGTTCTAGTTCAGACAAGACAATCAAGTCGCAATGTTTTACATGAACAAGCAGGGAGGAACCAGCTCGTACCTCTTGTGTTGAGAAGCGGTCAGGTTGTGGAAGTTCGCCATCGCACATGGAATGGACTTGAGAGTCACATACCTGCCAGGCAATCAACACACGGGCAGGCAGACAGACAGAGTCGGGTCCTCCAGCCACATGAATAGACACTGGACAAGGAGGTGGCGGCCTGCATCTTTTGGGAGTGGGTCACTCCCTCGATAGACCTTTTTGCCACTCTGATGAATGCCCAAGTGGACCCGTTCTGTTCCAGGGTAAGATCACACTGTAGACTAGCTTCGGATTCTTTCCTCCTACATTGAGGGGATGGTCTTCTGTATGCATATCCCCCAATACCTTTCATTACAAAGAACCTCCTGATGCTCAAAACATATGGAGGTGTGATATTGCTCCCTACTGGCCTAGACAGCCTTGGTTTCCTCTCTTCCTACATCTATCCAGTCAGGAGCTGCTCTGGCTGGGCCATGTGCTGAATATGATTTCTCAGGGAGATGAGATGATGATGCACATGAACATCCAGTCCTTGGCCCTCACAGCATGGATGTTGAGAGGCTAATGTTGTCTAAATTCAACCTGCCAGCTGGTGTGATCAATGTCCTTTTGGCCTCCAGGAGGACCTCAACAAGAAAGTCTTATTCATGTACATGGAGGAGGTTTCTGTCTGTTGTGAGGGCCAGACCCTAGATCAGCGATGGCGAACCTATGGCACGCGTGCCAGCTGTGGCACGCGAAGGCCTTGCAGCTGGCACGCGGGAAGGTCCGCATTTAAAAAAATAAAAAAAAGCTGTCTTCTGCCGCTTCCGGGGCCGCCGCGGCAGAATCGAGTGTGCCGCGGGGCCCCCCCTGTGCCTGGCAGAGCCTGCCCTCCAGATCCTGCCTTCCCCGGTATCAGTCCCTGTTTCCAGCTTGTCACACGCGCCGGCTTTCAGAGCGCGAGAGGAGAGTTTCTCCCTCGCTGCTCTGTTAAGCCCGCGGGGGCTGATGGGAAGTTCCCATCAGCCCCCGCGGGCTTAACAGAGCCGCGAAAGGGAAACTAGTTCCCTTCGCGCTCTGAAAGCCGGCGCGTGTGACAAGCTGGAAACAGGGACTGATACCGGGGAAGGCAGGATCTGGAGGGCAGGCTCTGCCAGGCACAGGGGGGCCCTGCGGCACACTCGATTCTGCCGCGGCGGCCCCGGAAGCGGCAGAAGACAGCTTTTTTTATTTTAAATTTTGGCTGGGCTGGGCTGGGGGGGTTAGGAGTGGTGATGTGCGCTGCGGGGGGATTAGGAGTGTTGATGGACGCTGGGGGGGTAGGAGTGGTGATGTGCACTGGGGGGGTTAGGAGTGGTGATGGGCACTGGGGGGGTAGGAGTGGTGATGGGTGCTGGGGGGGTTTAGGAGTGGTGATGGGCTATGGGGGGGGCTTAAACTAAAAATTGGGTGATGGATTAGGACTGGAAATGGGCTGGTGGGATTAGGACTGGAAGTGGGTTGATGGGGGTTAGGACTGATAATGGGCTATGGGGGGCTTAAACTAAAAATTGGGTGATGGGGGATTAGGACTGGAAATGGGCTGGTGGGATTAGGACTGGGAGTGGGCTGATGGGGAGGTTAGGACTGGTAATGGGCTATGGGGGGCTTAAACTAAAAATTGGGTGATGGGGGATTAGGACTGGAAATGGGCTGTTGGATTATGACTGGGACTGGGCTGATGGGGAGGTTAGGACTGGTAATGGGCCAGGAGGGGGCTTAAACTGAAAATGGGGTGATGGGGATTAGGACTGGAAATGGGCTGGTGGGATTAGGACTGGGAGTGGGCTATGGGGGGCTAGGACTGGTAATGGGTTGGGGGGGTTGCTAGGACTGGAAATGGGCTGAGTGGAAGGGGGCTTGAATTGCAAATAGCTGATGGGGGACGGGGCTTGGAATGGAAATGGGCTGAGGGGAAGTGGGGGGCTTGAACTGCAAATAGCTGATGGGGAGGGGGACTTGGAATGGAAATGGGCTGAGTGGAAGGGGGCTTGAACTGCAAATAGCTGATGGGAAGGGGGGCTTGGAATGGGCTCTTAGGGGAAGGAGCTAGGACAGGAAATGGGCTGATGGAGGGGCTAGGATAGGACTGGGAATTGGGTGTTGGGGGAGCTAAGTTTGGAAATGGGCTGTGGTGGGGGCTTGGATTGAAATGAACTCATGGAGGGGCTAGAACTGGAAGTAGGCTCATGGGGGGCTTGGATTAGAAATGGGCTGAGTGATGGTGGGGCTAGGAAAGGACTAGAAATGGGCTGATGGGAGGCTGGTATTGGAAATGAGCTGATGAAGGGACTCGGATAGGATTGGAAATGGACTGATGGGGGGCCAGGACTGGAAATGGGCTGATGTGGGGACTAGAAGGGAGCGGATACTGGGTGGGGCTGGAATTAAAAGGGAGCTGATGTTGGGGGAGATTAGAAGGGGATGGGGCTGGGAGAGTGAAATGGAGAGGGGAAAAATATTTTGTGTGGGAGGGAAGAAAAATGTACAATTGGCCGGGTATTGGGAGACTAAAAAAGGAGAAAGATTATTATGTTAAAGCAGATGAAGAGAGAATGGAAAAAACTAGAAGAGAAGAAAGGAGAAATGGACAGCAGACGATGGAGAGATAGCAGAAGACACAAATAAACCAGAAGAAAGTGGCTGGAACAATTGCAACTGAAAAAAATGCACAAATGGTACAAAGATATCTCTTTATTTTGAATTTATTAACTGGAATATGTCAGCTCTGGGAAATGTGCATCATTAGTGTCTGTGCTTTATTTATTTATTTATTTATATTTATTTATAGACTCTTATATACCGCACTATTAGGCATCAGCGCGGTTCACAAAAAACAGTGAGATACTTTGTTTAGTACAAGAGGAAATTAATTTATAGTTTTATTTCTACAGTGTTGTTGTACATTCCAAGTTTGGCTTTTGGGGTTCCCAGTTTAATTATTGCCTTCCTGTTTCTAAATTGAATGAAATCATTAAAACATTATAAATTGCCAATAAATTGAAATGAAAACCAAAGGATTGTGAATCAAATTGATTCTCTGACAATACAAAGATTCCAAACTTTACAAATGATGTTACATAGTTCAGGCAACTTTATAAAGAGTTTTTAGATACTAAAATCTTGTTGTTAAGGTTTAATTGACGTGCTGGCACTTTGAGGAAATTCTTTGGTTTTGTGCGGCAGTTTGGGCACTCGGGCTCAAAAAGGTTAGCCATCACTGCCCTAGATCCTTTTGTCTGTGCCACACAACACCTCTCAGAGTCTGGACTTGTCCACCTACATCAGGTTCCACTTCAGTGCAATTCAAGCTTATCATTAAGGTGTGGAAGGGAAGTCCATCTCAGTACAGCCTTTAGTTGTTTGCTTCATGCAGGAATTGCTTCTCATGAAGCCTCCGTATAAACCTCCCACAGTGTCTTGGGACCTCAGTTCATGAAAACTCTTTGAGCCACTGAATTCCTGCCCTCTGAAGTATTTGACCTGGAAAGCATTGTTTTTTGTGGCGGTCACCTCCGCTCACAGAGTGAATGAGCCTCAGGCTCTCATAGTTCATCTAGCTTACACCAAATTCCATCATAATAGAGTGATCATCTGTACTCATCCTAAATTCCTTCCAAAGGTTGTATCAGATTTCCATCTTAGTCAGTTGTTCTACCAGCATTTTTCCCCAAGGCCTCATGCTCGCAAAAGGGAAGCTGTGTTGCACATGTTGGACTGCAAATGAACCTTAGTCTTCTACTTGAAGCAGACAAAAGCCCATAGAAAGTCCATCCAGCTTTTTATTTCTTTTGACCCCAGCAAGCTAGGGGCTGCGATTTCCAAACACTCTCTTTCAATTTGGCTAGCAGACTGCATCTCTTTCGCTTATGCCCAGGCAGACCTGAGTCTTGATGGTCATGTCATAGTTCACAATGTCGGAGCTATGGCTGCGTCATTGGCCAACTTATGTGCGGAATCCATGGAAGATATCTGCAGGGATGCGACGTAGTCTTCTGTCCACACATTCACATCTCACTACTGTTTGGACAGGGTTTCCTAATGCAACAGCAACTTCAGCCAATCTGTACTACGAAATCTGACTGGAGATTAGAATCCCACTCCATCCCCCCTCCCCAGGCCAATTCTATTCTGTCCAAGCTCCCAAATAAAAGGGGAAGAAAAATCCATTTCTGTTGTAAATAGTTCTGTATCTAAAGTTGTTAAGACATATTGTCATTAAGTAGATAAATTGTTGCTCTGGTTGGGCTTGTCTGCATTCTCATCAGCTTTCAATAGCCTGTAGCTAGGGAGTCCTATATGTGAGGGCTTCATTCATGCTTGTCCATGGAGAAAAGGTAGTTACCTCTGTAGCAGGTGTTTTCCATAGACAGCAGGAATAAGTTCTCGCAACCCTCCCATTTCCCCTAAGAGTTGTATTCTACTATAACTATAGTAACAGACTAGTTCAAGATGGTGGCAGGCAGGAAAAGGGTACACAGGTGCAGTGGAATCTCCCAAAAGCTTACAATAGTAGCTGGGAAGCATTCCTGTACAGGCTCCGTCGGATGACATCACCTATATGTGAGGACATATTCCTGTTGTCCACGGAGAACACCTGCTACAGGTGAGTAACTTCCTTTTCCATTGACCAGGTGAATGATGTTCTTTTGTTTAAACCTCAGGTAACTGCAGAGTTTGTGGGTACTTTTGCCTTCAAACTGACAATTCTCATAGGGAAAGTATTTATTTATTTATTTAGGGGTTTTTTTATACCGTTTTATCATTTCAGTCAAAGTGATTTACATCATAACAGACTTGATAATGTACTTGGATTTTTCTGAGGCAATGGAGGGTTAAGCTAAGTACACCCATACTTCACTTTTGAAAATCATGGAGGGAAAAAGTACCTGCAGAATCTAAACTGGTTTCATAGCAAAAGCCATGCACATAGTTTTCAAAATTCAAAACTATGAGAACCAAAAGGAAGTAAGTCATATTTGTACTATAAGAGATCAGGTGGGAAAAGTGATTATTGATTTGGAGGAGATGAGGGAATGGTTTCAAAGGTTCTGTGAAGATCTATATAGAATAAGTACCTCCACTGCAGAGGGGAGATAAGTTATTTGATCTCAGTCTCCTTGTATTCTTTAAATTTAGAAGAATCAGAAGACTTGGAGAAAGTCATCATAAAAGAGGAAATATAGCAGGCTATTGTGTCTCTTATGTGGTCATGTTTCCAGGTCTAGATGGCCTACTGCACTATCAAATGAGTTTAGCCCTGATTGATTGCCAGTAATATCAAAATACACTTTAAAAATAAATACAACTCATTTGATCAGCTCCAAACAGTCAATTTTACTTATTTATTTATTTATTTATTTTATTTATTTAAAGTCTTTTCTATACCGCGCTTTTCAATTTCAGCTCGGTTTACAAATAACATCATCTTTGTCCAGTCACGGGGCCCGTACTGGACTTACAGAGAACAGGGTTGATAAACTTGGGTTAAACTGGGTAAACTTTATACAGGTTCTAGGCTAGGTATTTACATTCTAGGTTACTATAAACATTCTTAGTTACTATGTACATGATCCTACTCGGGTTCTGGTAGGGTTGTCTTGTGCTAGTGTCATGTATATATGCAAAGTCAGACCCAAAACATTAGCTTGCAATCAAAAGAGGGAGTATGCTGTACACCTGTCCAAACATATCACTGCGTTTCTGGCGTCTGTACCCAGTTCAAAACCATACTGCTTCAGGAGAATAGCTGGTTTCCAAACTATCAGACACTCGTTAAGAGTTCACTTGCCATTGGAAGGAATGCCAAGAGGATGCCTCTACAGAGAATATTTCTAACCTCGGAGTAGGCTTTTGACCAGGTTGACTGGACCTTCATGTTTAAAATGATGGAGAGGATGAACTTTGGACCTGTCTTTTTAGGTTGGATCAGAGCAATGTACAGGAGCCCTAAGGCTTGTGCTAAGGTAAACAGAGGGTACTCAGATTTTTTTAGTCTAGCAAGAGATACCTATCAAGGTTGCCCCCTTTCAGCTCTCCAGTTTGCCCTTTCAGTTGAGCCTTTGGCAGGTAGGTTGAGAATGAGTCCTGACATTAGAAATGTAGAGATAAGGGAAGGGTTATAGAATTTCCCTTGTTGCTGATATGTTGTTTAAAGTAGGTAAGCTGCGTAATCTCCAGGAACAAGCAGGAATGTAGTCTTCACATATGGGTATCGTCGGTACTGACGGAGCCTGCACGGGAACGCTCCCCAGCATCCAATTAAAAAGCTTTTGGGAGCATCCCACAGCGCCTGCGTGCTGCCTTCCCGCCTTTCCCAACTGCCTCTCTCCAGTTCTTCGTTTTCCATGGAGCCAGCAGGTCGTGTTCCTGTCACCGCAGAAAATTTTCCTTCTTTTTTGTGGTCGCGTCTCCCTTCCTCGACGCTTTACCGGTACCGCCGGTTTTTCTTTCTTTCTTTTCTTTAAAAAAAAAAATTCTTAGTACTTTTTTCCCATTTTTTCCAGGTGCACGCACCATTTTGGGCCTTAGGCCCAAGATTTTTTCCACAATGTTAAAACCCTCTTCGGGTTTTAAAAAGTGCACCAAGTGTGGCGGTACCATCTCCGTCACCGACACCCATGAGTGGTGTCTTAAATGTTTAGGTCCTGACCATTCCATCTCGGAATGTATGGCCTGTGCCATGAAGTCCAAGAGAGGTCGACAGAACCGAGCTGCCAAGCTCAGTACCCTGTCTCCCTCTGATGCAGCTTCGGTGGCATCGACGTCTTCCAGGGCTTCGTCTTCTTCCCGTGGATCTCAGGTAACTAAACATAAGTCTAGCCGGTCCTCAAAGGGTAGATCTCCCTCTAAGCATCGAGATGCCTCTGGCGTTGCCCTTGAGGATTCTGCACCGGCAAAATTGCCCTGGCGGGAGGCTTCAGCTTCCAAAGCATTATCGGGGCTCCAGGACATTCTCGAGGCCTCGACCTCTGCAGAACTACTCGTGCCATGCTCTGGGGTACCAGCGGTCTTCTCCGGTACCGACATCCAGGCATCGGCAGCGTCGATACACCAGAGGGTCCTGGCTATTGAACGCAGTCTGGCTGCTCTCCTTGCGGCATCGACACCCTCTGAACCATGTCAGACAGTTCAACCGTTACCGGTACCGACAGCATCGGCATCAACATCTGTGTCCCCATTGCCGGCACCCAGTCATGCGATGCCTTCCGGTACCGTTACACCGGTACCGATTCCCCCCAGTACCGACTTCGGTCGGTACGGGTATCGGGCTCTTCAAGAGCATCCCGACAGAAGGTACTTCAAGTCCTCAGAGGAATCTGACGATTCTGACCGTTCTGTCGATGCGGGAATACTTCTCCCGGAGGAACCTTCCTCCCCTAAACGCAGGATGTCTCCTCCAGAGGACTTTTCCTTTCAGGATTTCATTAGGTAGGTGGCTCGGGGTCTGTCCATTACTGTGGCTCCTGAAACAGAGCCCAGAGCAAAAGAGTTGGAAATTTTACAATATCCTAAAACTCCTAAGGAGGCAGCTACCTTGCCCATCCATGAGATGTTGCATGATCTCATGCTAAGAATGTGGGAGACACCTCTTACCACCACTCCTCACTCTCGTAGACTGGATACTCTGTATCGAGTCCCTCCTTGTCCTGGTTTCCAGAAAACGCTGCTTCCTCACCACTCTATTGTAGTGGAATCAGCTATGAGAAGGATCAAGAGTGCAAAGAGGCATGTCTTTAATTCTTCAGGACGTGAGTGCAGAACTTTGGATGCTTTTGGACGTTGTGTCTTCCAAGCATCCATGCTTTCTGCCAGGATCAGTTCCTTTAGTCTATATATGGGAATGTTCCTGAAGGAAGTCACAGGAGATTTAGAGGCTTTGAGCCCTCTTCCTGAGGATAGAAGGCAGGATTTTCTCACATTGGTCAAACATGCCCAGGATGTTTCTAAATTTGTCAACCGTGTAGCTTTTGACTGTTTTGAGTGCATAAGCAGAACCTCTGCCATTGCCATAGGTGCACGTAGAATTGCTTGGCTCCAGGCATCTGATCTGGAGCTCTGGGTACAAGACAAACTGGGAAATATTCCTTGTACTGGTGAGAACCTGGTTGGTAAAGATTGGCAGGAAAAGGCCAATGAGTTGGATGCTGACAACTCCACCTTGGATAGATTATCCAAGTTCACAGCTGATCCTGCAAGAAAGAAATCTTTCAAGAAACCATTCTTTTCTAAAAAGAAAAGATTTTATCCTGCTTATTCTGAGCAGGGACGTTCTGCAGGTCAACCTGTCTGGAAGGGTCAGCAACCACTCAAACAAAGGAAAGCAAAGACTGCTAAGCCTCAACCGTCTCAGCAGTCTCAGCCTCCACGAGGCCTTTGACTTTCAGCTAGAGAACTTAGCCTTCCTGGCTCTCAATAGACCAGAGCCTTCCACCATTCCAGGAAGGTTGTGCCATTTTGCCCCCAGATGGGGACAGATAACAGCAGAGCATTGGACACTCTCCATCATAAAAGAGGGGTACAAGCTTCATTTTTTGAGCATGCCCCCTCCCACAATGGTAAGACAGTTCAATTCTCAAACCTCTCTCATCAACCTGTTAGATCAAGAGGTCACTATGCTTCTTGTCCAAGGGGCAATAGAAGAAGTACCCATTCATCAACAGGGTACGGGGTTTTACCCCCCCCCCCCCTCTATTTCCTTATCCCAAAGAAAACAGGGGGACACAGACCTATTTTAGACCTCAGAGAATTGAACAAATTCCTGTTCAAAGATAAATTCAAGATGATTTCTCTGGGAACTCTGCTGCCATACCTTCAGAGTCAGGATTGGCTTTGTTCTCTAGATCTCAAGGATGCGTACACTCATGTTCTCATCCATCCAACTCACAGAAAGTTCCTTCGGTTCCTTTTTCAAGGAAAGCACTACCAATACAGGGTGCTTCCTTTTGGCCTGGCCTCAGCACCAAGAGTGTTCACGAAATGCATGGCTGTGGTAGCAGCATTGCTCCGCACTCTAGGGATATTCGTCTTCCCCTACTTAGACGACTTGCTCATTCGAGCCCCATCAGAGTCAGAGGCCAGGACTTCCCTATCTTGCACAATGCGTATCCTTCAGTATTTGGGTCTGGTCATGAACATCCCAAAATCCAGTCTAACTCCCACTCAGTCTCTAGAGTTCATAGGAGCTTGGCTGGATACAAAAAAAGCAAGGGCCTATCTTCCCCAGGCCCGTTGCCTTCGCATGGTGCAGTTAGCTTCTCAAGCAATGCTAAAACCTCATCTCACTGCCCGAGAAATGTTACAACTATTAGGCCACATGGCATCTACAGTGCATGTGGTTCCTTATGATCGCCTCCATATGTGAGCAGCCCAGTGGACGTTATCCACTCAATGGACCCAGGCATCAGGGTGCCTGTCAGACAAAATAGCAAACACAAATCGCCTTATTTTGTCTCTCCAATGGTGGCAGTCCACTCAGAACCTGTTGCTGGGGTCCCCATTTCAACAACCTTTACCCCAGGCAACTCTCACAACAGATGCTTCACCAATGTGTTGGGGAGCTCATCTGCAAGACCTCTCCACCCAAGGCACTTGGACTCCACAGGAGACTCCTCTACATATCAATCTCTTAGAGCTCAGAGCAATCTTCCTTGCTCTTCGAGTGTTCCACACCCTTCTCAGCTACAAGACAGTCCTCATTCATACGGACAATCAAGTAGCCATGTTCTATGTGAACAAGCAGGGGGGGGAACAGGCTCTCTGTCGCTTTGCAACAAAGCTTTGCGACTATGGGCCCTCGCCAGAGAGCATCAGATTCATCTCCTGGCAGTGTATCTTCCAGGCATACCAAACTCTTCAGTCTCAGTCGAGTTCTGCTTCCACACGAATGGTCTCTACATGCAGACCAGGTGGCCAAGATTTTCCAAATTTGGGGAGCCCCGGACATAGACCTATTTGCAAGTCCGTTGAATGCCAAACTTCCCCGGTTCTGTTCCAGAATTCCGGCTCAGGGCTCTCAGGCCAGGGATGCTTTCCTCCTTCACTGGGGCAAGACTTCCTTTATGCCTTTCCACCCATTCCCCTAATTCCCAAAACCCTGTTCAAGCTTCAGAGAGACAGAGGACGTATGATTCTTATAGCTCCACATTGACCGCGGCAAGTGTGGTACCCTCTGCTTCTACATCTCTCTCAATCTCCCTCCCTGGAGCTAGGATCTGCTCCAGATCTCCTGTCACAGGAGGATGGAATGTTATGGCATCCCAATCCCCAGTCTCTGCATCTCAGAGCTTGGTTGCTGAAGGCCTAGATCTTCATGATCTTAACCTCTCTCAGCAAGTAAAGAATGTCCTTTATGCTTCCAGGAAGCCTTCCACAAGATGCTCTTATGCTTTTAAGTGGAAGAGGCTTACCATATGGCGCTCGCAGAAGGGTCTTAACCCCCTTGCGATACCTCTGGGATCATTACTGGAGTATCTCCTTCATTTATCCAATGCAGGACTTAAGACTAACTCAGTAAGAGTCCATTTGAGTGCTATTGCAGATTCTTTCAAGCCTCTAAATGGACAACCTATTTCCTCCCATCCTCTTATAGCAAGATTTATGAGAGGCCTTCTTCTTACTAAGCCTCCCATTAGGCCACCATCGGTGGCATGTGACTTAAACCCGGTTCTTGGTCAGCTCATGAAGCCACCTTTCGAACCCTTAGCTACTACCTCATTGAAATTCCTTTCTTGGAAAGTTATCTTTCTCATTGCAATCACGTCAGCACGTCGCATCAGTGAGTTGCAGGCACTAGTGGCTCATCCACCTTATACAAGGTTCCATCATGACAAGGTAGTCCTTAGGACTCATCCACACTTTATGCCAAAGGTGGTCTCGCCTTTTCATCTTAACCAAGCGGTCTACCTGCCTGTGTTCTTTCCAAGGCCTCATGCATCAAATGCAAAAGGAATCTTCATATTTGGACTGTAAAAGAGCTTTAGCCTTTTACTTGCAAAGAACACAGCAACATAGAAAGTCCTCTCAGCTCTTTGTTGCTTTTGATCCTTCTCATTTGGGACTTCCAGTCTCCAAGAGAACACTGTCCAGCTGGATTGCATAGTGTATTTCCTTTGCCTATCAGAGTAAGAACCTTCCTCTGGAGGGCCATGTCACAGCTCACAATGTGAGAGCCATGGCAACTTCAATGGCTCATCTGCACTCTGTGTCTATCGACGATATCTGTCGAGCAGCCACTTGGGCCTCGGTTCATACCTACACAGCCCATTACTGCTTGGACAAGGACTCCCGCCGGGATGCCTTGTTTGGTCAGGCTTTTCTCCAACACCTGTTCCATACCTAATCAACTCCTACCCTCCATCCCTGTTTGGATGCCAGAGATCCATGGGGGGAAGTGGAGCCCTTTCACAGGGGGCACACAACTTCTGGGGTCTTTCCCTGGCATCTAAAGCTAGGGAGTCCCCATATGTGAAGACTACATTCCTGCTTGTTCCTGGAGATAACATAGTTACTCACCTGTAACAGGTGATCTCCGGGAACAGCAGGAATTTAGTCGTCACAACCCACCCACCTCCCCTAGGAGTTGTATCTCTCTATCTCTTTCTCTTTCCCTCTCTCTCTGTCTCAGCTTTAAACTCAACTGGAGAGAGGCAGTTGGGAAAGGCGGGAAGGCAGCACGCAGGTGCTGTGGAATGCTCCCAAAGCTTTCTAATTGGACGCTGGGGAGCGTTCCCGTGCAGGCTCCGTCGGTACCGACGATACCCATATGTGAAGACTAAATTCCTGCTGTTCCCGGAGATCACCTGTTACAGTTGAGTAACTATGCTTTATCCTGCCACTATTAATATGGGAATTAGGGGAGCATGGGAGATCAAAGGGTTTTAAGGTTAACACATAAATTAGAGATACTGAGTATATTTTTAGCTAGGGACCAGGAAGATAGGCTGAAGAATAGCTTATCCTTCAAATGGGCTAATTCTAGTATTAAATATCTGGGGATACAGATTTTGGTAGTGTTTTCCCAGCTATATCATGCTAACTATAAACTATTAATAGGAAATTTGGATAAGGATTTGGAGCAGTGGGCTATGGATGGGCTGCATAGCTAGCCTTAAAATAGTAATCTTATCCAGGCTTTTATATATTTCAGGTCTTACCTATTACCATAATGAAGGGGGGGGGGGGGACATTTACAACTGTTCACAGGAAAGTGTTCAAATTTATATGGAGATGGAGACCACATAAACTAGCACGGAATATATTATATCAAACAAAGCAGTGACAAACTACAAGAAGCATTATGTGGTGGGCCAAATGATGGCTGTTTGTGAATGCATAGAGAGTTGATAAAGCAATAGGTGGTTATAGAAGAGTGACAAAGGTTAGATTAGATTAGATTCTGTGGGCTACCAAGTAAAGGGATAGGAAAAGAAAGGCTATGAATCCTTTGACAAGTCATACAGTGCAAATATATAATCTATATAGAGAACTTTTAAGTGGTTAGAAAAAAAACTAATTAGCGCCGCTTAGATGTATTCCCAGGGAAAAAGTCTAGATTCACAAGTATTTTGGAGCTGGAAAGAGAGAGGTATTAATAGGTTAGACCAGTTTTTGGATCAGGGAAAGATGGTTCCCTTTGAAATGCTTAGGGAAATTTATAAACTCATTTGGTAAGATTGATACAAAGTTTGGTCTGAAAGTATCCATATGTGTTGTCAGCACCCCGGCCACGTGCCTAAAGAGCTAGGGTGGACATTATGTCCTTCATAAACGGGTTGAAAACTGTCTTCAGCACTGAAGCATGTTGGGAGTTGTAGTTCCCTTTTAAAAGTATAGCCGTGACAAACCAATATGAAGGTAAATGATAAAGATTTTATTTCCCCAATGTCACAAGGTTCAACATAAAGCATCAGGATATTCTCTCCAGTTAGTATTTCCAAAGATATTTACAAAACTCAGGTTGAATGTCTTTCACAGTCACTACTTCTGTTCAGGCGTTTTAATCCAAAGCATAGCAGATAAAACAAAACACAAGCTTCTTCATTCAACTTAGTAAAAATGTTCTCTTTTATCCTTTCCTTCTTTAGTAACACCAAGCACAGGTGCTAGGCAATATTCCTTTGGTTAAACAAGCTCTTACCTTCAACAGGGTCAGACTTCTTTACTCTGTTACCCAAAAGCACACATCCTGAAAGCTATTCTTCAGTTAAGGACTCCATGCTTCCAGCCAAACATAATGTGCAATCCATGGGAAACTCAGGCAGTAAGGAATCCTGTTCGCTAGGATCTATCTGCATTTCTTCCTGCTCTGAAGAAACATCAACTTGCTCTGAGCTATCCCCGTGTCTCCCAGGATATACTTTCTCGGGGGATCTCTGTAATTCCCTCCAGCAGTGGTCTACCTGGTATGGAAGACAGGTATCTGGGGTTTGAGCTATCTCTTTCTGGCTAGGTTCACAAACCTCTCTCCAGCTGTGGTTAAACAGTTCCTGGCCTCCTTGCTTAAGTTCCTCTCCGGTATTAATCGATGGCTCCCTGTTCCAGGCTGGGTTCTTCTGCCTCCTAGCTTGAGCTCTGGGCACCCACCTCTGAACACCTTGAGACTTCCAGTCCAGCATAGACGTGGGAAGACTTTTATGCTCTCTCTCCCTAAGCTGTGCCTTCCTGGTACCTCTCCTGACGGCTTCTCCCTGGAGCTCTCCACCTTGGAACTGCTGGCCTCTTTGGAACTTTCTCTTATCCTGCAACAACAGCCCCTCTGGCTGCCTTTCTTGGTGTTGCTTCGTCGCCTTCTCCCTCTTCTCCTTCCTCTTCTCTCCTAAGCAAGGCTTATAAAGCTGCTTCTCTGTCAGGGTCTCTCTCACTCCCCACAGGTGTGTGTGATCATCCCCTAAGTTTGTAACTACCTCAGGATAGCTTGGGTGTGGCAACCTAACTTCAGACTCTGCTTACTCCCTCTAGCTGCACTCTGCAGTGTGTGTATTGCAGACCTCTCACGTTCTTTAAAGGTACATTCACCAGTTTTTCCTATCTCCATAGGCTCTCTAGCATCTTCTTCATCACAGTGTATAAGACAAGACAAGGATGACTTGGGGAAATGGATACATTTTATCTATTGGCAAGTAGGATAGTATCAGCCACATACACACAGGTGATGTCATCTAAGTCAGAACCCAGGATGGACTGCTCTTCAAGAACCTAGAAGAGTCTAGAAAAGCTCTCTAGGCATGTGTGAGTGTTCCTCTAGCATGCCACTAGCCCTTCTCCTCAATCAATTTTTCTCCATTGGACCAAAAGGACATTTATTAGCTCTCCCTTACTAGCGTACCTCCATACAACACTCAAACTAACTCCTCCCCCTACAACATTCTTACAAATCATAGGGAAAGAATAAATAATCCCTTTCCTCCAGTCTTTTTCATGGATCCACCTGCCTGACTGGATGCTTTATCATACTGGCGGCGGGGAGGGGGACAGGAGCATTGGCTATGAACCACTTGACCGAGCCTCCACTGGCCCCTTCTTCAGTGAGCTCAGTGAAACACATCTATAGAAAGAGAACTTCCCTCTTACAGTGCCCTCAAGTCAGCCATAAAGAAGACATTAATAGCCTGTTGACCAGGTGCTTAACCTATATCAGTGACAGTGAAGGGGGTATGACGCTTACAGCCATGAATCCCTGGGTTGCACCTCAACATGGGACCCTTCCATGCTTTTCAGGAGCTGTGGTGGGAAAAAATGTTTATTTATATTTAGCTCATGCCTTTTCAATTGTAGATCAAGACAAATTAGTCAGGTGCTGTAGACATTTCCCTGTCCCTGGATGGCTTACAATCTGTTTGTGCCTGAGGCAGTAGAGGGTTAAGTGACTTGCCCAAGGCCAGAAGGAGTGGGATTTGAACCCTGGTCTTTCTGGTCCCAGGCTGCAGCTCTAACCATCGCTCATCCTGTGTTCCGGAGTGACAGGATGGTCACTGAAAAAAAAAATTGCATAACCTGCCTGACTGGATGCTCCTTCTTACCAGCAGCAGCGAGAAAGCATGGAGCCTGCAGTCATGTCTCCCTGGACTTCACCTCCACACCACCCTCTGTTTTTTTTTCTCACTCAGGGCTGCATGTCTGTTCCCCTAGGCTGCACAGATGCACCATCACCCAAAAACAAGGGAACCCCCTCCACAAACGACAAACTTATTGCCTGTCCTCCAGATGCTCCTCCATACCTAAAGGGATGGGTACTAGTGCAAGTGGTACTGTTCTACTGATCCGCACCTCGACTGGCCCCTGTGCTGCTCAATGCCTGTAACTTGCAGCCATGTTGTCCTTTGTGCCAGGTTGCGCCTGCACATCACATGACCTCCCTGTCCCCATACTTACCCCCTGATGTGTTAACCCAGGAAGTTGTTCAGAAAAAACAAAACAAAATAAGAGAAGATGGGCAGAAGCTGTACCCGAGATCCGCGCTGTCACTAGACGTCCGGGTGATACTCTCAGTGCCTTTAGACTGTGCCAGAATGGAGGACCATGCCCATGCTACCACTAGGTCTAAGCTCAGCCTGACCATGGCAGTATGGCTGCTGCATTTGGTCGACTGCCTGAGCACCCTTTCTTTTTTATTTTCTTCCCACAGTAGCTCTGGAGCAGACATGAGTACCTCTCATCTCCACTGCTGCTGTCTCAAGAGAAAAGGTAAGGCATGTCTTAGCAGCGAACATTAGCAGGGTTCCCTTGCAGGCCTTCTTGCTCCTCAGCTGGTAACCACTATTTGCCACAGTCTAAGACTATCTGGAACCCTGTCAGTACCACAGACCAGGAAATATGGAACAGCTATTTCACAGTCATCGCCTCTAGGAATTTTAATTCAAATTTTGATCTATTTAATTAAAGGGTTTTCTACATCTTTCTTGTAGACGTGCGATACCACTGGGGTATTATGAGTAGGATAACTAGGGCCTCAGGGCCCACCATTCTATATCCACCCTTGGGATTTTTCTACTGGCAATCTGCATACCAACTCTGACAGTGGCACACACCTGTATGCCAGTACACAATCACTGACAATGGAACATTCACACACTGTCTCAATTCTTGTTGCCACCATTACATAGTTGCAGGACCGCAAGTTAGTTCTTTCAGGGCGAAGAGTTCTGTCGCCAGCAAGGAGCAGCAAGCTATTCCCAAGCATTCAGGAATTGTAAGCCTGGCCTAACCCAGGGATTACATCAGGCCCTCTTTCCTGCTCATATTCTTGTCTGTTCTGCACTTGCTGTGATAATGCTCTCTCTTCCTTTACTCCCCCTGGTAAACAGCTGATAAGTCTAGAGTGGAGTGGAGGAGTAGCCTAGTGGTTAGAGCACTGGGAACCAAGAGACCAGGGTTTAGTTCCCACTAGCAGTCCTTGTGGTCTTGGGCAAGTCACTTAACCCTCCATTGCTCCGAAAAATCCAAGTTATCAATGTCCTTGTTTAATGTACATTTGCCAAGTTTAAGTTACAATGTAAACCACTTTGATTGAAATGATAAAGCGGTATAAAAAAACTGTTAAATAAGTCCTGCTCAGTGGGTCCAGCTAACCCATTGAACCAGATCTTTGTCTAGCCCCAAGCAAGAGAAGAAGAAAAAGAAACTGTGGATACAGTCATGGCTAACATGCGCAGCTGCTCGCTGTAGCCACCTGCTGATTTCTATCCATATCCATATTTATGTTTATAGTTTAGAAACATGATGACAGAAAAAGACCACATGACCTATTTAGTCTGTCCTTCCATATCAATCATTACAACAGTCCCCAGCGAGCCTCATGATACTCTGATCTGCCTCCAGCAACCCTATTCCTCGGAGTAGCCCCTCCACCTGGTGTCCATATAGGGCCCGATATTCAAAGGCATTTACAAGGTTTACAGACCTGTATCAGAGATAGTGATCAGGTAATTTTAAACCAGATCACCCCACCTATGTACACCACCTTCAACTGTCCCAGGGTAGGCAGAAGGGGAGGAGGAATACTGATACTGGCCAGGAGCCACTATAAATTAAAAACCATCTTAACAACCAGCACAGAAAAATCCAACATAATATCTCCAACAAATACATGGCTATATGCCTTGCATACAGACCCTCAAATACAAAATCTGATGAACTAACGAAGATATTCGAGGCAGTATGTGCACACGATACAACACTCAAGCCACTCATCATCCTAGGCGACTTTAACCTTAGGGCAGCACCCGATAAAGCTGCCATAGCCTTCCTCAAAGCGATGGAATCACTACATTACAATCAACTGATTAATGGACTCACTCACCGACTTGGAACAACCCCAGATCTTATATTCGTTCCCAGATCACTACAAACACCCAACATTATCTCCCCCCAATCGTACCAACACTATGGTCAGACCACCATTTAATAACCTTAACAATATGGATTGATCAACCTATGCAGCTGCAGGAAGAACCCAAAATTAAAAGAAGATTCAAGCCCTTTGATAAAGAAGCCTTTTTGAAAGAGATAATCCCCCAATCTACACCAAAATGCAGAAGACCTCGATAAGATCATTGAGAATTGGAACAGCACCTTAGCTATTGCAGCAACAGTGCCCAGCAGGAGATGCCCACACATATGCAACAAACTATCCGCTCCTTGGTACTCCAGCACGATCAGAGAGGCAAAGCGTGAATTAAGAAAACTAGAAAGAAAATGGAGAAGAAGCAAAGACTCGGATATGCTACACCTGTACATGGTCAAACAGAGGGATTAGAGCACCCTGATCAACAACCGCAAGCAACACCACCACACAAACATCATCATGAGATCGATGAACAAGCCAAGAAAACTCTTCCACATCATGCGAACACTCACCAGAGACAGTATACAACAGGAGACCCCCCAAAGTCCACCCCCAGGATATGGCAAACTACTTATTTAAAAAGCACAATGAACTCAACAGGTACCCACGGGCAACACCTCTGAAAGGCAGCAACACGGAAGACCAAGCCTTCACACAATCCTTCGGAGAATTCACCATACCATCTCTTAAACAAATAGAACAGATAGTCACCTCGCTCAACACAACCACATCTCCAAATGACCCATGCCCTGTGCAATGGATAAAAACTACTAAGGATCAACTCATTCTATACATACTAAAGATAGTTAAGTCATCCTTATTACAAGGATACATGCCTTCCTCCCTTAAACAAGCATCTATATGGCCAATTTTGAAAAACACATCATTTATTTATTTAACCAATTTTATATACCACCTTATCCTTCAATCAAAGTGGTTTGCAAGAAGGACCCCACAACATGCCGCCCGATCTCCAGCCTACCATTTTTTGCAAAACTCTTAGAGAAGGCCATTCAGATACCGCTGCAGGACCATATCGATCACAACGCACCACTGGAGCCACAACAGCATGGCTTCAAGCCATGTCATAATGTGGAAATACGTCTAATATTGCTCTTCAACAACGTCCTGAAGGGAATTGACAAAGCCAAGAACGGATTCCTCCTGATTTTCATGGACATTTCATCTGTCTTTGATTCAGTTTTGTACCCCATCCTGATCCAACGCCTCCAGGACATTGGCATCTGCAATAACACACTAAAATGGTTCACCTCATACCTAGACACTAGTCAAATGTGGAGCAAACTACTCAGCACCCTTCACTGTACCACAAGACATTCCACAAGGCTCTGCACTCTCCTCGATACTATTCAGTCTGTACATATACTCCGTCTGCAATATCATCAAGAAGCATAAAATACAATTCCACCTATATGCTGATGACCTAATGGTATACATTCCAGTCGACCTGGAGGGACCAAACCTAACAGCTATCACCCAGTGCCTGGAAGATGTAACCACCTGGCTCAGCAACAACAACCTCATGTTAAACTACAGCAAAACAGAAGCACTCTACATCATCAGAAGCACCACTTTCAACCTGCCACAAGCAATCCAACTATTGAACCAAACCATACCTGTGAAACGTGAAGTGTGCCACCTAGGTGTCAACCTGGACAATCGCATATAAACAAAACCGCAACAAAAGCATACCGCAAACTAAATCTTATAAGAAGACTAAAGCCACTTGTAATCCAGGATCATTTCCGGATGGTATGCCTAGCTATCATTACACCAATACTGGACTACGGCAATTTACTCTACCAAGGACTCCCAAAGCAAGCCACACATCCACTACAGATGGTATAGAACACAACAGCACAAATCATCAACGGAACTAGCAAGACAGACCACATCACACCGGTATTACACCAACTGCACTGGCTCCCAATTCAAGCCTGCGCCAAGTTCAAAACAATACTGCATATCTTCAAAATCATCCTCAGCACTCCTCAGCAGACATCCTACAGACCCCAGTCACAAGAGAAATGGGCACCTGCCCTAGATGAAACAACAACAGACACATGATCAGTGTGCCAACAGACTACCAGAAAAGCAAACAATCCACTTCCAAAAGAGCCCTCTCACTAGCTGCACCCCAACTGTGAAACACCCTCCTCAAGGAAATGCAAGCCTCTGAAGATATCAAGGACTTCAAAAAGAAACTCAAGACACTTCTGGACATGGAACATTATGGAAACATCACGCAGTCCGGCCCCAACCAAAGACCCTTTAGACCAGGGGTCTCAAACTCAAATTGCTTTGAGGGCCAAATGAGGACTTGTAGAGTAACCCGGGGGCCGCACAAGACGCAGGCCTCATTTGCATAAGGGCCTCATTTGCATAAGGGCATCATTTGCATAAATATTTGCATAATGTTACCATACACTAACTTTGAGTAAACATGCCTCTTAATGAGTGTATGGATAAAGAAAGACTAAAAGATTTCTACATTACTATAAACCAGTGCCAACCGCCAGGCACATTAGGAACTACTAGAAACACTGCTCATTTAGAACCCATAGCAAACCTGCCATGTCCTAACAGCACTACCAGGACTCACAAAGCACCATACCTTAACTATCAAAAGGCAACACTGCAAATATTAAATCAACACATTTCAGAGAATAACAATACATGACCTACTCGGGAAAGAGAACAAGTGGCAATGTCAAATAGGAATTACATAAACAGAATACCTCAGCTCAGTTACACATGCAGAACATACACCATCACCAAACAAGGAATCACAATTTAGAAACAGGAAGACAATTAAACTGGGAACCCCAAAAGCCAAACTTAGAATGTACAACACTGTAGAAATAAAACTATACATTGATTTCCTCTTGTATTAAATAAAGTGCAGATGTTAAAGATGCACATTTCCAAGAGCTGACATATTTCAGTTAATAAATTCAAAATAAAGAGATATTTTTCTACCTTTTGTGCATTTTTTTTTCAGTTGCAATTGTTCCAGCCACTTTCTTCTGGTTTCTTTGTGTCTTCTGCTAACTCTCCATCGTCTGCTGTCCATTTGTCCTTTCTTCTTTCCCAGTTTTTTTCCATTCTCTCTACATCTGCTTTAACATACTAATCATTCTCCTTTTGCTCTTTCCTCATTCCTATTTCATCCACTCAAATTTTACCCCTCCATCCTCAATCCCCACTTACTCTCCCAATACCCGGCCAATTGTAGATTTTTCTTCCCTCCCACACAAAATATATTTCCCCTCTCCATTTCACTCTCCCAGCCCCATCCCATTCTAATCGTCCCCCAACATCAACTCCCTTCTAGCTCCTGCCCCACCCAGCATCCGCTCCCTTCTAGTCCCCGCATCATCAGCCCATTTCCAGTCCTAGCTCCCTCCCCTCACAGCCCATTTCCTTTCCAAGCCCCCCTCCCCATCAGCCCATTTCCATTCCAAGCCCCCTTCCACTCAGCCCATTACCATTCCAAGACCCTGTCCCCATCAGCTATTTGCAGTTCAAGCTCCCCCTTCTACTCGGCCCATTTCCAGTCATAGCACCCCCCCCCCCAGTCCATTACCAGTTCTAGCCCCACCCCCCCATAGCCCATTATCGGTCCTAAGCCCTCCAACAGCCCACTTCCAGGCCTAACCCTTCCATCGCCCCATCTTCATTCTTAGCCCCCCAATCAGACCACCTCCAGTCCTAACCCCCATCTGTCCATTACCAGTACTATCCCCCCATCACCCCATTTCCAGTCCTACCCCCCCAGCAGCCCACATCAAGTCCTGCTCCCCCCCCCAGCAGCCCACATCAATCCTGCTCCCCCCCCCGCAGCCCACATCAAGTCCTGCTCCCCCCCCAGCAGCCCACAAAATTCCTGGTCCCCCCCCCCAGCAGCCCAAATAAATCCTGCTCCCCCCCCCCCCCCCGGGAAACTTAAACTTTAGAAAACAGCTGGCTGCTGCTCCTGCCGCTGCCGCGGCAATAGCAGCAATACCGCATGTCCCGCGGCCCCCCCCCCCCCCTTGCCTGTCAGTTCTTCTCTGCTTCGGCTTTCAGAGCCGCGAAGGGAGAGCTTCTCCCTCGTGACTCTGTTAAGCCCGCTGGGGCTTATGGGAAATTTCCCATCTGCCCCGGCGAGCTTAACAGAGTCGCGAGGGAGAAGCTCTCCCTACGCGGCTCTGAAAGCCGAAGCAGAGAAGAACTTACAGGCAAGAAGGAAGGGATCGGGGGGGCCGCGGGACATGCGGTATTGCTGCTATTGCC
Source organism: Ichthyophis bannanicus (assembly GCA_033557465.1). Lineage (NCBI taxonomy): Eukaryota > Metazoa > Chordata > Amphibia > Gymnophiona > Ichthyophiidae > Ichthyophis > Ichthyophis bannanicus. The sequence goes on along the minus strand of CM066033.1, from coordinate 348,655,791 downwards.
GGGCAGATGGGAAGGGGCCGCGGGACAGTTGATTCTGCCGCTGCCACGGCAGCGGCAGCAGAAGCCGGGTTTTTTTTTTCCCCCTGTGTATCACGGGCCGCACAAAGGTCTGTCGCGGGCCGCGTGTTTGAGACCCCTGCTTTAGACCATTAGAACAGCCCCTGATAACTCTGCCCAGCTGTAAATAGCCTGAACCAACTGTAAATAAGTTAAGCAATTTGTAAATAGGTTATTACCCTATAAAGTACCCTGCATGCCAACCTTGAGCTTAGTTCACTGTATCCCATTTGAGTTTGCAATGCAATGTAAACCCCTTTGATTTCAGGATAAGGTGGTATAAAAGTCAGGTTAAATAAATAAATAAACCATGTAAATGCCGCTTAGAGAAATATTCAGTGGCACTAACAGTGCTGTTGAATATTCCCGAGTAACGCCGCTACATGCCCTGATGCTAAACATGTAGCATCGGAGCATGCCATGGGCATTCCGGAGTGGATGCAGCAACTCCTTTTCCCTCAGTCTCATTTCTTTCCCTCCTTTGAAGTCCTTTCCATCCGTCTTTTTAATCCCCTACCTCTCCGGATCACTGTAATCTGTAGACCCCTTGACAAGTCCTCTTCTACCTTCCTCACTGATTTTTTACTCTTGGTTCTCTTTATTCCTGGATTCTTCCTCCTCCTCCCTTATTCTTGGTGACTTTAATTTTCATATTGATAACCCCTCTGACCCCTATGCATCCAAGCTCCTTTCCCTTACCTCCTCTTTCACCCTCCAGCTTTGCTCTTCTGCCCCCACTCATCAGCTTGGTCACTGACTTGACCTCATTTTCTACTCTAGTTTTTAACCTTCTAATTTCTATGCCTCCACTCTTCCCTTATCTGACCATCACCTGTTAAGTTTCAGTCTTCATTACTCCCCTCCTCAATCTCACCCAATCTCCTTCTATTTTTTTAGGAATCTTCATGCTATCAATTCACTGACTCTATGTTTAAATACCTCCGTGGCATAAATGTTCAGGGAGAGAGCCTCTTTCAATTGAAAGCAAGTTCTGCTATGAGGGGACATGGGATGAGGGTGAAGGGAGATAGATTCAGGAGTGATATGCGGAAATATTTCTTTACGGAAAGAGTAGTGGATCCGTGGAATAGTCTCCCAGTGGAGGTGGTGGAGATGAGGACAGTAACTGAATTCAAAAAAGCATGGGACCAACACAGAGGATCTCTAAAGGTAAAAAGTGGACTGTTGTAGTTGTTGTTATGGAAGGACAGACTAGATGGGCCTTGTGGTCTTTTTCTGTCGTCATGTTTCTATGTTTCTATACACTACTGTCTTATATATCTTCTCTCTTCCACTTTGTCCTCTAAGTCTGTTGATGAAGCCCTAGCTTCCTATAATACTGCTCTCTCCTCTGTTCTGGATACCCTTGCTCTGCCCATTCCATGTCCTGTGAGGCATACCTCATCTCAGCCCTGGTTGTCTTCAACTACCCGCTACCTACGTTCTATACTTGCTCAGCTGAGCTCACTTGGCTTAAATCCCGCTCTCTCTGACTTTCTTCACTTCAGATTCATGCTTTCTTCTTTCCAGTCCAGCATTGCACTCACTAAGCAAAACTATTTTCTCTATCTGACTAACCGTCATGCCTCTAAACCTCACCATCTCTTTTCTACTCTTAATTCTCTTCCTAAGGCACTTCCACCTCCAATCCCTCCATCTCTCTTTGCCCAAACCCTAGCAGACTATTTCCATGACAAAGTGCATAAGATTACTCTTAGATTCCCCACTAAATCTTCTTCAATCTCCTCTTCCCCTTCTCCATTGCCAACTTTTCACCTCAAACTCTTATCACCCTTTCATCCTTTTCTATAATCTCTGATGAGGAAACCTCTCTTTTTCCTTCCTCCTCTAAACTCACCACCTGTTCTTCGGATCCTATCCCCACCCATTTCATCAGCTCCATCTCATCCTCAGCCACCCCTTTCATCTTACTTATTCTCAACCTTTCACTTTCCACTGCCACTTTCCTTGCAGCCTTCAAGCATGCTGTAATCATTCCTCTCCTCAGAAACCCTCACTTGATCCTACTTGTCCTTCTAATTACACAGGTACACTAAAAAACTTTTTTTTTAAACTGCCTCTAATGTTTCGATTGATTTTTATGTTTTTTGGTGCGCTGAATCCAAATCTGGTAACCAATTTGCTCCATCACGTACAGAATTTTTGCTACATTGGGTTAGCAGTTTGAGGTGAACGTTTCAGATTGAGTGCGATCGAGATAAAAGTTTCTTGGATGAATTCTTTATATTAATTGTTTAGTAGTTATTCAAATAAGAATAAAGAAAATTGTAACAAGGAAGCACATAAGAATAGAGTAATGTCAACAAAACACACTGTGATGGTAGCAAAATTGTCTGCACTTAAAACAGCCACATACATGTGCACAAACATTGAGCATATAAGAGCGAGGTTAGACACAAAGCAAAGCAAAGAAATGTGCAAAAAATGTTGTACAGGTATGTATGTAAGAATAGAAAACACAAACCGCACCATTGCAATACATGAAGACAAACACCCGATGGTGTGAAAATAAAATTCTAATAAATGAGATCCGACACTGTGGTAATAACTAGCAATTTTTTATTTCAAAGTTTAGTAAAAACACTATATTTGTCAACACAGTTTAGATTTTAAAGTCATTCTTGGGTCAATCAATCTCCTGGTGGGCCCGTTTCTTCTTCCCCCGAATGCTTCTCTTGGTGCGCTGCTTGGCATATTTTTCATCTGGGGTGTCCCGCAGCAGCAACCAGCAGAAATCAGCCATCATAGTGGTGTTCCATCTTCCTTGGTACCTTCTCTCTGCGTCCTTGATGTCCTGGTGAAACCTTTTACCTTGTTCTTCACTGTACGCCCCCAAGTTTTCGGGAAAGTAGTTCACATGGGAGTGCAAGAAATGGACTTTCAGGCTCATGTTACAGCCTTGTTCTTTGAAGGCATTGAGCATCCTGGCAACAATATCCTTATAGTTCTCATCCCGCCTGTTCCCCAAGAATTTGAGAACAACATCCTTGAAGGAATCCCAGGCTTCTTTTTCCTTCTCAGACATCGTTTCAGCGAATGCTCCATCTGAAATGAGTTTCCTTATATCAGGGCCAACAAACACTCCTTCCTTTAGCTTTGCTTCAGAAAGTCGGGGGAACTTTGAGCAAAGGTACCGAAAGCACTCACCATCTTTTGGAAGGGACTTGATGAATTGCTTAATGAGACCCAACTTAATGTGGAGAGGTGGCAATAGAATTTTATCACGAGGTACCAAGCTCTCATGAAGAACATTTTTCTCACCGGGTCTCAAATACTCCCGAATTGGCCAGTCTTTTTTCCACCAGTGTAGGTCGCGGGCCCGGCTATCCCACAAGCAAAGGAAGCAGGGATATTTGGTGAAACCGGATTGCTGCCCTAATAGCATGGATAGAATTTTAAAGTCTCCACAAATCATCCACTTATGCTCATCATAACGAATCTTCTGAAGAATCAGGGCCAAATTCTCATATTTTTCTTGGAGAATAACAGAGTGAGCAATAGGAACTGAAGCGAATGTGTTGCCATTATGAAGAAGAACACCTTTTATGCTGTCTTTTGACGAATCAATGAACAGCCGCCATTCAGCAAGATCATACTTGAGTTTAAACTTTTCCATCACTCCGTATATATCGTTGCAAAATACCAAATCTTCCTCTTTGCTGAAATACTTCAAAAATTGTGTCTCGCGGTTGCGGTACCAATAAAAAGTTGTTCCTGGTGACAATAGATTTTTCTGTTTAAGCCGAGAACCTAGCAGTTGGGCAGCATCTTTTGGGAGTCCTAAATCCCGGACTAAATCAATTCAGCTTGAGAGAAAAGTTCAGGTTTCGGATCTGGTTCAGTTTCAAACTCGGAAGTACTGGACTCATCGGGAAAAGCCATCTGATGAGTCTCATCATGATCAGAACCGTCCACACAAATATGATCCAAAGATTTTGGTGGTTCAGGCACAGGTACTTCGTTGCTATGAGGCATAGGCCTAATTGCTGAGGGAAGGTTGGGGTAACTTATTACGTTCTTATTTTTTAAGTTGTATCCCTTCACAATGCAAGAGCAAAAATAGCAGTCACTGCTGTGGTCTCTTTGTTCACGCCACATCATAGGTATTACGAAACGAAATGCTTGTTTTTTACCTTTCATCCATAAGCGTAGATCTTCCTCACATGTCTTGCACACTTTGTGAGGAGCCCACGGTTTGTCTTGATCGCCTAACTTCAAACCGAAATAGGCGAAATATACTTTTTTAATAAATGCAGAAATGTTCCTCTGCCGCTTTTTCACGGTATATTCCCCACAAATAAAACAAAAACTGTCCGGAGAGTTGACGCAACCTCTGGCTCTGTGAGCCATCACAAATACACAGCACTGCAAACTACAACTGTAGTGAACCACTTTGGAATAAAGCTGGATTACGACTGAGCAAACAAAAGGTAATAATGAACTTGCAAGAAACTGAAATTTGACAGGAACGTTCATGTCGCAACCACCGTGTTTGAGCGAGCGAACGAGGCGAGGCGAACAGGAAAGAACATGCGCCAGCGCGAGTACTGGATTTAGCCCCCCGCCTCCCAATTGTCCTGTTAATGTATAAAATGAATACAAAACACTCTAAAATATCATGAGGGAGTGTTTCTAGTTAGTTAACCATTACAACCTCTATTTTGGGCCAAGAAAATAAACTGCAGTCGGCTAAAAAGAAATTATGTGAACATTCCTTATATGGGTAAGAAATCTAATTTTGCAAGAAAACGTGACATGATGGAACATTTTGGCTATTTTTCCTGGATTCAGCACCCCAAAATCTATAGGAATCAGTTGCAAAACTGGAGGCAGTTTTTTGGTAGTGTACCTGTGTAATCTGTTTGTTTCATTTATTTTATAATTTTTTTAAACCTAATCCTTAAATTTTAGGGGTTTTTTTTAATCATGCCTGTCACAATCTAAGCTTGCACTGTTCTGACAGACGTGAGCATCGCAGATTGTGCTTGGTGTTTGGATGATAGGCAGTGTAGTTGAGTGCCTTGAATGGAACGACTTTGTTTCAGCTGGTTTAGTCCAACATAGTCCAGAAAAAAGTGTTTTAAGGTGCTATTTGCCCACATTCCTTTTAAATGGGTTTTAATTCTTGCGGTGGCTTGCAATTTTTGCTTTGTATATTTGGAACTGCTTTCTGTATGCATGATTACTGCAGCCACCCACACTAGTTTATTAGTGCACTCTGTGGAAGGCTTAGGATGGGGGGTGGTAGGGAGAGGAGAGAAAGCAGACAAAAGCTGTTGCAAAGATTACATTTAATATCATTTATTGTATCTAAAAAGACAGCCATGAAAAATTCAGGTAACTCATTTATTTGAAGATTTACCCCCAAAAGTCTTTGCGTGTCCTGCATGAATTATTCAAATGCCATTCTTTAATGTTTTATTTGTATATTTGGAGTTTCCAGCCCTTGCTTCTAGCCTTCTGGCACAGTCATCTTTGTTAAATAGAAAGAAAAATGCATTAGTGTCACAGTTACTCATGCACTGCGTTAGTCAAACTTGAATTCAGAAAAAAAAAAATTGACCAGAGATTGTAACTATTCAGCCAAATATGTGTTTTATGTTGTTATACAGTTTGCTTGAGTGGAGTCATAAGATTGTTAGTTTTTATATGTTAATATTTGAAAAAAATAGTGATTTAAAAAATAAATTCCAGATCGTCCTACTAGACCAGTCCAGACAAGTGGGTTATTTCACCCTGCCAGCAGATTTGGAGATAGATACCAAACTAGAAACTTCCAGTGACATCACCATTGCTACTTGAGTAGGTGCAGCTATGGGCGTACTTCAGTATTTTTCTGTTTCCAGCAGAAGGTGGATATTGCACTGGTGCAGCTTGGTTTTGCAATCTTATTAGCTCCTGGTCAGCCATCCTAAAGGGTGCTATGTCCCAGTAGAGCTAGTCGAGAGACATCTCTAGAGTTATCTGATGATACCCTGCTGGAGTTTCCCATGTAGAGAGGGAAAAGGGCCACATTCCTGGTTGAGAACCCAGAATTGGGCTGAATCAAGACCCTGTCTTCACACACCTTCCAAGTGTTTCTGCTCTGCCCCCTCCCTCCCCTGGCCTACCTAGAGCAGTCTTCAGATAGAAACAAGAAGAAGGTTTGTGAGGAGAGAACCGAGCACATGGGAGTTGGTTGCAGCATTCAAGATCGCTCCGGGTGATCTTGGTTTTTTGAGTGATGATGTGGTGGTATTAGAAATGGAGGTGTGTTTGCTTATTCATTACAGTAAGACAGACCAGTTAGGCAGAGGTGCTTGGATCAGTCTTCGGTGGGTTCCCAGGCTAGTTTCCTGCCCTGTACTTTGTGAGCATGCATTCATCTGTGCTCGACCACTAGGGGTCTTTTCTGGGTGTGTCCTAAGGACTTGTATCCTTTGACCTGGTTTCAGTTTGCTACCATTTTGAAGCGTAGGTTTAGCCACGGCAGAGGGAGGGGGGTGTCACTCAGGGTCCTTTCGGAACTCATTCTTTCCTGATCGTATCTCCAGTCTAGTCCCGGACCTCTGGGTTGTCTACCTTAATCAGCAGCTTGGAGACTGAGGAACCACCTTCTTCTTCTGATGTCACCAGTATATTATCCTGGGATCCGCCTTCACTGCCCAGTTACCTCAGTCTCCAAGCAGCTGATAGGAGTCAGCCCGGAGGTCCGGGCTTCCTGGAGGAACGATTAAGGATAGTGGTAGTGAGAGCAAGGGTTTTTATATAAAATACTAATAATAATATATCAGAAGGGCAGGGGCTTCAATACCATTGCTTCTATTACACAGAGGATTGCAGTACCGTCTGCCTTAAGACTCTGCGAGAGGCTTCGCCCCCCCCCCTTGTTTTCGGCCTTACCAGCTGGGGCGGGAGTTGGAGAACGGCTTCTTTAAGGGGGTGGAGAGGACCCGGGTCTGGGCTGCACAGCTATCTTCAGACCGGAGTCCTCTGAGTGTGGGAGCCGGCGCTTCACAGACGTTCTGCCTGTCAGCGCGCCTGGCTCCTTGCGACAGAGCCCAACTCCTGCGAGCAAAGGTACACGTTGATTTTTCAGACCGGAGAGCCTGCGTCGGTCCCGGCGCGGCGCCTCTCGAGAGCACAGCAGGTCGCTTCGCTGCTGCCCGCAGGCGTGCTTAGGCCGCACGGGCAGTTTTTTTGCACTCAGCGTGTTTGGGCGTGAAATCGCTGCAGAGGCCCACCGCGTGGCAGAGCAAGCGCCGGGACGCGTTAGGGGCCTGCCTTTGAATTTTCTTTATTTGCCCAGCTTTTGTTTTGTTGGTTAAAAAGTTTTCAGCGGGATAGTTTTGGTTGTTGGGCATTTCTGCTGCTGGAGCTGGAATTCATTTTTTTTTTTTTGCCCTTAGGAGGAAAAAAAAAATAAATAAAAAAACAAGAGTTAGTGGCAGTTAGTTGCAGCCAAGGTAGGCAGTAGTCTTCCTCGGTGCACTCAGATTTTCATTAGGTGCCCTGGGGGACAAGACTGCATAAGTTGATTTTTGGGGGCCTGTTTTGGGCCTATCATGCCTTCTAGACCCCAGTGTTTTGTGTACGGGGCTAGAAAGAGTTCCGTGGCAGAGTCAGGGGTTTGCAAGGGCTGCTCTAAGGAGGCCATGGTGATGGAACAAGTGAGGGAGGACGGGACCCGGGAGGCAGAGACGGGAGTGTCTGCAGCTCAGGGGTCCTGCCTGCCCTTAGAGGAGCCGGTGGCCGGACCTTCTTCCGCCCCGGACCTCTCTCCTTCTCCAGAGCTCTGGTCCAAAGGCCTGGCATCTATCTTTTCAAAAGATTTTATGGCTCTGCTGCAGCAGGCGGTCGCAGTCGCCCCACATACGCAACGAGCGGACAACTCGGAAAGGCGTGGGGTGAAGAGGGCCGCTTCTGGCGCGTTGGCGGAAGAGCACCAGGTCAAGACCCGTCGGATGGAGGAAGAAGATCTTAAGGATCCGTCCGTTGCATCAGACGGGTGGCTTTCTGAGGAGGAGGGCCACAGTATAGACCTTGAAGAAGAGTTAGAGGAAGGGGAGCTCGCAGAGAAGGAGGATCAGGCGAGAGTGGTGCGCGTGTTCCGCAGAGAGGAGCTCCCAGCGCTTATTGTGGAAACTCTAGGGGCGTTGAACATACTGATTCCGGGGTCGACGGAAGAGGACACCCTGGAGGATCCGTTATTGCAGGTCTTTCGAAAGACTCAAAAAGCTTTTCCAGTGCATAGAGTCTTTCAGGAGATGATTCAGGAAGAATGGAATGTAACTGAGGCACCGCTGAAGGGCGCCAGGGTGATGTGCAGACTCTATCCCCTGGTAGATCGGGATAAGGAGGTTTTTCAGCAGCCTAAGGTAGATGCAACGGTGGCAGCAGTCACAAAGAAGACCACAATCCTGGTAGAGGGTGGTGCAGCTCTCAAGGATGCTCAAGACAAAAGATTGGATGCCACGCTTCGGCAAATTTTTGATGTGAACGCCTTGGCGCTCCAGGGCCTGTCTACGCTGGTCGCAGTGGATGCAAGGCGAGCGGGGTACTGATAGTGCTGACGAGGCCTCCAGGCTAGAATCCGGAGCGGCATACCTGGCAAATACCCATTATGATCTCATGAGAAGTTTGTCAAAAAGCATGGCTTCGGCGGTGGCGGCCAGACGCTATTTATGGCTGCATAATTGGGCAGCCGACAATTCACCTAAGTCGAGGCTCAGTAAGCTACCTTTTAAAGGCCGTCTCCTCTTTGGGGAGGATCTAGAGAAGTTAATTAAGGACCTTGGCGAGTCAAAGGGCGGTAGATTGCTGGAGGATAAGCCTAAACAGGGTTGGCCGGTTCCCAGTACTAAGGGACCGGGAAGAGACTATCTCCAGGAACAAGCAGGAATGAGTCTTCACACATGGGGAGACATCGCCGACGGAGCCCGCACGGGAATGCTCCCCAGCATCCAATCAGAAAGCCTTTGGGAGCATCCCCCGCACCTGCGCGGTGGCTTCCCGCCCTTCCTACTGCCTCTCCCCAGTTTTTCGTTTTCCGCGGAGCAGGCAGGACGTCCCTCCTGCCACCGCAGAAATTTTTCCTTTTTTCTGTAGTCGCGGCTTTCCTGCTGACGGTGGCACCTCCGTGCCCCCCCCCCCCCTTTTTTCTTTCTTTTAATTATTTTTCATTTAATTTTCGTCGCCCCCTCCGGGCGCTGAAAACCGGGGCATGGAGCCTTCTTCCCCCCAGCCTCACGGCGGGGACTTAATTTTCCACGTGGACTCCAATGCCTCGTGCCTCTCCTGTTTGGGGCCTGACTCTTTTTTCCCGGATTCCCCGGGCTACAGTGTCGGGAGAAGACCCTCCCTCTTTCGGGTATCCCTCGACGACGTCTTCGCGCCCAAGGCGCGGTCGTCGGGTTGTTCTTCTCTCCAGGATCAGGTAACCACACAACAGTCTGTTAAGACTAGCCGAGTCTTGAGGGGTGAGTCTCATGCGCGGCATGGCGACTGCTCCGGCCAACCCCTCAAGTCCTCCTTGGCTGATATACCCCGGCGGGAGTCCTCGGGCTCCAAAGCATTTACGGGATGCTCCTCACAGAACATTCCCGAGCCATGCCCGAGGGAGGTACCCGCTTCGAGCGGTGCCGATTCCCCGGCGTCGGCGTCGAGTGTTCCACTCTTCGCCAGGGATCGTCAGCCGGTGTCCTCGGCGCCTTCGGGGCCGATCGACTCGACCGGGTCTGACCTCCCTACATCCAAGCCATGCTCGGGCGTGGTAGCCGCTCCGGGCAGTACTGAGCCCCCGGCATCAGCGTCGGTGTCGAGCGCTCCGCTCCTCACCGAGGATCGTCGGCTGCTGTCCTCGGCGCCTCCGGGGCCGATCGACTCAGTCCAGCCTGGCGTTCCTCCATCCCTGCCGTGCGCGTGGGCGGTACCCGCTTCGGGCGTTACCGACCCCTCGGCATCGGTGTCGAGTGTTCCGCTCCTCACCGGGGATTGGCGGCTGCGGTCGTCGGCGCCTCCGGGGCCGACCGACTCGTGCCGGTATGGCGTTCCTACGGGGGTGGTATCCGCTTTGGGCGGTGCCGACCCGTCGGTATCGAGTGACCCGCTCTCCACCGGGGATCGCCAGCCGCTGCCCTCGGCACCTCGGGGGCCGATCGACTCGAACACTGTCTGACGGCCCTACGTTCAGGTCATGCGCAGAGGTAGTACCCGCTTCGAGGGCGCGGGCGTCGGTGGTTCCGCCCCGCGCCGGGGATGGTCATCTGGCCTCCCTCCCCTCGGGGCCGCTCGCTTCTACCCGCGCCGGGTCGCCGGTATCACAGCCCTGCGCAAGGGTGGTACCTGGTTCGAGCGGCGCCGCTCCGCCGGCGACGGCAGGGGCATCGAGCACGAGGGACCGCCATCGACCTTCCCCGGGGACCTCGGGGTATGTCAGCCAGTGCACGGGCGACTCCCCGGCATCGACGCGGCCGTCGAGGGCCCCGCCCTTTCCTAGAGAAGGGGCCTCGGGGTCTTCAACCGCTTCGACCCAATCTGGGTCTGCGCCGCCCCGCAACGGTACCCCGACGTCGGCGCAGGGGCATTGCACTCCCCCCCGCAGGGATTCGTCGTCTGGTGACCGGGGTCCCCTCGGGGACGGGCCGTATGCCCCGGAAGGATTTCTCTCCGGGTCGGACGGGTTCGAGAGGGAGCCCGGCACCGGGCAGTGCCCGCCGATCGACATCGGCGCCAGCATCAGATGACCCCCTTTCCTCCGAGCACCGTCCTCAGGGGCCCTTGATGCTCGCGGCACCGGTCGGCGCGGTTCCGATCCGCGCTCCGGGATCTCCACCACCGGCGCGGTCACTCCCGCCGGGGGCCTCGAGGAAGGAGTCGATCTCCTCGCTCGGTTCGATGCCCAGCCTGGAGTCGTTGTCCAGCCTTGAAAGCCTGGCCACGGCACGTCTCGGGATCGGCCCCTGTCCTCTCCCGCAGCGCAGAGCAGAGACCGCTGGCCCCTGTCCTCCGGCGGCCACGGATTCGCTCCAGTCACGGGGGGAAGCGCCGCCCCCGGGTTCGGGGCCGAGGCCGGTTCCTGCGGCGCCGTCGGTGCCATCGACTTCTTCGATGCCTAGCTTGGAATCAATTCCAGGAGCCGATGACGCCATGTTGACTGCCCCGATCCGGGTCGGTTGGTCCCCTCCTCTGCCCAGCGGGGATCGGCCCGAGCGGCCTCTTAGTGCCCTGGCGGCCTCTCCCGCCATAACTGCTCCGGCAGAGCCGCCTTTCCAGGATTTCCTCCTTGACATGGCAGACTTGCTGGCCATCCCTATCCCGGACCCGAGCCCAGGCCCTGCGGAACATGCAGCCGCGATGCTTCCTCTGCATCCCGCCCTGCAGGATCTCCTGCTGGGGGCTTGGCGGTCGCCTTTGAGGGTTCCGGCGCCGCCGACTGCGCTGCAGGCTCTGTACTGGGTGCCTCCGTCCCCGGGGTTTCGGCAGCACCAGCTTCCACATCGGTCCATTGTGGTGGAATCGGCAAGGAGAGGCATGCTTCTCGCCCTCCAGGCCGCGCCTCGAAGACGCTAGATACTCTAGGACGTCAAGCCTTCCAAACGTCTATGCTAGCGGCAAGAATTATTTCATATATATTTTATATGAGTCTGTCGCTTCGGGAGGTCACCGAGAGGTTATCTCGGTTATCCACCTTCGTATCTGCAACCAAGGCCTTTGAATATTCCCTGTTTCTTTATCATTGCAGGAATATCTCCGGGTTCCTTTCTCGTGCTCGCTGGACTCCTTCCGGTCGGTCAGCAGAGCCTCTGCTGTTGCCATTAGAGCACGCCGCACGGCATGGTTGCAGGCGTCCGACTTGTGTAGGCGGGCACAGCACATCTTGGGTAATTCTCCCTGCGACGGAGATCACCTCTTCAATAGCGAAGCCTTACGTCAGGTCGCACAGTGCTTCGCTAACCTTCCCAGAGTTAGCAGCCAGCCTAGGGCCGGGCTTCCCCCCGGTAGTGATAAACGCCCCTCCAGACCCCCCTTCCCTAGGAAGAGGAAATGTCAGCCCTCCGCCCACCCTCCAGGCGCGCCCAAGCAAGGGACCTCTCACCCCGGGTTGATGTCCCCGGGCCCACGCCAGGACTCTCATACTAAGCATTTTTAGGCTCAGGTGGGCGGCTGCCTGCACTTAACCTCCTTACCAGCAGTTTTGACTAGAGCTCTACTCTGGGGCTCGTCCAGTTGGAAAATGGTTCGGGGACTTATCTAGGGGTTCAGGTCTTCTCCTCCGTGGGAAAGGGAGACCACCTTACGCCGTGATCGCTATGGCCCACGGTCACCCTACTTACTCTTTGGTATGTCCCCGAACCCCTCTCAGCCAGTATTCTCTTGCTGATTGCTTCCGTACTGGAATTCCCCTCCAGCCGCTATAGTCCTCCTATACTCACCAGGGACTATACCCTCATGTCCCCCGATTGTGCGGGGGACAATTTCTACGCGCAGGTCCTGGGGGACACATTAAGGCCTCCAACCCCTGCGACATTCTACCGGACTGATGCTATCCTCCGTCCACCGCGCTCTTAGCTCGCCGATCTGCCCTTGCCCTCCGGGAAAGATCCCTCCCCTGACGGATCTTGCGGCCACCTCTCCAGGTGGACGTTCTGGGGATCGATGGCAGATCCGCCTTACCTGAGTGCTGCTCATGGAGGCAGGCCCCCCGGCGTGCCGGTGTTAGTACCGGAGGGGTCGTCCCCATGTCCACCGGCTTAGATATACTAGATATCACCTGCTTGGCAGGCGCCTTTGGGGGATCCCCACAGTACCTGTGTTTACCGCCTTTTTCCCCCTATGGCCGGTACTCACCCTCCCCCCGGGGGTCCGGCCAGTCCGCCTGCCTATTCCCCGATCGGCCCGCGGACTGGTGGTACCCTACTGCTGTGAAGTCAACAGTCCCCTTTTCAGTTAGGTCCTCCTCCCGGAGGTCCGGACCCTTGTCTCCCTATCTCTCGCTAGGGCAGACTGTGTACCCCTTCTGCTCCAGGGTACACCTCTACTCTTCTCCGGGATAATCTCTCTAGTTCGGCCTGTCTTCCACTGAGTTATGGACTCTACTCCTAAGGGAGTGCTCAGCTTGCCGTGAGCCCCCTGGAAGACCTGCCGTCCTTCTCCTGACCCAGCTGACGCCTGGATCCCATGGCCTTCCGGATTTGGAACTTCCTCCTCGCTGCGGTGAAGTTTCCTTGATGACCTCGCTACTGCGTCTACAGTGCCTTCATCACAGGACTACTTCCGACAACCCGGTGGGTAAGCAGTACAGGGTTCTAAACCATTAATTCATTAACACTTAATGGCCGGTAAGCTCTGTATGGTACTAGGTCATTTACTCATTACATGCTTAATGATTCCCTTCATGCACCCCTCTGACTACTCCCGTAGCCTGGGTTTTTTTTTTTTTTTGCTGTATCCTAATGGTACCTGTTCTGCACTCTAAAGACTTGCCTCCGTAGTCTTTGGGTTCGCTGTTCCTCTATTCAACTCCTGCCCTCCGTCCCTCAGGGGATGCCGGAGATTCAGGCTGGGCAAATGCCATCCCGTCTGGGCTGCGCTTATGGGATCTCCCCGGGCATCCTAAGCTAGGGAGTCCCCACGTGTGAAGACTCATTCCTGCTTGTTCCTGGAGATAGCACAGTTACTTACCTGTAACAGGTGATCTCTGGGAACAGCAGGAATTAGACTTCACAACCCGCCCACCTCCCCTGGGAGTTGTATCTCTCTTCCTTCCTCTCCTCTCCTTCCGGCTCAGCTATGAAACTCAACTGGGGAGAGGCAGTAGGAAGGGCGGGAAGCCACCGCGCAGGCGCAGGGGATGCTCCCAAAGGCTTTCTGATTGGATGCTGGGGAGCATTCCCGTGCGGGCTCCGTCGGCGACGTCTCCCCACGTGTGAAGACTAATTCCTGCTGTTCCCAGAGATCACCTGTTACAGGTAAGTAACTGTGCTTTTGCAGGTATCGCTTTAAGAGGTTTGCCTTTCCCCAGAGAGGTAGATTCCCCAATAGAAACCAAGGATTCCGGGGCTTTCAAGGGGCAGGCAGGGGGTTTGGTGCCTCTTCCGCGTCCTCTTCGTCCAACCTTTGGAAGCCGCAATGATGCCAGAAGGACCCAGGCGCCCCTAGTTTCCGTCGGGGGGCGACTGCAGGAGTTTTATGCAGCCTGGGTCCGAATCACGTCCGATCAGTGGGTGCTGGAGGTAATTCGAGAGGGCTATGCCTTGGAATTGCGAACGCCGGTCCGGGATGCCTTCATCATGTCCCCCTGCAACTCGTCAAGAAAGCGCTAGGCGGTGGGGGAGACAGTTCAGAGACTCCTAGACCTCGGCGCTATAGTGCCGGTGCCGCACGACCAACTCGGCTGCGGTCGGTACTCCATTTATTTTGTGGTGCCAAAGGAGGACGGAGGTTGTCGACCGATTGTGGATCTCAAGGGTTGCTCGCTTTCACATGGAGACGCTCCGTTCGGTAATAGTGGCGGTTCGGAAGGGCAAGTTCCTTACGTCCTTGGACCTTTCGGAAGCGTACCTTCACGTTCCCATTCGGCCGGATCATCAACACTATCCCCGCTTCGCCGTTCCATTCGGGCATTTTCAGTTCCGGGCTCTGCCCTTTGGTTTAGCGACGGCTCCCCGCACTTTCACCAAGATCATGGTGATAGTCGCGGCGGCATTGTGGAAGGAAGGGATTATGGTTCATCCGTATCTAGACGATTGGTTGATTCAGGCAAAGTCGAGAGACGAGAGCATAAGAGTGACAGCCCGAGTGGTGTCCTTTCTGGAGAGCTTGGGTTGAGTGGTCAATTTGGGGAAAAGCCACCTACTTCCCTCGCAGAATTTGGAATACCTGGGGGCGCGCTTCGACACGGCTTCGGGGCACATGTTTTTACCTCGTCGTCGGGCAAGCGGCTTGCGAATACTAGTGAGGAGATTTCTGCGGCGTGGTGCACCCACGGCATGGGAGTACCTGCAGCTGCTGGGCACCATGGCGACAACGATCGAGCTGGTGCCATGGGCGAGAGCACGCATGCGTCCTCTACAGAGAGTGCTGCTCAGTCGCTGGTCGCACCAGGGGGACCCTCTATTCCGGAAGCTCCCTTGTCCAAGGGAAACGTGTGTGGCCCTACGGTGGTGGTTGAATCCCGAGGTGTTACAAAAGGGGAGGCCATTGGAGTCGCCTGAATGGGTACCGGTCACGACGGACACCAGTCTTCTGGGCTGGGGGGCGCATTGCCGGGGCCGGTTCGCCCAGGGTCAGTGGAACGAGCTAGAGAGGTCTTGGTCGATCAACCGGCTAGAGCTGTGGGCTGTGGCGCTGGCCTTGCGGAGTTTTCCCGTTTTCTGGCGGGCTTGGCGGTGCATGTGTTCTCCGACAACGCAACAGCGGTGGCGTATGTAAATCGTCAAGGGGGGACCAGCAGCGTGGCGCTGGAAGAGGAGGCCGAGGGCCTGTGCGACTGGGCCGAGGAACAGTTGGTGGCTCTCTCGGCAGCGCATGTGGCAGGAGTAGACAATGTGCAAACAGATTTTCTGAGCCGCGTAAAGGTGGATCCAGGGGAGTGGGTCCTTCACCCGGAGGTGTTCCAAATGCTGGTGCGTCGCTGGGGTCCACTGGTCATGGATCTCATGGCGACATTCCAGTCGGCAAAGGTCAGTCGGTTTTACAGCAGACGAAGAGAACGAATGTCCGAGGGTCTGGATGCTCTCGTTCAGCGCTGGCCGGAGGAGCAGCTTCTGTATGTTTTTCCGCCATGGGCACTGATAGGCAGAGTGATTCAGCGCATAGAAGTCTACAGCGGGCAGGTGATCCTGATAGCCCCGGATTGGCCTTGCAGACCCTGGTACGCGGACTTGGTGAGGCTGTTGGTCAAGAGCCCTTGGCGGCTTCCGCAGCGGGCAGACTTGTTGTCTCAGGGTCCGTTTCTTGATGCCCCACCTGGATCGATTCTCGCTTACGGCTTGGCTATTGAAAGGGCACGGCTGAGGGTGAGGGGCTACTCGGCTCCGGTGATTAGTACCTTGTTGAGGGCTCGAAAGAGGTCTACGTCGCTAGCGTATGTGCGGGTTTGGAGAGTGTTCGAGTCCTGGTGTGCCGACCGATCGGCCGTTGTGCTTGAGGCCTCCGTACCGCAGATCTTGCAATTTCTACAGGACGGTTTTGACAAAGGGTTGGCCGCTTCATTGAGGGTGCAACTCGCGGCTCTGACCTGTTACAGAGGAAGGATAGGCGGGCGTCCACTTGGTGGTCACAGTGACATTAAGCGTTTTCTCAGGGCAGTTTCACTTTTGAGGCCTCCTGGGAGACACTTGGTCCCTAAATGGAGTCTTCCGTTTGTGTTGGAGGCGATGGAACGCGCGCCGTTTGAGCCCTTGAGCCAGGCGTCCTTGAAGGATCTCACTTTGAAGGTTGTGTTTTTGGTGGCGATCTGTTCGGCGCGCAGAGTTTCAGAGTTGCAGGCTTTCTCCTGTAGGGAGCCTTACCTGTCGTTTTTTGAATCTAAGGTGGTTTTGAGACCAGTGCCAGCCTTTTTGCCCAAGGTAGTGACGGCGTTCCATGTGAATCAAGTTGTCTCTCTCCCTGTGTTTACGGGGGAGTCGGGTGGCTCTAACACGAAGGCTCGGAGTCTCCTGGATGTACGGCGGGCATTAAAAAGGTATCTACGTCACACGGCGGAGTTCCGTAGGTCGGAGAGACTTTTTGTGCTTTTCGCGGGCCCGCATAAGGGAGAAGCGGCGTCAAAGGCTTCGATCTCTAGGTGGATTAAGCAAGCTATTGCCTCTGCATATGTATTAAAGGGTAAGGCTGTGCCGGAAGGGCTGAGAGCGCATTCCACGAGAGCGCAGGCGGCGTCTTGGGCGGAGTATCATTCGGTTCCGCCGTTGGAGATTTGTAAGGCGGCGACGTGGTCGTCCTTGAATTCCTTTGTTAAGCATTACCGACTGGATATCCAGGCGCAGCAGGACGCGTGTTTTGGTGTGGCCAGTTATACAGGCTGCCAAGGGGGAACCCTCCCGTTGAGTACTGCTCTGGTACAGACCCAGAGGTCCAGGACTAGACTGGAGATACGATCAGGAAGGTTAAATTAGACTTACCTGCTAATTGTTGTTCCTGGAGTAGATACAGTCTAGTCCCGTATCCCTCCCAAGTGCAGTTCTTTTTACACAGCGGCAGCCTGAATCGCAGGCCGTATGACACAGGTAAGAAACTTGGTCCTACCGTTTTGTTTTCTTTTTGGGCGTTTTAGGTAGCAGGGGCTAGTCCTGCTTGTAGCCAAACTCCCTCCAGGCACTGGGCGGGGGGGCAAGTTGTTCACAGATTCACAGGCTACACGTTACTGGGTTTCCAGGTTATTTTTTGTGAGGTTTTAGTGTATTTCAGGGATGTGTTGCATTGATTGAATACTTAATGGTTGCTCTGGTGAGTCTGCTTTGTCAGTAGGTTACTGGGCAGTGAAGGCGGATCCCAGGATAATATACTGGTGACATCAGAAGAAGAAGGTGGTTCCTCAGTCTCCAAGCTGCTGATTAAGGTAGACAACCCAGAGGTCCGGGACTAGACTGTATCTACTCCAGGAACAACAATTAGCAGGTAAGTCTAATTTAACCTTTCGTACTGGAATGGCTACGTTTGCTGCAGGCCAGGGCCTTTCCATGCATGCAATCCGTCGGGTGGGGCCCAGCACTGTCTTAGAAACATGACAACAGATAAAGACCATACGGCCTGTCCAGTCTGCCCTTCTGTACGATCCACTGAGCTCTACAGTCTTTTTTTCCTTTAGAGATTTGCTGTGTTTGTCCAATGTTTTCTTGAATTCATAGAAAGTTTTTTGTCTCTACTACCTCCACTGGGAGACTACTCTGCGCATCTACCACTTTTCCTTTAAAGAAATATTTCTGCAAATTACTCATAAGAACATAAGAAATGCCATACTGGGTCTGACCAAGGTCCATCAACTGAAAGATGGAATGATGGAGCATAGGATGAAGGTGAAAGGACTGGAAACAGCTAGCAGTTTCCAGTCCTTTCACCTTCATCCTATGCTCCATCATTGCAGAGCTTTCTTTCAGTTTAAAGAGGCTCTCCAATGCATTTATGCTATGAAGAAATTTAAACATCTCTATCATATCTCCCCTCTCCTGTCTTCCTTCCAAAGTATACATATTGAGATCTTTAGGTCTTTCCCCATATAGTGACCATTTGGTAGCCACCGACCATTTTGGTAGCCACCCTCTGCACAGACTCCATTTTGTTTATATCCTTTGGAAGGTGTGGTCTCCAGAATTGCACACAATACTCCAACTGAGGTCTCATGAAAGACTTATACAGAGGCACTATCATCTCTTTCTCCCTGCTGGCCATTTCTCTCCCTATACACCCAAGCATTCTTCTGGCTTTTGTTCTTGCCTTTTCTATCTGTTTAGCCACCTTAAGATCATCAGAAACAATCATGCTCAGGTCCCGCTCTTCTTTCATGGAGAGAAGCACTTCACCCAGAATGTATAGCTCCCTTGGATTTTTGCAGCCCAAATGCATGACCTTGCACTTTTTAGCGTTAAATCTCAGCTGCCAGATTCTCAACCATTCTTGACAACAGATGTCAACGTGGCCGCAGCTTTATTTCAACATACAGAACACTTGTACAGTGAACAATATTCAAAGTAATTGTATTAGCTAACAAACTAACAGGCTAGATGGTGACATCCTTTCCCTTGAACTGCCCTTCATTCTAGACAAACTCAGTATCCATTTCCATTCGGCCTGCAATTGCATCAGGCTGTGTGGCATACCTCCACTAATGGGAGCCATCTTCGTGACTTGAGCCAGACATGGTGGTGATGCCCATGCTGCGGGATGACAAAGTCACAGCCTCCCAGTCTCCACCTTTGGGGAATAACAAAACAAAAAAGGGGAGTAGTGATGCCCTTTCGGATACCACCAAAGACGGTGACTGCATCTTGTATGTCCCCGCCCTCTCCGCAGTTGCTGTGGCCATGAGTATCTTACCAAACCCTCTAGCACATCCTGAATCAAACTAAGAAAGATATCATAACCAGTATCCAACAAATGAACACCATCCAGTCGGTAAAGGCCCGGGCAATCAGATGAAATGAAGTCAGCCCTTCCAATAATAGTACAAATTTAGACACCTCAGCATTCACCCTCCTCTGCAACCACTCTACAGCCACAGTTTGAATTGCATCCCGCCAAAATCTTCACAGGATAATCTGGAACCAGATGAGCATAGTCAGAGGAAAATAGCAGCACATCAGAAAAAAATCATGCTTCATTTGTCGGGTGATATCTGCTCCCTTCACATCACAAAGATTGTTTCCTCCAAAGGAACAAGTATACACTGAGGCATGTTGTGTTGACGTATTTCCAGAAGCAAAGGAAGAAGTTGGACCAACGCATCCCACGCAGTCCCATCCACTGCAGCCGAACTCCATGCTCCGCTAGACCAACATACAAACCCCACATGGACTCAGCTGCTCTCTTCCGAGTCCAGAATATGAATGAATGCTCACACATCCAAACCAGGCGTTCTCCCCTCTCCATACAGAAGAAGGAACTAAAAGAGAAGGAAGAGAAGAGGCAACACAAAAGTAGAATTATCAGAGATAAGGCTTGTAAGCATTAGAATACCAGCGCCCTACCTGACGGATTGCATGCATGGAAAGGCCCTGGCCTGCAGCAAACGTAGCCATTCCAGTACGAAAAGAATGAGTTCCGAAAGGACCCCGAGTGACACACCCCTCCCCCTGCCATGGCTAAACCTACACTTCAAAATGGTAGCAAACTGAAACCAGGTCAAAGGATACAAGTCCTTAGGACACACCCAGAAAAGACCCCTTGTGGTCGAGCACAGACGAATGCATGCTCACAAAGTACAGGGCAGGAAACTAGCCCGGGAACCCACCGAAGACTGATCCAAGCACCTCTGCCTAACTGGTCTGTCTTACTGTAATGAATAAGCAAACGCACCTCCATTTCTAATACCACCACATCATCACTCAAAAGACCAAGATCACCCGGAGCGATCTTGCATGCTGCAACCAACTCGCCCACCTGCAATACACCAAAGAAAGCAAAGGAAAAAGCAGCCCTAAATAAAATCACCTCGAATGCTGGAAAACAAACCCGAGGTAGGACTTGCAGAAGGTTGCATAGCAAATCATGCGGAGTAGTCGGCCTGTTCATCTGGTGGGGCTCATTGCAAGGATCATTCAGCTCAGGAATACTGAACCAGTCGGCATGGCCTATCAGTTGCTTCAAAGCACGTATCATTCACTTGGCCCTCTGGTGCTTTTTCCACCTGGTCAGAAGCCGAGCTATCCGGGTCTTCTCAGACAATGCCAAGGCGGTGGCATGTGTCAACAAGCAGGGGCCCTCATGTTGGGCAGAGCGGAATCTTCTCATGCTTTTGGCACAGCACATAGCTGGTGTGGACAGTGTAGAAGCAGATTATCTCAGTTGCCACACCCTAGAACCCCCCAAGATTGGGAGTTTGCCCATCAGCTTTCCAGTGGATCCTGGGCTGGTGAGGCCATCCCAGGATGGATTTGGTGGTATCCTTGGCCAGTACCAAGGTGGTAAAGTTCTTCATTTGCCGCAAGGAGTTCAGCTCCAAGAGCATCGATGCCCTGGTTCAGCCTTGGCTTCAGAAATCTCTCCTGTACATTTCCTCCATGGCCTCTTATAGGGCAGGTGATTCACCAGATACAATGCATTGCAAAAGTATTCATCCTCTCTGTGTTTGTCCTGTTTTATTGCATTACAACCTGGAATTAGCATGGAGTTTTGGGGTGTTAGCGCCATGTGATATACACAACATGCCTACGACTTTGAATGTGCAAAATATTCTTTATTGTGACACAAACAGTAATTAAGACAAAAAAAACCTGAAAGCAGGCGTGTGCATATGTATTCACCCCCCAAAGTCAATATGTTGTAGAGCCACCTTTTGTTGCAATTACAGCTGCAAGTCTTTTGGGGTATGTCTCTATTAGCTTAGCACATCTAGCCATGGGAATTTTAATTCATTCTTTAAGGCAAAACTGCTCCAACTCCTTCAAGTTAGATGGGTCGTTTTGGTGTACAGCAATCTTTAAGTAATGCCACAGATTCTCAATTGGATTGAGGTCTGGGCTTTGCCTAGGCCATTCCAAGACATTTAAGTGTTTCCCTTTAAACCAGCTTTAGCAATATGTTTAGGGTCATTGTCCTGCTGGAAGGTGAACTTTCATCCCAGTCTCAAATCTCTGGCAGAATGAAATGGGTTTTCCTCAAGAATTGCCCTGTATTTAGTGCTATCCATCATTCCTTAAATCCTCACCAGTTTTCCTGTCCCTGCCAATGAAAAACATCCCCACAGCATGATGCTGCCACCACCATGTTTCACTGTGGGAATGGTGTTCTCGGGGTGATGGGAAGTGTTGGGTTTGCACCACACATGGCGTTTCCCATGATGGCCAAAAAGTTCAATTTTCGTCTCATCTGACCAGAGAACCTTCTTCCATGTGTTTGGGGGGTCAGCCACATGCTGTTTTGCAAACTCCAAACATGTTTTCTTATTTCTTTAAGCAATGACCTTTCTCTGGCCACTCTTCCATAAAGCCCCACTCTGTGGCGTGTATGGTTTAAAGTAGTCCTCTGGACAGATACTCCCATCTCCACTGTGAATCTTTGTAGCATCTTTGATTAATGCCCTCCTTGCCCGGTCTGTGAGTTTTGGTGGGGGGCCTTCTCTTGTCAGGTTTGTAGCGGTGCCATATTCTTTCTATTTTGTTATAATGGATTTAATGGTGCTCCATGGGATATTCAGAATTTGGGATATTTTTTTTTATATCCCAACCCTGATCTATACTTCTCCATAACTTTGTCTCTGACCTGTTTGGAGTGCTCTTTGGTCTTCATGTTCCTTGTTTAGTGGTGGTGCAGAGTCAGGGGCCTTTCAGAACAGGTATATTTATACAGGCATCATGTGACAGATCATGTGACACTGATTGCACACAGTTGGACCCTAATCAACTAATTACTTGAACCAGATCTTATTTAGGGGTTTCATAGCAAAAGGGATGAATACATATGCACTCACAACCTTCCAGTTTTTTCTTATTTTCTTCACCATTTTGGACTATATTGTTAGGTCCATTAACTAACATCCAAATGAACCTCCATTTTCGTTCCAGGTTTACGTAATGCATCAAAACAGGGGATGAACACTTTTGCAAGGCACTATAGAGCATCACCTAGGGCTAGTGATTCTTATGGTGTCAGATTGACCATTGAGACCCTAATTTGTAGATCTTATGTGGCTCCTGTCTATCCTGTGTGTGGCCTGTTGTCTCTTTGAAGGCTGATGTCATGAATGCCACTTGGCCCCTCAAAAGGTAAAGTTACCATCCTTGCTCACCTTCCTGCAAGACAATTTTGATATGGGTCTGTCTCTGTTTCTTGATGGTTCAGTTTGTGGCCTTAACATGTTTTTGAGGGCTGATAATTGGTTTCTCCATCGTTTTCCACCAGGATTCGATTGCTTCCTTCGGGAGGTGTGGCACTTGCTTCCTCCTGTAAGGTATATTTTCCCTCAGCGGGATTTGGTATTCATTCTTTGGGACTTTTGAGCCATTGAAATGAACTACGTTAAGGATTTGTCCCTGAAGGCCAGTTTTTGGTCGCCATCTGTTCAGTGTGTCGCATTTCAGAGTTGCAAGCTTTCTTGGGTAGAGATTATTATACTTGTCATCCTCCAAAAGAGGCCATTTTCATCCAGCTAGTCCCTTCCTTCTTGCTTAAAGTAGTGTCTGCTTTTCATGTCAGGTGACTTGTATTCCTTCCTTTGTGACAGAACAATGTGTAAAGGAAAGGACAAGGGTCAACATTTAGTTGATGTCCACAATGTGTTTCTCAGGTATCTGAAGGTCACTACTTCTTTCCGAAAGTCAGATAGACTATTTATGCTTTTTGCGGGGCTGTGCAAAGTTGAAACAGCCTCTAAGGCTGCCTTGGCCTGTTGGATAAAGGGGGAAGGGGCAAGGGCCTTGGCATAATAAAACTGTTCCAGAGGAATTGCCGGTGCACTAAGGCAAAGGCCTCATCTTGGGCAGAGCGCAGTTCTGTCACCCTATTGACATTTGCTAGGCTGCAACTTGGTCATCCCCTCTCTACTTTTGTCAGGCATTTCTGCTTAGACATCTACACCATGGCGGATGCGACTTTTGGTGCAGAGATTTTGAAAGCATCCATGTCTTCATCCTACTCAATGGAGTTGTAGCTTTGGCACTTCCCACTTGTCTGGCCTGGTCTAGGTGGATGATCTGGAAGATAAAATTTTACTTACCAGATAATTTCCTTTCCTGGAGTCCTGCTAGACCAGTCCAGAACCCACCGTTGCGTGCTCTGCTGTCTCTGCAGTTTTGCCTTATAGGTTTTGACCTTCATTACAGATGTTGGGCCCAATTTTCAGTTGGGCAGGGTATGCATCACGTCGGCGCATAGCCTGCCCGCCGACACCTTATCCAGGATTTTCACTTCCACGGCGACAGAAGTGAAAATCCAGGTTTGGCTGGATGCACTGGCAGCCGCTGAGGCTAAACAGGTAGCAGCAATTTTCAGTGCTACCCGCTTAGCCCCTGCGCCTGAAAGACATGCGAGGAAAAACCTTATCTATCTTTAAGGTGCAGAGAGCTAAGTGGGTAGCATCAAAAATCGCTGCTACCCACTTAGCCATTTCCTCTGCCCTGGAATGCTCCCAACATGCCCCGATGATAACCGCATAGCATCTGGGCATGTTAGGGACTTATCCAGGACTTTCCAAAGGCACTACCCGTGTAGGTGTCTTTTGGAAAATCCCGGATATGGCATTTACATGGGTAACTAGGGCATTTATCCATGAAAATGCCGCCCGTTCTATATGCTGGCTGTTCTGTACATAGTTTGTACATAGTTCTCTTTGTTCTGTATTTGTTTTCCTCAATGAGGTTGTGTGTGGTCAAGTTGTTAAACATATGCTTGGATATCAGTACTAAAGTGTGCCCCTAGCTGCACCAGCTCAAGTAGCAGTGATGATATCGCTGGAAGTTTCTAGTTTGTTCTCTGTCTTCACATCTGCTGGCAGGAGGGCAGGTCTGGACTGGTCTAGCAGGATTCTAGGACAGCAAATTATCTGGTAAGTAAAATTTCACCCTATCATGTATATGCTGGTTTGATGTGTAAGTCCTTTTATATCAGAAACTAAGCCATTTGGTGCTTTTTGTCTGTTTTACAGCAATAACGTTGAGACTGCAGTGGAATACATTGAACCTTTGTTCATCTCTGGAACACAGAGCTCCAATACACCCATCTCAAGTATGGCCTATGTATTCAAGAAGATGTTGGAAGAAAACCGGGAAGCTGCCTTGGAGAAATGTATGTTGTAAATTTTACCCATATATCTGTGTGTGTGTTTGCTGTACCTATATTCCCTCTTTGGACCAGATATATTAAGGGTTTTCGTCTATGGAAAGAATGCTTAATGCATACTTTATAAAACCCTTAATAGCTCTTAACAAAGTATTTGAGGGGAAAGGGGCACTTATTTGAAAGTTATTTCCTTGAATAGACAGCTGTTTACCCAAAGAAGTAACTTTCAAAATGGTCCCTTCCCGATTTAGTACAAAATGCACCATTAAATCATTATGGATAGAAATTCCATATGTGAAGGGGAAGAAAAAGCGTTAGTATATTGCGTAGACAGAATGAGCAGACAGATGATGAAATGTCAGAAATCAGGGAAGCTAACAAATTTGATTAAACAATAATGGGTGATCTCAATTCCCCCAATCAGGACATGCTAGGGAGGTAAAATTCCTAGATGAAATAAATGACAGCTTCATGGAGCAACTGATTTGGGAACAAACTAAAGAAGGAGCTATTTTAGACAGTCCTTTGTGGAACAAAGGTCTTGGTACAAAAAGCTAACTGTGTTGGGACCACTTGGCATTAGTGATCATAATATGATCAAATTTGACTTATTGAGTACACAAAGGAAATCTACTACCAGTATTTAATCCTCAAAAGAGAGGCTACAATAAAAGGAAGACAATGGCTAGGAAAAACGTAACAGAGCAGCTGCGGGTCAAGAGTTTACATCAGGTATGGATGTTGTTTACTAGTACAATCTTGGAAGCCCAGAAGAGATATATCACACGCAGATGTAAGGAAGACCAAACGACAACTAGCATGGTTTAAAGGTGAGTTGAAAGACGCTATTAGAGTCAAAAAAATTGTTCATAAAATGGAAAAAGGAACCAAATGAAGAAACTAGAAAAGAGCAATAAGCACTTGCTAAGTTTAATGTAAAGCATTGATAAGGAAGGCAAAAAGAGAATTTGAAAAGAAGCTTGCCATAGAACAAAAATTCACAATAAAACCTTTTTCATGTACATTTGAAGCAAGAAATCAGTGAAGGAGTCAGTTAGGCCATTAGATAATCAAAGGGTAAGAGGCACCCAGGAAGGACAATGTCATAGCTACAAAACTAAATGAAGTCTTTGCTTTGGTCTTTACTGAAGAAGATGGGACGAAGCTACCTATGCCAGAAAAGGTAATTAACAGTGATGAATCAGAAACACTGAATCACATCTCCGTGAAACCTGGAAGATGCAGTAGAACAAATTAACAAACTAAAAAGCAGCAAATAACCTGGATGGAATGGTTTGCACCAAGGAATGCTGAAAGAAATCAAAAATGAAATTGCAGAGTTACTATTAATCATTTTTACCCCAAACCATCTATTGTACCAGAAGAATGGAGAGTGGCCAGCATAACTCCAATTTTTAAGAAGTGCTTCAGGGATGATCCGGGAATCTGCAGAATGGTGGGTGAGTTTGGTAGAAATCATAAAAAATAAAATTACTGAACACATAGACACATATGGTTTAATGGGACAAAGTCAACATGGATTTAGCCAAAGCAAGTCTTTCCTCAGCAGTCTGCTCTATTTCTTTGATGGTGTGAGTAAACATGTGGCTAAAAGTGAGTCAATGTATACAGTGTAGACTTTCAGAAAGCGTTTGTCAAAATCCCACATGAGACTTCTGAGGAAATTAACAAGTCATGGCATAGGAGACAAGGTCCTATTGTAAACTGGAAACTGAGAGAGAGAAAACAGAGTAGGTTTAGATGTTCAATTTTCTCAATGGAAGAAGGTGAATAGTGGTGTATTCCAGGCATCTGTACTGGGACCAGTGCTTTATAACATTTATCAACAATCTGGAATTGGGAGCAACAAACAAGGTGATTAAATTCATAGATGGCACACAGTTATTCAAAGTTATTAAATTGCATGCAGATTTTGTGAAATTACAGGAAGACCTTTTGAGACAGGGAGACTGAGCATCCAAATAGCAGATGAAATTTAATGTGGACAAGTGCAAAGTGATGCACATAGGGAAGAATAACCCAAATTGTAGATGCACGGTTCAAGGTTTCATGTTAGGGGTCACCACCCAGGCAAAGGATCTAGGTGTCATTATGGATTATATGTTGAAATATTCTGTTCACTGTGCAGTAGTGGCCAAAAAAACAAAGAGAATGATAGGAATCATTAGGAGAGGAATAGAAAATAAAACAAAGAATATAATGCCTCTGCATTGCTCCTTGGTGTATCCACACCTTGAGTATTATATGCATTTCTGGTATCTGTATTTCAAAAAAGATATAGCAACATTAGAAAAGATACATAAAAGGGCAACCAAAATGATTAAGGAGATGGAACAACTCTCCTATGAGGAAAAGCTAAAGAGGTTAGGGATCTTCTGCTTGGAGAAAAGATAGCAGAGGAGCTGCTATGATATAAGTCTTAGTGGAGTAGTACAGGTAAGCATGAATTGATGTATTCTTTCAAAAAGTACAAAGACTAGGAGACGTCATGAAATCACTTAGGGGCTTGTTTACAAAGCCGCGGTAGTGGTTCGCGATCGCGATCGCAGCCGCGGCCCCATTGAAATCAATGGGGCCGCGGCTCCGATTACAATCGCAAACCGCTACCGCGGCTTTGTAAACAAGCCCCTTAGTGGTATATTTAATGCAAATAGGAGAAATATTTTTTTCTCTCAATGTATAAATTAAACTTTGGAACTCCTTGCCCCAGAGGATGTGGTGAAAGCAGGTAGTGTAACTGGATTTAAAAAAGATTTGGGCAAATTTGTGGACAAGTCCATAAACTGTTAAGGTAGACCAAGAGAAAGTCTTGGCTTATCCCTTGGGATAAGTAGTATGGAATTGGCTACTTTTGAGATATGCCAGCTGCTTGTGATCCGGATTTGCCACTGTAGAAACAGGGCACTGGGTTTGATGGACTTCTGCTCTAACAGCGTAGGGCATTTCTTATGTTCTTATGAAAAGCATGATTCTCCAGGAACAAGCAGGAAGTCAGTCCTCACATATGGGTGACGTCAGTGCTGATGGAGTGCATGCGGAAGCATCTCCCCATCTTTCAAAGAAAGCCTTTGGGAGATGCACCATGCATGCATGGTCCACTTCTGCCCAAGGATGCCATCTTGCCTCATTCTCCTTTTTTCTGCGGAGCCCATCAGATGTTGTCCAGTTTTCCCTGGAAAAAGTCTGATTTTTAATTTTAAGTTTTGTCTGGTTTGTATACTGGTTCCTTCCCACCCCTGAGCCAGCTCGCCTCGGCTTCACTCCTTGGGTTCGTCTATCCCTTTTCTCATTTTTTTTATTGAGGTGTTCCTCAACCAGCGTTCGCACCATTTTACAGCACAAGGCCTCAGACCCATGCCGGGAGGCGGGGACCCCCTTTTACCAATGGCCTCCAGTGGCATCAAAAAGGATGACCGGTGTGACAAAATGATGTCACTCACTGACCCACACGACTGCTATCTCTGATGCCTCGGCCCAGAGCACAAAGACTCAGACTGCGAGCTCTGCAGAACCATGGACTTAAAGAGCCACCATCAGCAGCAGGAAAAAGTTTTCAGAAATCCGATTCCATGCTGGAGTCTCTGGTGACACCACACTCCAGGGCCTCCTCCAATACCTTGGTGCCCTGCGAATCCAGAGCCTCCTCGGAGACCCACGACCACAGTTCCTCTGAGCAAAAATCCCTAGAGGTGGAGCATAAGAAGAAGAAACCCTTGAAGACCGCCTCAGAGGATGGATTCGGGGAAATCCCACCCCAGGACCCACAGTCCAAGGTGTGAGTCTGAGGAGTCGGTGCAGGAGCGGCCTTCCAAGCTGCCCCATAAGGAGTCGTCGGCATCCACCGACTGGCCTCGGACCTCCAAGGCATCCTCATCAAGGACTCCCCCTCGACAGTACCAAAGTCCTCAGTGCCCGCGTCGAAGGCTGCAGAACCATCTGGTATGGAGACCAGAATGGCAGCTCTAGAGAGCAGTATATCTGCCCTAGTGTCCATGCAGCAGACATTTATGTCCGGCTCATCCAGTTCATCTGCCCCAATGACAGGACCCTCGACATCAAGGGCTTCCCTGGACGTCGAGCCGGTCCTCGAGTGCCACAGGCATTGAGAGAGCCCCCAGCCCCAGAAGAGGTCCTGGTTCCACTCCTTGGGACACTGGTCCTCCCCAGCAAGCACCTGCTGCTCGTACCAACGATCCTTTGGAGGTCACGGACCACCGAGAGCAGTCCTCGACAAAGGTGATCGCACAGTGTCAGACTTCTACTCAGACTTCAAGTCCAAATGGGAGACTGATGATGAAGGGTCCCCAGCACGAGGCAACACCTAGATTTGCCCTCGGACCCGTCTTCCCCGATGACCTGATGCCATTCCCTGCTCAAGAATATTGCGTTCCTTAATTTTGTGTGGGACATGGCCAAGGCTCTCACTATCGAGACTGAGGCCAAGGAGGATGTGTGCACCGAGGAATGGGTGATACTCCAATACAAGGCACCCCCTAAAGAAAACTTTACAGTATCGGTGCCCCTGATCCTTGACTGCCGCCTCCTCCGGATGTGGGAAACACCGGTGTCGGTACCAGTCATTAGTAGGCACCTCGATGCCATGTACTGATTAAGCCGAAGCCCTGGGTTTCAAAAGACCAAGCTTCCCCACAACTCCATGGTCATGGAGTTGGTAGTGTCCCGGCTTAAAAGCCAAAAAACTCATTCCTCAGTCCCACCCTGCAGGGAGGCCTGAACTCTTGACGGTCTCGGCTGGAAGGCCTTTCAGGGCTCAATGCTAACGTGCCGGATCCAGTCCTACCAGCTCTACATTGGCATGTACCTGAAGGAACTGTCAGAGGAGCTTGGTGGATTCTCGGCAGGCCTCGAAGGGGAACCGCTACAGAGGTTCAAGACCCTGACCTCAGCAGTAAAAAAAAAATGCTCAAAGTTTTTGTCCAGGGCAGCCTACGATGGTTTTGAGTCATCGGCCAGGATGGCTACCGCAGGCATTGGGGCACGACGCAGGCATGACTGCAGTAATTTGACCTGGAACAATGGATGCCGGACAAACTGATTGATGTCCCCTGCGAAGGGAGAAATCCTAAATCGGGAAGCCTATGGCGGATAAGGCAGCAGAGATAGAGACCGAGTACATGACGAAAACCAGGCTCCCAAAGAAGACCTCTGGGCAACCCTGGAAGAAAACCCTGGGGAAAAAGCCCTTCTTCCCGAGAAAGAAAGGGGGCTTTAGCGGTACACCGGACTTCCAGACCTTCTTGGCCACCAACAAAAAGGCCAGGGACATGATCCCAGAAGACAAAAGGCCCCGGAGTCCCAGGCGCCGGCTCTGGCCCAGACTGGGAGGAACTTTTGACTGCCTGTGTGTGACCTACCTAACCCCAGGGGTCCTCTGCTGCCCACAGGGGGGCACCTTGTCCTGTTTTCCCACAGGTAGGCAGCCATCACCACTGATATTTGGGTGCTACAAGTGGTCAAGATGGGCTACCTCCTCAACCTACAGCGGGTGCTACCCTCTTACTTCCCAGGAGAGTCCCGCAGACTTCTCCTTCACCAGACCCTGCTTCTTACAGAGCTAGAATGCCTAATCCAGGACAAGGCAGTGGAGCCAGTCCCCAAACATCTCTGGGGAACAGACTTCTACTCCAGGTATTTTCTTGTCCCCAAGAGGATAGGTGGCCTCAAGCCCATCCTGGACCTATGAGAGCTCAAAAGGTTTCTGGTCAGGGAAAAGTTCAAGATGCTCTCCCTTGGAACACAGCTGCCATTGCTCCAGCAGGGAGATTGGCTCTGCTCCTTAGACCTGAACGATGCCTACACACACATCCTAATCCATCCGAACCACAGAAAATACCTTTGGTTTGTGGTGAGGGGATAGCACTACCAATACAGGGTACTGCCATTTGGTCTGGCCTGGTCACCAAGGGTCTTCACAAAATGCCTTGTGGTGGTCAGAGCCCACCTCCGGCTCCAAGGGGCCTTTGTCTTCCCCTACCTGGACAACTGGCTTATAAAAAGGGACACGGCTGTAGAGGCACAGTGTGTCATAGAGCACACCATAAATGCCCTGCAGTTCCTGGGGTTCATCATAAACTACCACAAGTCCCACCTCTCTCCGGCCCAGCGCCTAGAGTTCATTGAGGTGCAACTAGATACTGTCCAGGTGAAAGCCTTCCTCCCTCAGGAGCACTGTTCCCTCTAAGCTGTGCGCGTGTGCGCGCGCGCACACCTCGCCGAGCGAGCACACATACTTTACAACAGAGCGCACAAAAATTACGGCTCTGATTCTGATAGAAAACAACACAGACGTCTTAAATTTTAAAAGTTATGATTGTAATTACTAGAAATTTCCCGCTTCATTTAGTAATCGTCTATTTTCATTTAATTTGATTAAAATCAATGTGGTGTACATACTGTATTCTGATGTGTAGTCAAATTTTAAAGTATATAACTCCGAGTGTCATTATGTGGCGCACAAAAATTTAACCTTCCTTCAAAAGCTGCACACAGCTGATATTTTATGCGCACACAGCCTACAGAAAATTAGAGGGAACATTGCTCAGGAGCGGTCAATATGCCTCAGGGAGTTGGCCGCAGAGGTACACCGATGCCGGACACTACCTGCCCAGTTTCTACTTCACCTCTTGGGGCTCTGGGTGATATTCTTGGCCCTCCGAGCCTTCCACCACCAGCTACAGCACCTCCCAGTGCTGATGCAAACTGACAACCAGGTCGCAATGTTCTACTTGAACAAACAAGGCGGGAACAGAGTCATGCCCCCTCTGCCAGGAGGCATGCAGAGGTATGCTCCTGAGAGCAGTTTACCTCCCGGGCCAGGACAATGACCTGGTAGACAAACTGAGCAGAGTTCTCCAGCTGCACAAGTGGCGCCTGGATCCAGCAGTAGCTTCCCGGCTGTTCCTCTTCTGGGGCGTCCCTTCGATGGACCTGTTCGCCAGCCCAGACAACACACAATTGCCCTGATTCTGCTCCTGCCAGCCGCACCCTTCCTGGGTGGCAGGGGATGCATTCCTTATCCCATGGACGGAAGGCCTGTACACCTTCCCACTGTCACCGCTGGTCACCAAGACCCTATTCAAGGTCCAGTGTGATAGAGTATCTCTAATGCTGATAGCTCCCTGGTAGCCCAGGCAGCCTTGGTTCCCACTGCTCCTCTCCCTGTCGGCGGTGTCGTCGATTTCGTCGATTTCCCTGGCCTGAGCCTCAGGGCTACTCTCACAGGAGCAGGGCTGTCTCCTACACCCCAACCTGGGGTCCCTGTCACTCACAGCTTAGCTGCTGAAAAGGTAGTGTTAGCTCCCTTCAACCTCCCACAAGACGTGCAGGAGGTCCTTCTGGCCTCACATAAGGCCTCCACAAGGAGGACGTACACCTTCAAGTGGCGTCGTTTCTCGGTGTGGTGTGCAGAAAATCAGGCAAGCCCGTTCTCCTGCTCGTTACAAGGTAGTACTCTAGTACCTGCTCCAGTTGTCCTAGAAGGGACTAAAGTCCAACTCGGTCAGAATACACTTGAGTGCCATCACAGCGCATCACCATTCCATTGAGGGGAAAACCCCTCTCGGCTCAGCCTCTGGTGTCCCAATTCCTGCAGAGCCTCATGTTATCCAAGGAGCGGAGTGGGACCTCAATGTGGTGCTCTCACAACTAACTAAGCCTTTGAGCCTCTGGCTACCTGCCATCTCTGGTACCTGTCCTGGAAGGTCATCTTCTTGGTAGCACTCGCATCAGTATGCAGAGTCAGCGAGCTCCAGACTCTGATGGCGGAACCACCATATATGAGATTCTACAAGAACAGCGTGGTGCTCCACACACACACCCCAAGTTTCTGCCAAAAGTAGTGTTCCCTTTTCGCCTCAATCAGGAGATGGTTCTCCCCACCTTTTCCGAGGCTTCACGCCAGTAGGACGGAGACTGTTCTCCACATTCTGGATTTTAAGAGAGCCCTGTCCTTTTACCTGCAACAGACTCAAGGCCCCCACAAAGCACCACAGCTTTTCATATCCTACAATCCCAGCCGTCTGGGGCTCCCAGTGACTAAGCGAACTCTGTCCACTTGGGTGTCAGACTGCATTACCCTTGCCTACGAGCAAGCAGGGATCTCACTGGACCAGAGTGTCGCGGCGCTCCGCATCATGGCCATGGCTACTTCCATGGCAAATATGCGTTCCATCCCCGTGACGGAAATCTGTCAGGCCACAACCTGGTCTTTGGTCCATACCTTCGCAGCTCTCTACTACCTGGAGAGGGAGTCCCATCAGGACAGTGCCTTCGGCCAGGCAATACTTTGTAATCTCTTCCAGGTGTAGGCAACCCCTGCCCTCTGACCTTTCTGTGTTCAGGCTACCAGAGTGTAGGTTCTCTGCTGGACACTTCGGTCTTGCGAGAGTCTCTCAGTAGGAACTCAGCTGCTGCTGATCACGGCTCACCCTTTGCAAGTCGCCATGATGTTTTTTCTTTACAGGTTCTCGGTAGCCTGTAGCTGGGAAGTCCCATATGTGAGGACTGACTTCCTGCTTGTTCCCAGAGAAAGCGTAGTTACTCACCTGTAACAGGTGTTCTCTGGGAACAGCAGGAATCAGGCCTCACTTACCTCCCACCTCCCCTTAGAGTTGCTTCTTTACCGTATTTTATTTTTCCTTGGCTGTCTCAGCTATGTCATTAGACTGAGGCAAGATGGCACCCTTGGGTGGGAAGTGATGCTTTGAAGCGGGGTCCGTCAGCACCGACGTCACCCATATGTAAGAACTGATTCCTGCTGTCCCCGGAGAGCACCTGTTACAGGTGAGTAACTATGCTATATTTTCAATCCATTGGAAACAGGATAGCACTGGGCATAGGGTTTAACATGACCATTGAAGCAAATATACCAATTTCAGTTTGAAATCCATGTGCTTATTTTACCCATATGCTTTTCATCCACAAAATATAGGGTAGAGAATTGCCATGGCACTGGTCTTTTGAAGGAGTTTCAAAGGAAAAACTGTGGTGACCTTCCCCTGAAAATTGGATTTGATTTATTAATTTTTAATGCAGTCTACAATGAAACTTGCAAACAGAGGGTTTGACATTTGTTCTCTTTTTTAACTTAATTTTTATTACAATTAACATAAAAACCAAGGAGACTTTGGAAAATGAAGTACACGTTCCATGATACATCACAAAGATTATACAAATAAGGGAAACAAGCAAAAAAAGCAATTAGAAATGCATCACCGAATGTAAGCACTCCACAATATTGAGAGAAGAGGATCCAAGATACACTGCCATGGGAAGATGGGTAGAAACATAGAAACATGATGACAGAAAAAGACCACATGGCCTATCTAGTCTGTCCTTCCATATCAACAACTACAACAGTCCACTTTTTAACTTCAGAGATCCTCTGTGTTGGTCCCATGCTTTTTTGAATTCAGTTACTGTCCTCATCTCTACCACCTCCACTGGGAGACTATTCCATGGATCCACTACTCTTTCCGTAAAGAAATATTTCCGCATATCACTCCTGAATCTATCTCCCTTCACCCTCATCCCATGTCCCCTCGTAGCAGAACTTGCTTTCAATTGAAAGAGGCTCTCTCCCTGAACATTTATGCCACAGAGGTATTTAAACATCTCAATCATATCACCTCTATCCCGCCTTTCCTCTAAGGTGTACAATATTAAGATCCTTCAGTCTGTCCTCATATGCTTTATAATGAAACCTACTAATCATTTTAGTAGCCACCCTCTGCACCGACTCCATCCTGTTCACATCCTTTTGAAGGTGCGGTCTCCAGAATTGCACACCATACTCCAAATGAGGTCGCACCAAAGACTTATACAGAGGCATTATCACCTCCTTTTTTCTGCTAGCCATTCCTCTCCATATGCACCCAGGCATCCTTCTAGCTTTTGCCATCGCCTTTTCTACCTATTTAGCTACTTTAAGATCATCAGACACAACCACGCCTAGGTCCCGCTCTTCTTTAGTGGACAAAAGTACTTCACCTCCTATACTGTATTGCTCCCTTGGATTGCTGCAGCCCAAATGCATGACCTTACATTTTTTAACATTAAATCCCAGCTGCCAAATTCTAGACCATTCTTCAAGCTTAGCTAGATCCCTCCTCATGTTATCTACACCTTCCTGGGTGTCTACTCTATTGCAGATTTTGGTATCATCTGCAAAGAGGCAAACCTTACCCGACAGCCCTTCCGCTATATCACTAACAAAGATGTTAAAAAGAATCAGACCAAGGACAGATCCCTGGGGCACACCACTGGTAACATCCTTCTCCTCAGAGTGAGCTCCATTTACTTGTACTCTGTCGCCTCCCACCCAACCAATTTCTAACCCAAGCAGTAACTTTAGGGTCCATCCCTAGGGTGCTCAGTTTGTTTATAAGTCGCCTGTGAGGAACAGTGTCAAAGGCTTTACTGAAATCTAAATACACCACATCTAGAGCTCTCCCTCGGTCCAACTCCCTGGTCACCCAGTCAAAGAAATCAATCAGATTTGTCTGACAAGACTTGCCTCTGGTGAATCCATGCTGCCTCGGATCCTGTAATCCGCTGGACTCCAGAAACCTCACTATTTTCTCTTTCAGCAGCGTTTCCAATAATTTACTCACCACTGAAGTTAAACTAACCGGCCTGTAGTTTTCAACCACATCCTTACTTCCGCTTTTGTGTAAAGGCACCACATGAGCCTCTCTTCAGTCCTTTGGCACCACTCCCGACTCCAATGAGGCATTGAAAAGGTCAGTCAGTGGAGTTGCTAGAATGTCCCCAAGTTCCCTCAGTATTCTAGGGTGTATCCCATCTGGTCCCATCGCTTTGTCTACTTTAAGTTGAGCTAGTTTCTCACTAACACAGTCTTCTGAAAATTGTTCAAGATGTCCCTCGCTTCTGTTCCTATTTGTGGGTGTTTTCTGAGGTCCTGCTCCTGGTTCTTCATCTGTGAACACAGAACAAAAATATTTGTTAAGCAATTCTGCTTTATCCTTATCAGCTTCTACATATTCCCCCCCTGCACCCTTGAGTCTGACAGTACCACTTTTGCCCTTCCTCTTCTCACTAATATATCTGAAAAATGTCTTATCCCCCCATTTTATTGCATTAGCTATTTCCTCCTCCTTTTGAATCTTTGCCTTCTTGACTACTTTGCTAGCTTCTCTAAGTTTTTCCAAATACAGATGCCTGTCTTCCTCTCTTTGTGATCTCTTGTATTTCATGAAGGCCTCCCTCTTTTTCTTCACTTTTTCAGCTACTTCCTTCGAAAACCATAGCGGTCTCCTTTTCCTTTTGCCTTTATTTACCATTTTAACAGAAAGGTTGGTTGCCCTTAAAATACCCCCTTTCAGTTTTGCCCACTGTTTTTCTACATCCCCCAGCTGTTCCCATCCCACTAACGACTCCCTGAGGTATTGGCCCATCTTCGCAAAGTTAGTCTTCCTAAAGTCTAAGACCCTCACCTTGGAATGGATTTTAACAGCCCTATTCCTAATACTGAACCACACCATCTGGTGATCACTGGATGCAAAATGATCTCCCACTACAACATCAGAAACACTTTCACCATTGGTAA
This sequence comes from Ichthyophis bannanicus, assembly GCA_033557465.1. Taxonomy (NCBI): domain Eukaryota; kingdom Metazoa; phylum Chordata; class Amphibia; order Gymnophiona; family Ichthyophiidae; genus Ichthyophis; species Ichthyophis bannanicus. Next base: position 348,619,691 of record CM066033.1, on the reverse strand, counting down.
GCACCAAGTCCAGTATGGCCCCTTCACGTGTGAGGTCTGTTACCAATTGCCTGAATAGTTCTCCCTGTAGAGAATCCAGGATCTCCTTACTTCTAGATGATACTGCAGCAGGAATGTGCCAGTCAACATCTGGCATATTGAAATCGCCTATCAGTAGCACTTCCCCTTTCCTAGCAATTCTGCGTATGTCTTCAATTAACTCTCTGTCCACCTCTTCCTCTTGTGAGGGAGGTCTGTATATCACACCAATGCAAATAGATTTCTCTTTCCCTCTTTCTAGTTTAACCCACAATGCCTCCTCTCTCCCTTTTAAGCTCTGTAATTCCAAAGCTTTAATAGTAGTTTTTACATATAGTGCCACTCCTCCTCCCCTTCTTCCTACCCTGTCCTTTCTGAATAAAGTATAGCCAGGTATAGTTACATCCCAGTCATGGTTTTCTGTGAACCATGTTTCTGTAACTGCCACTAAATCCAAGTCAGCCACTCCCACTAAAGCTTCAACATCAGGGATCTTATTTCCCATGCTACGGGCATTTATACACACTGCTTTCCATATGGTACCCCTGTTACCCATTTCCATAAAGGTATTTAATGTATCACCTACCTGGGGGCTTTCACTTACCTGGGGCTTTCTTCACCCATCCCCAACGAATCTAGTTTAAAGCCCTCTTCAGTAGATTAGCCAGTCTACTACCAAAGATGCGTTGACCTTTCTTGGACAGGTGGATGCCATCTCTGCTCTGCAACCCTTGGAACAGCATCCCATGGTCTAGGAAACCAAAACGCTCTCGATGACACCATCCACGCAGCCATGCATTCATCTCCAGGATGCGAGCCTCTCTGCCTTGGCCTTTACCCTCAAGGATATAAGGCCCAAACATTTTTTGTCCTTACAGTTCCACAGATTAGCTTTGCAGTCATTTAGCATCTAAAAAGAAATGTAACTGTGAAGGTTCAAAGAAATGATAATTCTTATTCTGATAGGAGAGCACACATTTACAAGGAAATCTCAGCAGGAAACTCACCCCCAAGGCCAAGGCCTCTGGTCAGAGCTCCAGAATTTTTTTCTTCCTAGTCTGCGTCCACTTGGACACATCTGAGAAAATCTGTATCTTTCCACCACAAAAGGAAACACCAGGCTTTCTGAAATACAACTGTAACAATGCTTCTTTTAAGAAAAACAAACGATACCAACAAAGTGGCCTTGGCTTCCACCTCGTCAGTGGATCGCTCCAAAACCCTCGGACAAGTTAGCCAAGTCCAAGGAATTAGATTAAACATCCTCCAAAAAAAAGTTTTGACTTTCTGCGAAGCATCATTAGCTACTAAGGGAGGAAAATGATAGATTTTCTAAAAAGGAGTGAAAGCTGGGGAAATGCTTCCATGCGGGGTCCGTCGGCATTGACGTCACCCATATGTAAGGACTGATTCCTGCTGTCCCTGGAGATTCAGGATAGCTGAAAATCTCTATCTCCAGGAACTAGCAGGAATTTAGTCTTCACATATGGATATCGTCAGTACCGACGGAGCCTGTGCGGGAACGTTCCCCAGCATCCAATAGGAAAGCTTTTGGGAGCATCCCACAATGCCTGTGTGCTGCCTTCCTGCCTTTCCAACTCTCCTTCATCAGTTCTTCATTTTCCGCGGAGCCGACAGGACATATACCCTGTCACCGCAGAAAACGTATTCTTCTTTTGTTTTTTTGTGGTCGCGTCTGCCTTCACTCAACGCCTACCGGTACCGCTGGTTCTCTCTTCTTCTTTTAAAAAAAAAACTAGCTTCTAAAAATCTTTTCTTTAGGAGCCTTTCCCCTCTCAGGGTTAGGTGCCATTTTGGGCACTAGGCCCATTTTTTCTTTAAACATGGAAAAACCAGCTACTGGTTTTAAGAAATGTTCCAGATGTGGCGGTACCATATCCATCACCGACACCCATGAGTGGTGTCTTAAATGTTTAGGTCCTGACCATTCTCCATCGGAGTGTCTCTCCTGCAGAAAGATGACCAAGAGGGGCCTGCAGAATAGAGCTGCAAAACTCGATACCCTTTTTGCCGCTGATACGATGTCAGTTGCATCAACATCTTCCAGGTCTTCATCTTCCTCCCATGGATCTCAGGTAACTAAACCTAAGTCTTCTAAGACTGGCCGGTCCTCAAAAGGTAGATCTCCTGAGTATCAAGATGCCACTGGCGTTGCCCTCGAGGAAGGTTCACCGGCAAAACAGCCCCGGTGGGAGGTCTCGGTCTCCAAAGCATTAACGGGGCTGCAGAATGTTCCAGAGGCTTCAACCTCTGCAGAACTACTGATGTCATGTTCTGGGGTCGTGGCCGCTTCCATCGGTACTGACACCCAGGCATCGGTAGGAGCGATGGATCAGAGAATCCTCGCTATCGAATGCAGTCTAGCGGCTCTCTTAGCAGCTTTGGTATCGCTAAGACCGCTACAGACGGTTACACAGGTATCGGTACCGACATCGGTGCCAGTATCAAGTGCACCTGCCTCGGCAGGTATGCTGCCCCCCATGCCGAGCCTTGAGTCTATCTCAGGTATCAAGGGGCCGGTACCGAGACACCCCGATACCGACTTCGAGCGGTAGCGGTACTGGTACCGAGCGTTGCAGGAACACCCGGCACAGAGATATTTTGAATCCTCCAATTCCGATGACTCTAATGACTCTGCCAGTACTAGAGCAATCCTTCCGAAGGATCCATCTCCTTCTCCTCAACGCAGAATGTCTCCTCCAGAGGACATGTCCTTCCAGGATTTCATACGTGATGTAGCTCGAGGTCTTGCAATCACGGTGACTCCAGAAAAGGAACCCAGTGCAGAAGAATTAGAAATTCTTCAATACCCTAAGGCTCCTAAAGAGGCAGCTACCCTGCCCATTCATAGGATCTTGCAAGATCTTATGTTAAGAATGTGGGAAACCCCTTTAACGGTGTCTCCACACTCCCGACGACTCGATACCATGTACCGAGTTCCAAGCTGTCCTGGATTTCAAAAGACTCAGTTACCACACCATTCAATGGTAGTGGAATCGGCAATCCGTAGGATTAAGAGTACTAAAACGCATTCTTCCAATCCTCCGGGCCGTGAGTCAAGGATGCTCAAAGCCTTTGGGCATCGATGCTTCCAATCCTCCATGTTGGCAGCCAGTATCAGCTCTTACATCCTGTATATGGGAATGTTCCTCAAAGAAGTTACAGGAGTCTTGGAGCTCATGAGCCCTCTTCTTCCTGAGGACAAAAGAGGGGATTTTCTTATTCTGGTCAAACATGCCCAGGATGTCTCTAAGTTTGTGAACCATGCAACCTTTGATTGCTTTGAATGTGTATTAGCAGAACATCTGCTATTTCCATCGGTGCATGTCGTATTGCCTGGCTCCAGGCATCGGACTTAGAACAATGGGTACAAGAGAAACTGGGAAATATTCCTTGCACAGGAGAAAATCTCTGGCAAGGATTGGCAAGACAAGGCAAATCAGCTTGAATCTGAAAATACTACTTTGAACAGACTATCAAAGTCTACAGTAAACCCAGCAAAGAAAAAGTCAGCCAAGAAACCCTTTTTCAATAAGAAAAATAGATTTTGCCCATCTTACACCCATCATGCTCACTGTCCAGTTCATGTTCCACAAAAAGGGAACCAACAGAACAGCAGCGAAAGCCACAAGTTCCAAGAACTCAATCTGCTCCACAAGCACAGCCTCCTCAGGGGCTTTGACTCTTTCCTAGAGAACTTAGTCTTTCTGCCCCTGAAAGGTCCAGAACCCCTCACCATTCCAGGAAGGTTATTCCATTTTGCCAGCAGATGGCAACAAATAGCATCAGAAAACTGGACTCTGTCCATTGTACGAGAGGGGTACAGACTTCACTTCCACAGCATGCCCCCTCCTAAATCATAAAGCAGTTCAATTCTCAGGTCCCTGTGACCAGTCTCTTGGGTCAGGAGGTCGCATCACTTCTTGCTCAAGGAACAATAGAAGAAGTACCCATACCCCAACAGGGGACTAGATTCTACTCCTCCTATTGTCTCATTCCCAAGACAAAACAGGGGGACACAGGCCTATTCTGGACCTCAGAGAATTAAACAAATATCTGTTCCGAGAAAAATTCACAATGATCTCCCTCGGAACACTCCTGCCATACCTTCAGAGTCAGGACTGGCTATGTTCTCTAGATCTAAAGGATGCATATAGTCTCATCCATACAGATCGCAGAAGATTCCTTCGATTCCTTTTCCAGGGAAGACACTTCCAATACAAGGTTCTTCCTTTTGGTCTGGCTTCTGCCCCAAGAGTCTTCACAAAATGCATGGCAGTAGTAGCAGCATTTCTGAGAACTCTAGGAATATTCGTCTTCCCCTACTTAGACGACTGGCTCGTTCGAGCATCCACTGCTCCAGAAGCCAGCTTCGCTCTTTCTCGCACGATGCGAATTCTTCGCTACTTAGCACTTGTCATAAACCTCCCAAAATCTCAGCTCAGAACTTCCGGTGACGTCATCGGGACGGATGGTGGGGTAGAAGGAGAGCTCTGCCATCCAAGCCTGTGAAAAGGGGGCTAAATACCCCTGTTTGCGCTAATTGCGGGGGGCAAGTTGGAGAACCGACGCCCCTATACCCGAGGATTGGGCAGAGGTGAAAAAAAGAAGCAGCTTGGCCCCGCATCGGCATTTCCCCGAAGAGGGAGCTTCACGAGCGGCCTAGAACGCTGACCACGTGGTCGGCCGGGACCGGCGGCAAGAACCGCAGACGTGCTGTGAGGCTGCAGCAGAGCAGCGTGTGGGGTCCGAGGCCTAGTCAGCTGAGAATCCAGCAATCGGGCAGCGCTACAGAGCTGAGGGCCTGCGAGGGACCTCACATCTCCCGACGGCAGTGGGGCTGGTACGTACAGCACTCCCTTGCTAGACAGCAGCGCAGAGCGGAGGAGCCCAGAGGGCGGTAATAGCCCGTGCAGTGCAGCCCGCAGTGACAGCGGTGGTTGCGGGAGAGGGCCACGCGGAGCTGAGCAGTGTGTGGAGCTGAGGAGAAGGAGTGCTGCGGGGGAAAACAACAAAGCAGTGGAGTGTGGGCTGAGAAGCCCTGGAGAAGAAGCCTGTGGAGGCGACGACAGAGAACCAGCGGAGTGTGAGGTGAGAGAGTTAGCCCTTAAGGAGAACCGCAGAGCAGAGGCCATAGAAGGGCAAGAACTCAGGAGAGGTGGAGGAGAAAGGCTGTGCAAGTGGTATCAAGGACCTGAAGTTATAGAGGAGACAGGGAGAGGAGAGGCCCCTGTGCTCCAGAAGAGCTAGGGGGGGCAAAGCCCTGCAGCATTTACAGCCGCAGTTATCCATACAGCGAAGACATAAAGAACCTACGACTTAGAGCCAAGATGGATAAAAATAAAGCGGGGGCGTCAGCGCGTAAGAAGCTGGCGGAATACCGATCTCCCTACGGAGCAGCCAAGAGTAACAAGGAGGGGGCCAAAGAGAATAGTAAGCAGCTGGCAGAGGCCCAAGAGCTGGTGGAAGAGTTGAAACGGAGCTGTAGCCCAGGAGGGATTGTGAAATTGAAAAACTGGCTCACAGAGCTGAAGGATGAGATCAAAGCTGATATCGGTGGGGTGTCGCGGGAGCTCAGAGAATCCATCCACTCTCTGCGACAAGATATAGGGGAGATCGGAAACCGTATGGAAGAAATGGAGACGCAACTGCAGCAGCAGGGAGAAGAACTCGATGTGTTACAAAAAGACTGGGCAGACATCAAGCGGATTCAGCTGGAGCAGCAGATGAAGGCGGAGGACCTGGAGGATAGATCCCGCCGATGTAATATATGCGTCCGGGGCCTTCCAGAAGAAGCACGATACCGCAACTGTGAGGACGTGATTGTTAAAATTTTTAGCTCCCTGCTCGAGACAGCAGATCCAGAGGGAGGCACTGAGATCACACTGTCACAAATAGAGCGCACAGGAGCCTGGGCCCCAAACGAGACAATAAACCAAGAGATATTGTGATATGCCTGGGCTCCTTCAAGATTAAAGAAAGGTTGTTGATGGCAGCCAGGAAGGTGAGACAGTTCCAGTGGGAAGAACACTCCCTGGAGTTTTTTCAGGATCTCTCAGGGGGAACACTGCAGCGTAGACGGGACTTCAAAGAAGTTACAAAGTACTTGCGAAAAGAGGACATAAGATATAAATGGCTGTTCCCTTTTGGCATGTTGATCACGGCCAGGGGTAGGTCAAAACGAGTGCAAACTACAGAGGAAGCCTGGAGAGCACTGCAAGACTTGGAGCTGCCGAATATCCCTGAAGGGAATATGACCACAGCTAGACAGGGGGCTAGTACGTCGACGTCCTCTAATCCAGCTCAGAGAGCCCAGCGGTGGCATCGAGTCCCAGCAGAGGGCCGAAGACTGGCGCGCAAGCTTGGAGAGAGCCCCGGGACATCAGCAGCTGAGAACGGAGCGGGCTGAAGTAGAAATTTTAAAGCTTTGTGCTTTGTAGTACTGTTGTGTATATATATTTTGTTGGGTTATTGTAGGAGGGGTGCATCATGAGGGGGGGCAAGGGGGAGGTAGCAAGAGGGGCGGGAAGGGGGGGCAGGGAGGGCGAAGAGGCAGGGGGATGGGGGGAGTAGGTAGCGGTTGAGTCGGGGGGGGGGATAGAGCAAATGGGGAGATGAGGAATGGTGGGGGGAAGACAGGCAGGCCCCGTAGGCAGTCACCTATATGGAAGACAAATCTCTCTTTGGAGAGAGCTGGGGGGGTGGGGTCAAGGAGATTGGGGGGGGAGGGGGAGAGGGGGGAGCGGGAGGGGGGGCAAGGGGGGGAGGGGGGTTGGAATACCTATGGGCTGACAGTGGGGAGTGAGGTATACCAAGATGGGAGATTTAAAAATTGTATCCTTAAATGTTAAGGGCCTGAATTCGCCTTTTAAACGGCAGAAATTGTATGATGAGCTGGCTCGCCAGAAGGCGGGGATAGGGCTGATTCAGGAAACGCACCTTACCAAAACAACAGAGTACCTGGTCAAGCCTAGGGGATTTGGGGTATGTATTCATGCCTCTAACACAGTTGAAAAGAAGAAAGGGGGGGTGGCTATTCTGATAGCCTCCAGATTGAAGACCGAAGTGCACTCCGTTGTCAGGGATAAGGGAGGGAGATATGTACTGGTGAGGGTGCGGGTGGGGAACGAGTGGTACTGAATAGTGAACCTAAATGCCCCTACGGGATCGCAAGGTAATTTCTGGAAGCAATTGACTGAGGAGGTGGGGAACATGGGGGAGGGTACCCTTATATGTGGGGGAGATTTCCATCTTACCTGGAATCCGGCATGGGATGCAACTGGGGGTCGGGAGGGTAAGCGGGCGGACAGGAAGAGGTATCGAGCTTTTGTGGTGCAGCATGGATTGGTTGACGCTTGGAGGTTACAATACCCTGGGAGGAGGCAATTTTCCTATTTCTCGCCCACGCATGGGTCCTACTCCCGGATAGATGCTATCTGGGTTTCCAAAGAAGTAGGGGGTCGGATTACTGAAGCAGCAGTGGAGGCCATTACATGGTCTGATCATGCCCCGGTGACGGTCTCTTTGCGCATGGCGGATGAAGGGAAAGGGCTACAATATTGGCGGTTGAATGAGTCGCTGCTGGATGATGAGAGGGTCCGGGAGGAGGTAGGGCGGGAAACAAGGGAATATTTTATAATTAATGATAACGGGGAGGTGGCATGGGGCGGGGTATGGGACGGCTACAAGGCAGTGATTCGCGGGGTGCTTGTCAAGGGGGGGGCACGGTTAAAGAGGGAGAGAGAGAGCAGGGAAGGGGCATTGAGGCTCCGTTTATTAGAATTGGAAGAGTTGGATGCACAAGGGCGGTCGAGATCTTATCAAGGACAGATACTGGCGGTGCGGGCACAGTTAAATGCGCTGCAGGCAGAACGGATACAGTATCAGATGCAACTCTTACGGCAAGAGGTTTTTGAGGGGGGGGATAAAGCGAGGAAATTTTTGGCGCAGAGGCTTCGACAGAGAAAGTTGCGTTCCCATATCATCCGAGTCCGATCTAAGGGAGGGACCCTGGTCACTAAGGAAGGAGAAATTAGGGAAGCCTTTAGAGAGTTTTACCAGGAGCTATATAAAGCCCGTGACTCGGCAACAGAGGACAGAGTGAGCAGATACCTTGCTTCAGTGCGATTGCCTAAACTGGGGAGGGAGGAGCAAGGGGAAATTAATAGACCGATATGCGGGGATGAAGTGCAGCGGGCAATTCGACAATTAAAAATCGGGAAAGCTCCAGGCTTAGACGGGTTAACAGCGCCATTCTATAGACGGTTTGGGCATCTCCTGATCGAGCCATTGGTGAAGTTATTTAACTTGCCAAGGGAGGGAGGGAGACTAGCGGGCACGATGGGCTGGGCGGGGATTACGGTTATACATAAGGAGGGGAAAGACCCACAGGATTGTGCATCTTATCGGCCCATTTCTTTGCTTAATCTCGATGCCAAGCTACTCGCAAAGATATTAACAGCCCGATTAAACAAGGTAATTGGAAAATTGATCCACCAGGACCAGGCGGGCTTCATACCAGGTAGACAGGTGGCGGACAATATAAGGAAAATATTGAATATAATTTGGTCAGTTGAGCAGAGCGGGGAAGAGGCCCTGCTCCTGTCGTTGGACGCCGAAAAAGCCTTCAACCAGGTAGTCTGGCCCTTCTTGTTCCAGGTGTTAGAGAAGGTTGGACTGGGGAATGATTTCTTGGCCTGGATAAAGGCACTCTATGAGCGGCCGCAAGCATGTGTTCAGGTGAATGGGGCGTACTCGGGGTTTTTCGAGCAGGGGAGGGGTACCCGACAGGGGTGCCCTCTGTCGCCGTTGCTCTTTGCCATTGCGTTAGAGCCGTTTGCACAGAGGGTGCGAGAAAGGGAGGATATCCGGGGACTACTGGTGGGGACGAAGGGCTATAAGATTTCCTTGTTTGCTGACGATATCATTCTAAGCTTGGGTAGTCCCAGAGTGAGCATTCCAATAGTGCTGTGGGAATTGGAGGAATACGGTAAGCTGTCGGGTTTTACAATCAACTGGGCTAAATCGGAGATTTTAAATCTGGCGGTCTCGGGAGCAGGACAAGCAAGGTTGGCCAAGCAATACCCTTTTAAATGGGCGAGGGAAAGCATAAGGTACTTAGGAGTACGACTAAGTAACAAAACGGCGGCACTATATAAACTGAATTATGGGAAGGTACTCGGGCAGATGGAGAGTTGGTTGGGGGGTTGGGGAAAGGGGTTTATATCTTGGTTTGGGCGGATAGCGACAGTTAAAATGATGCTTGTGCCACGCCTGCTGTTCTTATTCCAGACACTCCCCATAGCGGTACCGCGGAACCATTTGAAACGGGCGCAAGGGATGGTAAATAGATTCATATGGAAGCAGCGAAGACCGAGAGTGGCGATGAGCATACTGCAGAGAGCGAAAGAAGAGGGGGGCTGGGAGTTCCCAACCTGGGGAAATACTATGAGGCAGCCCAATTGAAAACCGTATATGAGTGGCAACGAAATGAGGGGAAACAATGGGTGCAGATGGAGCAGGAGCAGATGGGGGGGGGCGGACATGGAGAGGGTGATTTGGCGGGGAGGAGCAGGCGAAGCCTCTAACATTCTAAACCCCATGATAGTACATAGTCTGAAAGTGTGGAAACGGTACAAACAACAGCTGGTGGCAGGAAAAGGGTATACACAGGGCATGGGATTAGAGGCATGTTTTGAGAAGGGGCAGGGGCCGGACGCGCGGACCTTTCAAAGGTGGGCAAGGGGGGGTTGACGCAAGTATCCCAGCTCTTACATAACCAGGGGATGTATGGGTTTGAGGGTATAAAGGATCTCTATGGGTTGACAGAGAATGATCACTATGCCTATTTGCAACTCTGTCATTGCCTCCGGCAGACCAGGGTGTGGAAGGACCTGTGGGGGCGTCGTAGTTGGTTTGAGGTTTTATGTACAGGGCATCTGGGGCAAAAGGGGGTGTTATCCCGATATATAGGGGTCTGATGGAGCCCGGGGAGGGTAAACTGCCCTATATGCTGAAATGGGAGGCAGATTTGGGGATGGTGTGGAATGAAGAGGTGTGGACCAAGGTGCTCCGGACTGTAGCGCATGTCTCTATCTCTGCATCCCTTAAGGAAAACGCATATAAAGTGCTGTCCCGATGGTACTGGACGCCAGTACGTTGTGTGAAAGCTAAACTTGGACAGGATGACCAATGCTGGCGAGGGTGCGGGGAGAGGGGGGACTGGATGCATATGTGGTGGCGGCGGTGTGTCCATATGCGAGCTTACTGGACGAGGGTTTTAGAAGTGATACATGCGATGACAGGACACAAAGTGCCACAAAAGCCCGAAACATGTCTGTTACATCTCCTAGAAGAAGAGATACCCAGGAGGGAGGCGGGGGTACTACACCATTGTCTAGTAGCGGCCCGTTGCGAAATAGCCCGGCACTGGGGGGGACAGAGTGCCCCGCAGGTGGCCGGTTTCATCCGAAGAGTGAGTGAAGTGGGGCTGATGCACCAGTTGACAGTGCAGCGCCGGGGGGGTGGGGAGAGAAGTGGGGTACATTGGCAGAAGGTATGGAAATGGGTGGAGGAATGGCAAGAGGAGGGGGGGGAGTAGGGGGAGGATTTATGGAGCGGGGGCAGGTGGGGGTGCTGGGACTGGTGGGGGGAATAGTGGGCATAGGTAGGGTTCGAAGATGCAGAAATGGATCTAAGTGTTTGCATACGGGGGGAGGGGGAGGGGGGTAGGGAGGGGAGAGGGGGGGTAGAGTGGGAAGGAGGGGGGATTTAGCACAGGGGAGTTGCCTGTGTTTTGTTGAATTATAGGCGGGGGGATTAAAGCAGGGGAACATCACATCTGCTGTTTTATTTTATGTTATTTAGCGCTGGTGAATTGATCACTGTTTGAGTTATGTTAGTGCTTTCATTGTCTAAGAGCAGTTTACTTCGGTTCCTCTGTCCTATAATAGTGATGAAGGGGGTGGGATGGGGTGATAACTTGCTGTATTAAACATGCTTTATATTGGTGTGTTATTCACTAATAAAAATTTTAAATGAAAAAAAAAAAAAAATCTCAGCTCACCCCTTCTCAGTCCCTGGAGTTCATAGGGGCTCTACTGGATACCAGACAGTCAAGGGCTTTCCTACCACAGACCCGCTGTCTTCGTATAGTGCAGCTGGCATCCCAAGCAGCTATGAAAGATTTCCTAACTGCTCGGGAAATGCTTCAGCTTCTTGGGCATATGGCATCCACTGTCCATGTGGTTCCTTATGCTCACCTTCACATGCGAGCAGCCCAGTGGACCCTCTCCTCTCAGTGGACACAGGCCTCGGGTCGCCTATCGGACAAAATCAGAAACTCCACACGTCTCATTTCGTCCCTTCAATGGTGGCAGTCGCTGGAAAATCTCCTAGTAGGCTCTCCTTTCCAGCAGCCTCTATTCCAGGCCACCCTAACGACGGATACGTCCAAGTTGGGTTGGGGGGCTCACTTGCACGATCTCTCGACTCCAGGGTCTTTGAATCCCGCAGGAGGCTTGTCTTCACATAAACCTCCTAGAACTCAGAGCCATTTTCCATGCTCTTCGAGTACTCCACGCCCAGCTCAGCTACAAGACAGTTCGGGTCCAGACCAACAATCAGGTAGCCATGTTCTATGTGAACAAGCAGGGCGGAACAGGCTCTCTGTCATTATGCAGCAAAGCTTTGCAACTGTGGGCCCTCGCCAGAGAGCATCTAATCCACCTCCTAGTGGTATATCTTCTGGGCATTCAAAATCTTTGGGCAGACAAACTCAGTCAAATACTGCTGCCACACAAATGGTCTCGTCACTCAGACCAGATTGCTTGAGTGTTTCGAATCTGGGGGACCCCAGATATAGACCTCTTTGCAAGTCCACAGAATGCCAAACTTCCCCGATTCTGTTCCAGAATTCTGGCTCAAAACTGTCAGGCAAGAGATGCTTTCCTCCTCCACTGGGGGCAAGACTTCCTCTATGCCTTCCCACCCATTCCCCTCATTCCCAAAACACTGTTCAAACTTCAGAGAGACAGAGGATGTAATGATACTCATAGATCTACATTGGCCATGGCAAACGTGGTATACTCTGCTTCTACGTCTCTCTCAAGCCATGCCACTGGAGTTGGGACATGCTCCAGATCATCTGTCCCAGGAGGACGGGATGCTATTACACCCGAATCCCCAATCCCTGCATCTCAGGGCCTGGTTGCTGAGGGTGTAAAGCTTCCAGATATCAACCTTTCTAAACAGGTAAAGTTGGGCTCCAGAAAACCTTCCACAAGACGATCCTATGCCTTTAAGTGGAAAAGGTTCTCTGTATGGTGTTCTCAAAGGGGACTTACCCCCTTTTCGGTGCCTATTGAATCGCTACTAGAGTATCTCCTCCACTTATCAAATTATGGTCTTAAAACCAATTCAATAAGGGTTCATCTTATTGCCATTGCTGCTTCCCACAGACCACGAGATGGACAACCTATCTCCTCTCATCCACTCGTAGCAAGATTTATGAGATCTACTCTTAACAAAACCTCCCATTAAGCCGACGCCGGTGGCATGGGATCTTAATCTTGTTCTCGGGCAGCTTATGAAACCGCCCTTTGAGCCCTTAGCCACTACAGACCTGAAGTTTTTTCCTGGAAAGTCATCTTCCTAGTTGCTCACACTTCTGCAAGATGCATCATTGAGATGCAGGCCTTAGTGGCTGATCCTCCTTATACAAGATTTCACCATGATAAGGTAGGGACTCATCCTTACTTCATTTCAAAGATGGTTTCGCCTTTTCATTTAAACTAAGCGGTTTACCTTCCTGTATTCTTTCCTAGGCCTCATGCCTGTAATGCAGAAAGGAACCTTCATACCTTGGATTCTAAAAGAGCCTTGGCTTTTTACCTTTAAAGAACTAAGCAACATAAAAAATCTTCTCAGATTTTCGTTGCTTTTGAGTCTAGTCATTTGGGACTTCCAGTTTCCAGAAGAACTCTCTCTAGATGGCTTGCAAATTGCATATCCTTTGCTTACGAGAGTAAGGGACTTTCTCTTGAAGGCCACGTCACAGCTCACATTGTGAGAGCAATGGCAGCTTCTAAGTCTAATCTTTATTCTGTGTCCATTGACGACATCTGTAGAGCAGCCACCTGGGCTTCAGTACACACCTTTACAGCCCATTATTGTTTAAAAAAGGACTCCCGTCGGGATGCCTCGTTTGGACAGGCTGTTCTACCGCATCTCTTTCAGACTTAGTACAACTCCTACCCACCGTCCCGGGTTTTCGATGCCAGAGATCCATGGGAGGAAGAATGACCCATCTCACCAGAGGTTTGCAGCTTGCTAGGGTCATCCGCCTGACATTTCTCAGCTGGGGAGTCCCCATATGTGAAGACTACATTCCTGCTTGTTCCTGGAGATAGCATAGTTACTCACCTGTAATAGGTGATCTCCGGGAACAGCAGGAATTAAGTCTTCACAACCCACCCACCTCCCCTAAGAGTTGTCTCTCTCTCTCTCCTTTTGTCTCAGCTATAAACTCAACTGACAAAGGAGAGTTGGAAAGGCGGGAAGGCAGCACGCAGGCGCTGTGGGATGCTCCCAAATGCTTTCCTATTGGATGCTGGGGAGCGTTCCCGTGCAGGCTCTGTCGGTACCGACGATACCCATATGTGAAGACTTAATTCCTGCTGTTCCCAGAGATCATCTGTTACAGGTGAGTAACTACGCTTTCGGAACCTAATAAATAGGGTCCCTAGGAGAAACCAGTCATTCATGGCAAATTCAGCACACAGAGATTTAAATTCCTTTGCTAGTTTTTCAAGTTCTCAGGTTTCTCTGTGCTAACATCCTATCCTGAACCAAAGTTCCTTGCGTCTCCTGAAGCTGCTGAATAGTTGACTGGCACCCCATCAGCTACCCTTGTTGGGTTTCCAGATTCTTCTCCACACTCTCCAACCGAGGAGAATGAATGCAAGACTGAAACATTAGTGCATACTTTATAAACCGATTCCATTACCAACCAAATGGAATCCAGGGTCACTTCCTTGGGATGAGTCAGTGGTAGCAAAGCTAGAGGAAAAAGTAAAGAAGCCTTAAGATCCACATTGATTACTCCACAGAACTCCTAGGAATGCACACCACACCCCCTCACTGAAGACTGGAAATCACAGTCACAATGGCCCTCGAAGAAATAGACATGTTACTGGAACTGCCTAGCTCCCGATGCCTGCACTGAGGTCAAGAAGGCTGACCCCAGAAGCCGTAGGTGCAGGAGGAGTGGAAAGGTCTGCAGGGCTAAGTGAGATGTCCCTCCCCAAACCGGGGTTCTCCCCAGCCCCGTTAGCAGGAACGCCCCTTAAGGAGTTCAATTGCGCAAAGTTATCCATAGTTCGCTGCACTGCCGCAAGAGCCTTGGGTTTCTGGGGGAGACCACTCTTGCCCTTGGCTTTATACTTTGGCAACTGAGAAAACAGCCAGGTAAGAAAAGCTCAATGGAGGAGCAGGAACCAGCACGTTCTACTCCAAGACCATCTTGAATCTCCTCCCAAATTTGCCCTCTTTTGTAGGTAAATTTTATAGTTATTTCCACTGACTGAAGAACATTATCTCCAGGAACAAGCAGGAATGTAGTCATCACACATGGGTATCATCGGTACCGACGGAGCCTGCGCGGGAACACTCCCCAGCGCCCAATCAGAAAGCCTTTGGGAGCATCCCACAGCGCCTGCGTGCTGCCTTCCCGCCTTTCCCAACTGCCTCTCTCCAGTTCTTCTTTTTCTGCGGAGCCAGCAGGTCGTGTTCCTGTCACCGCAGAAGAATTTCTTTATTTCTTTACTTCTTTTTGTGGTCGCGTCTGCCTTTTACGATGCTCTACCGGTACCGCCGGTCTTTCTTTTCTATTTAAAAAAAATAAATAAATACATATATATATATATATATATATATATGTTTTTCCTTTTCTTCAGGTGCACCTGCCTTTTTGGGCCTTAGGCCCAAAAACTTTCCTTAACATGGAAAAACCTGTCTCAGGTTTTAAAAAGTACACAAAATGCGGCAGTACCATTTCCGTCACCGACACCCATGAATGGTGTTTAAAATGTTTAGGTCCTGACCACTCCATCACAGATTGTGTGTCCTGTGCTATGATGTCTAAAAGAGGTCGACAGAACCGAGCTGCTAAGCTCAGTACCCTGTTTCCCTCTGATGCGGCTTCGGTGGCATCGACGTCTTCCAGGGCTGCTGCTTCTTCCCGTGGATCTCAGGTAACTAAACATAAATCCAGCCAGTCCTCGAAGGGTCGAGCTCCTTCTAAGCATCGAGATGCCTCTGGCGTTGCCCTCGAGGATTCTGCACCGGCAAAATTACCCCGGCGGGAGGCTTCGGCTTCCAAAGCATCATCATCGGGGTTCGGCCTCCAAAGCATCTCGATGGCTCGGCCTCGACAGATCTCCTGGTGCCATGCTCTGGGGTACTGGTGGTTCCCACCAGTACCGACTTCCAGGCATTGGCAGCGTCTATGGACCAGAGAATTCTGTCCATAGAACGCAGTCTAGTGGCTTTCCTTGTGGCATCGACGCCCTTGGTACCGCGACAGACAACTCCACCGGTACCGGCACTGACACTGGTATCGGTACCAATAGTATCGACATCGGCATCTGCTGTGCCGGTACCCTGTCCTCCGATGCCCTCCAGTACCGATTCCCCGGTACCGGTTATTCCCGATACCGATCTTGCTCGGTACGGGTATCGGGCTCTTCAGGAACATCCGGACAGACGATACTTCGATTCCTCAGAAGAATCTGAGGATTCTGAAAGTTCTGTCGATGCAGCAATGCTTCTTCCACAGGAGTCCTCCTCCCCTAAACGCAGGATGTCTCCTCCAGAGGACATGTCTTTCCAAGACTTCATTAGAGAGGTGGCTCGGGGCCTGTCCATCACTGTGGCCCCTGAGACAGAGCCAAGGGCCAAGGAGTTGGATATTTTACAATATCCCAAAACTCCTAAGGAGGCAGCTACCCTACCCATTCATGAGATTCTATATGATCTCATGTTGAGGATGTGGGAAACACCTCTTACCACCTCTCCTCATTCTCGTAGGTTAGATACTATGTATCGTGTCCCTCCTTGTCCTGGCTTCCATAAAACTCAGCTTCCTCACCACTCTATTGTGGTGGAATCTGCTATGAGAAGGATTAGAAGTGCAAAAAGACATGCCTCTAATCCTCCAAGACGTGAATGCAGAACTCTGGATGCTTTTGGACATAGAGTCTTTCAAGCTTCTATGCTTGCTGCAAGAATCGGTTCCTATAGTCTCTACATGGGAATGTTCCCAAAGGAAGTTACTGATCATCTACAGACTTTAAGTCCTTTCATCTCTGAGGATAAAAGGCAGGAGTTTCTCACTTGGCTCAAACATGCCCAAGATGTCTCTAAATTCTCCAACTGTGCAGCCTTCGACTGCTTTGAATGTATAAGCAGAACCTCGGCTATTGCCATAGGTGCACGTAGAATTGCTTGGCTTCAAGCATCTGATTTAGAGCTCTGGGTACAAGATAAATTGGGAAATATCCCTTGTACTGGTGAGAACCTGTTTGGTAAAGATTGGCAAGAAAAAGCCAATGAAATGGATGCTGAAAATTCCACTTTGGATAGACTATCCAAGTCTATTGCTGATCCTGTTAGGAAAAAGTTGTTCAAGAAAACACCTTTTTCTAAAAAGAAAAGATTTTATCCTGCTTATGGTCAGCAGGCATCTTCTACAGGTCAGTTTTCAACCAAACGTCAGCAACCACCCAAACAGAAGAAAGCAAAGGCTGCTAGGCCTCAACTGGCCCAGCAGCCTCAGCCTCCTCAGGGCCTTTGACTTTCAGCTAGAGAACTTAGCCTTTCTGGCTCTGGAAGGACCAGAACCATCTACCATTCCATACCATTATGTCATTTTGCTCCCAGATGGGGGCAAATAACAGCAGAGCATTGGACACTCTCCATCATAAAAGAGGGGTACAAACTTCATTTTTCAAGCATGCCCCCTCCCACAATAGTGAAGCAGTTCAATTCTCCGACCTCTCTCATCGACCTGTTAGGTCAGGAGGTTACCATCCTTCTTGCCCAAGGGGCAATAGAAGAAGTGCCTCTTCATCAACAGGGCACAGGGTTCTATTCCCCTTATTTTCTTATTCCAAAGAAAACAGGGGGATACAGACCTATCTTACATCTCAGAGAATTGAACAAATTCCTGGTCAAGGAGAAATTCAAAATGATTTCTCTCGGAGCTCTGCTTCCATTCCTTCAGAGTCAGGATTGGCTTTGTTCTCTAGATCTCAAGGATGCGTACACCCATGTTCTCATCCATCCAACCCACAGAAGGTTCCTTCGGTTCCTGTTTTAAGGAAAGCACTACCAATACAGGGTGCTTCCTTTTGGTCTGGCCTCTGCACCAAGGGTGTTCACGAAATGCATGGCTGTGGTAGCAGGATTTCTAAGCATTCTGGGAATATTCGTCTTCCCTTACTTGGACGACTGGCTCATTCGAGCTCCAACACAGTCAAAGGCCAAGACTTCTCTATCCTGCACAATGCGTATCCTTCAGTATTTAGGGCTGGTAATAAACATCCCAAAATCCAGTCTAACTCCTACTCAGTCTCTAGAGTTCATAGGAGCCTTGCTGGATACCACAAGGGCAAGGGCCTATCTTCCCCAGGCCCGTTGCCTTCGCTTGGTGCAATTGGCTTCTCAAGCAGTGCTAAAACCCTTTTTAACTGCTCGAGAAACGTTACAGTTACTAGGCCACATGGCATCCACCGTGCATGTGGTACCATATGCTCGCCTTCACATGAGGGCAGCTCAGTGGACTTTATCCACCCAGTGGACCCAGGCATCAGGCTGCCTGTCAGACAAAATAGCAAACACAAGTCGCCTCATTTTGTCTCTCCAGTGGTGGAAGTCCACTCAAAACCTGTTGCTGGGGTCCCCCTTTCAGCAAACCCTGCCCCAAGCAACTCTAACAACAGATGCTTCTCCAATGGGTTGGGGAGCTCATCTGCAAGACCTCTCCACCCAAGGCACCTGGTCTCCACAGGAGAGTTGTCTACATATCAATCTCTTGGAGCTCAGAGCAATCTTCCTTGCTCTTTGAGTGTTCCACACCCTGCTCAGCTACAAGACAGTCCTTATTCATACGGACAATCAAGTAGCCATGTTCTACGTGAACAAGCAGGGGGGAACAGGCTCCCTGTCTCTTTGCAACGAAGCTTTGCGACTGTGGGCCCTCGCCAGAGAGCATCAGATTCATCTTCTGGCAGTGTATCTTCCAGGCGTTCAAAACTCTTGGGCAGACAGACTCAGTCGAGTTCTCCTTCGACACGAGTGGTCTGTGCATGCAGACCAGGTGGCCAGGACTTTTCAACTTTGGGGAACCCCGGACATAGACCTCTTTGCAAGTCCGTGGAATGCCAAACTTCCCCAGTTCTGTTCCAGAACTCCGGCTCAGGGAGCTCAGGCAAAGGATGCTTTCCTCCTTCACTGGGGTCAAGACTTCCTATATGCCTTTCCACCCATTCCCCTAATTCCCAAAACCCTTTTCAAGCTTCAGAGAGACAGGGGGCCACATGATTCTCATAGCACCACATTGGCCACGGCAAGTGTGGTACCCTCTGCTTCTACATCTCTCTCAAGCTCCCTCCCTGGAGTTAGGGTCTGCTCCAGATCTCCTATCCCAGGAGAACGGAATGTTATGGCATCCCAATCCCCAGTCTCTGTATCTCAGGGCTTGGTTGCTGAAGGCCTAGATCTCCAAGATCTTCATCTTTCTCAGCAAGTGAAAGATGTTCTTTATGCTTCCAGAAAACCTTCCACTAGACTTTCTTATGCTTTCAAGTGGAAGAGGTTTACTATTTGGTGTTCTGAAAAGGGCCTTATCCCCCTTGCGATACCTCTGGAATCTTTGCTGGAGTATCTCCTCCATTTGTCTAATGCAGGCCTTAAAACAAATTCAGTAAGAGTCCATTTGAGTGCTATTGCAGCTTCCCTTAAGCCTCTAAATGGACAACCTATTTCCTCTCATCCTCTTATAGCAAGACTTATGAGAGGCCTCCTTCTAACTAAGCCTCCCATTAGACCGCCTCCGGTGGCATGGGACTTGAACCTGGTTCTTGGTCAGCTCATGAAGCCACCCTTTGAACCTTTGGCTACCACCTCCTTGAAATTTCTTTCTTGGAAGGTTATCTTTCTCATTGCAATCACATCAGCACGCCGCATTAGTGAATTGCAAGCACTAGTAGCTAATCCACCTTATACAAGGTTCTATCATGACAAGGTAGTCCTTAGGACTCATCCACACTTTATGCCTAAAGTGGTCTCACCTTTTCACCTCAACCAAGAGGTCTACCTACCTGTCTTTTTTCCAGGACCTCATGCATCAAATGCAGAGAAGAATCTTCATACCTTGGACTGTAAAAGAGCTCTAGCTTTTTACTTACAAAGAACACAGCAACATAGAAAGTCCTCTCAACTCTTTGTTGCTTTTGATCCTTCTCATTTGGGACTTCCAGTTTCCAAGAGAACACTATCTAACTGGATTGCTCAGTGTATTTTTTTCACCTATCAGAGTAAGAACCTTTCTCTGGAGGGCCATGTCACAGCTCACAATGTGAGAGCCATGGCAGCCTCAATGGCTCATCTAAACTCTGTACTATTGACATCTGTCGAGCAGCCACTTGGGCCTCGGTTCATACCTTCACAGCCCATTACTGCTTGGACAAGGACTCCCGCCGGGATGCCTTGTTTGGTCAGGCTGTTCTCAAACACCTGTTCCATACCTAATCAACTCCTACCCACCATCCCTGGTAGGATGCCAGAGATCCATAGGAGGAAGTGGAGCCCTTTTCAGGGACACACAACTTCTGGGGTCTCTCCCTGGCACCTAAAGCTAGGGAGGCCCAAATGTGATGACTACATTCCTGCTTGTTCCTGGAGATAGCTTAGTTACTCACCTGTAACAGGTGATCTCCGGGAACAGCAGGAATTTAGTCCTCACAACCCACCCACCTCCCCTAGGAGTTGTATCTCTCTATCTATCTCTTTCCTTTCCCTCTCTCTCTCTTTGTCTCAGCTTTAAAACTCAACTGGAGAGAGGCAGTTGGGAAAGGCGGGAAGGCAGCACGCAGGCGCTGTGGGATGCTCCCAAAGGCTTTCTGATTGGACGCTGGGGAGCGTTCCCACGCAGGCTCCATTGGTACCGACGATACCCATATGTGAGGACTAAATTCCTGCTGTTCCCGGAGATCACCTGTTACAGGTGAGTAACTAAGCTTTACATGCAGATGGGCTTTTATAAAATTGCCCACTCTATACGTGGATAAATGTGCATACATAGTGCCAGTTTGTCTATTGTAAATAAGGCATTCCTGAGCATATGTTTTGTAACTACTATTTAGCCCATGGCAGTTGACAGCTTTTTTTGTTGGTGTTTTTTTGTTGTTGTTTTGGGGGGTTTTTTGGTTTTTTTTACAACTGCCAGCCACTGTGGGCAAATTATATGGATATTCAGCAACAGTATTCAGATAGTGGCTGATGCTGAATGTTCATTTTTTGTGATCAGCAGCAGCTCTATCTGGCTAATAATGAGCAGGCCAGCAAGCACTCCTCTCGGTCCTCCGGCCCAATCCGGGCTGTGGGAGGCAAAAAGGCCGCATATTTAAAGCATCGCAGACAGGCAGGCCCGCGCCTGTCGGGCCCGCGCCTGAGGACCTCGCCAGAGGGCCCTTTGGCGTGGCCCTTAGGCGTGGACCGTGAAACAAGCCTGTAGCTCTATTTCTTTTCTTCTGCTCCGACATTAACTCGACCACCTTCTGCAGCCCAACCGAGGAGCCAGGACACCTTCCCTAGCAGCCTGCCTGGAGACCAGCCACCAAACCTCAATCGCATAACCTCAACCACAGCAAGTATACATGCTACATATCCGACTCAACTGACTTGTTTTCTCACAGACACTGATCGATAGTACTATACAGCATAATGTCTCTTCTTCTTTTTACTTTTTCCATCTCCTGCTCAACCTTGTAATGTTGACTAGGCTCACCAATACCAACGGCTACACTATATAGGAAGATACTAGTACTGTTTTCAGTAACATACCATAATAATTATTATATTGTATTATTACTATTGCTTTCACTTATACTGCTACCAATAGTATACATTTATCATTGTTGCATTCAATTTTACCGTTGCCTGTACCATTCAACTATCACTGTTACTTTCCATTATTACTGTTGCCAGTAAGACCCATTATTACTGTTGCCACTAAGACCCATTATTACTGTTGCCAGTAAGATCCATCTAGCATTGTTGCATTCAGTTTTACTGTTGCCAGTACCATTCAATTTTCACTGTTTCAATTATTACTGTGGTCAGTAGCCTCACAGAAAGCACCAGAATCACAGAATCACCAGAATCACAGAATCCCTCACAGAAAGTTACCTCATCCACTTCAACAAAACCCCACTGGCTCTACCATTTAATACCCTGGCGATCTGCCTTTTCCTTCTCACAAGCTGGCTCAACGAAGCCCTTGCCTTATATCACACGGCTCACCAAATTCCAATACTTCTGAGTCATGGAAAAAGAAGGGCAGAATCTTCCTATCCCAACTCAAGAATAGAGACCCCCACACGCCACTCTCACCTGATACATATAGCCCTTCAACAACCAAAGAAAAATAAGCAAGAGGAACCCCCTCAACCCTTTTACTTAAACTGTGCTCTCATAAATGCACGGTCTATCCGCAAGAAATGGCCAGTCATCACTGACACAATTTCTTTTCATAATCTAGATGTCCTCATGATAACCGAAACCTGGTTATCTGACGCGGATAATGTAATCCTTAACCAACTCATACCCCCCAACTTCTCTGCCCATTCCCAACATAGAGAGAGCAAGAGAGGAGGAGGCATTCTCATACTTACCAAGAATGACCTAAATTTCCACACCGTGGACTCCACAAGCTCAAACAGCATGGACGTATTAACCATCACAAATGAACAATGCCTCATCAATTTAATTTACAGAGCGCCCTCACCCTCCACGGACGACCTACCTTACATTCTAGACCTAGCAGCTAACTCACGCAAGCCCAACATTCCCAACTGGATATTAGGAGACCTCAATCTCCCAACACTACATCCCAGCCACGCCTCAGCCCTCCTTGAAGCAATCAACGAACTGGGATACAAGCAAATTGTTGACACCCCCACGCACGAGAGAGGAAACATCCTTGACATGATCTTTGCCCCTCTTACAGCTCTCGACTCCAACAATAGACTTGACAACTCTGTAACCCCAGTACCTTGGTCAGACCATAATTTAATCACCTTCCCCATCCTCATCAATGGCAAACAGTCACCACACAGAAACAATAACTCCATTGACTCAACAAGAGTAACATCTCGAAAATTCAAAACCCTCAACAAAGAACATATAGTTATGGAAACCCTCCCTCTCCTACATGACACCTCTCTCAATCTGGAAAATCTGATCACATCCTGGAACAGCACTATCAGTACCATTGCACTGCAACCAGTCCAGGGTAACAACCCAAAGAAAAGAAAATCTTCTCCTTGGTTCTCCCCTGACCTACGAGCCTCCCTCACACACCTAAGAAAACTGGAGAAACGATGGCGTCGCTCACACTCCTCAGAAGACCAAGCAGCCTATAAAGCACATCTATCTGTGCACAGGGAGTCAGTCATGGCCAAGATGAAACAATTCCATACCAATACGCTGAAAAGATCACTAAATAAACCACGCGATCTTTTCAACTTAGTCAAAACCTTATCTAAAGAACCTTCACCAAAACATCCTGAACCCATACATCCCCAAGCATTCGCCGATTTCCTGCAATCCAAGTTGCTTCAAACCAACAACATTGCAACAATCTCCTCTCAAGTCACCATATGCATATCAAACCTATCCATGTTCTCCACACCATCCAGAAAACATGTTGAAGACACCATCGCTGCTTTTAACACGACTACTGCACAAACTGACCCTTGCCCAGCCCACTGGATAAAGGAACTACGCCAAGATCTCAGCCCCATCATCACTAAAATGATGAACTTATCCTTTACAACCAGCTCCTTCCCACCAGCCCTCAAGAGAACATCCATAAGACCCCTCTTGAAAAACCACAAACTCGACCCACAAAAGGTTGAATCCTATAGACCCATAGCTAGCATACCCCTACTAGCGAAAATAATTGAAAAGGAAGCTCAAAGACAGTTACAGGACCACATTGACACCGTCTCCCCTCTTGACCACTGCCAACATGGCTTCAGAGAGTTCCACGGTGTTGAAACCCTCCTTACCACTCTCTGCAACAACATCATCACAGGCATTGATAACATCCGCCAAGGCTTTGCTCTCATCTTCTTAGACATTGCTGCGGCTTTTGACTCTGTACATCACGATCTGTTAATAGGGCGACTAAAAGAAAAAGGCATCAATAACACTGCCCTGGAGTGGTGCAAGTCATACCTTGATCAGAGATGGCAGTACGTTACCTCAGGGACCACAACATCCACACCTTACCACCAAAAGCAAGGCGTACCACAAGGATCATCCCTATCCTCACTCTTTTTCAATATATACATACAACCGGTTTGCAATATCATCAGGTCCTTCAAGGTTGAATGCTTGATATATGCAGATGACATCCTCCTATATATGCCTTTCCCCGCAGTTCATATGGACCTTTCCCCGCTAGCTAAATGTTTTGATGCAGTATCCGAATGGCTTCAATCCCAGAACCTCCGAATTCAACACAAAAAGACCGAGGTTCTCTTCATCACCAGGGACCCACTTTTCACCCCCCCATCCCATATAAAGGTGAAAGAAGCTGAGTTCCAATCAAAACCTTCCATTCGCTACCTTGGAGTCACTTTTGACCAACGCATGGATCTGAAACTACACATAACCAACGTAGTCAGAGCAATCTACCTCAAGATCCGGACTCTTCGACATTTTCGCCCCCTGCTTGATCCTGATGACTTCAGAACTATATTTCAAGCCTTAACCTTACCACACCTTGACTATGCCAATGCCATTCTCCAAGGCCTCCCACACTCCACATTAAACCCTTTGCAACTCGCCATGAATACCGCTGCTAGAGTCCTCTACGGAGCATCAAGAAGGGACCATGTAACACCCATCCTAGAGCAACTCCACTGGCTCCCCATACATGGCAGAATATTGTTCAAAACATTACTACTAACTTTCAAGGCCACTAAAAGCATCACCTCCTCCTCTCTAATAGACCTCATTCAGGCCGTCCCACCCAACAGATCCAGGAGAACGATATCAACAAATACTCTAATCATCCCTAAAGCAGCGACAAAATGCCTATCAGTGACATCTAACAGGGCCTTCAGATTCTATGCCCCTAAGTACTGGAACGCTCTACCCCCAGAGATTCGTGCTATCACTGATCTATCCCTTTTCAGAAAGGCACTCAAATCCCACCTCTTCCCCCAATATACTTGACCAACTAACCAATCTTAATCACTACCCAAACTAAGAACAAATCCTGTTATGTATACTTGTAAATACTCTTGTAAATACTCTTGTAAATAGTTGCAGTAATGACGTCCCATGTTTTATCCAAGTTCTCTGACCTTGTTCTCTGTAAAACCTAACAGTTTGTTGTTATGGTATGTTGTTATATTGTGAACCGCGCTGATTCTGAATAGAGCGGTATATAAGAGCCTGTAATAAATAAAATAATAAAATAAATAAATAAATATTCAGCCACTATCCAGATAGGCCTATTCAGATAACGATAAGACTGCCTTTTTGCAATCCTAACTTTATCCACGGGGAGCTGCATGGCTTATCTTCCACCAGTGTCGCTATGCTCACGTAACTCCTCTTCTCAAGTCACTTCACTGGCTCCCTATGCATCTCCACATCCAGTTCAAACTTCTCCTACTGACCTATGTGCTTTCATTCTGCAGCTTCCAAAACTACCTTTTCTCTTATCTCACCCTTCACACCTCCTCAGGAACTCTGCTCCTAAAACAGATCCCATTTATCTGTGCCCTTCTCTGCCACTGCCAACTCCAGACTTCGTTCACTCCAGCTTGCTGCTCCATATGCCTAGAACAAACTACCTGAGCCAGTATGTCAGGCTCCTTCTCTAGCCCTATTCAAATCTAGGCTAAAAACCCACCTCTTTGAGGCTGTTTTTGGATCCTGATGCCCCTCACTCTCTTGTTCACCATTTATGTGTCTCCTATCATACTCTAGTCCCCAGTTTTGTGGTATTCATTTTGATTAGATTATAAGCTCTGATGAGCAGGGACTGTCTCTTACTTCTGTATGTACAGCACTGCATATGCCTTGTATACAAATAAGTATTAGTAGTAGCCTAGTGGTTAGAGCAGTGGCCTGGTGATGAAGAGACCAGGGTTCAATTCCCACTTATAATCTTTGTGGCCTTGGGCAAGTTATGTAATCCTCTATTGCCTCAGAAGAAAAGTCTGGTGATCTACTTTCGGTCACACCTTGTCAAGAAAACCTAGGGACTACTGGGTTGCCAGGATTCAGCATTGAATCGAAGGCATCAATTGCATTGCAATTTTATCCACAAAACATATCCAAATAGGGATTGAATATCGCCACTTCTGGGTAATCTCTGACTCCTCAGCTCCATATATGGCCATCCCAGCAATATATGTATAGTACTACTGAATACAGTCCTTAGGCTTAGCCCATTCCTACATGCAGATATCATCCAGATATTCATTGCCTATTTCCCTCTTTTTGACATCTCCCCTCTGTAGGCAATGCTTCCAGGCAGTCAGGTCTAGGCTTCAGGACCATCAGTTGTCCCTCAGTGTTAGCAAATATGAATCCATCTGCTTGCCTTGTTCTGGTTTCCATCAGTCTTGACATCAGATAAAGACCAGAATGGTTCATCTTGTCTGCCCAGTAAGATGGCTAGAGATGTAGAGCTGCACCTGCTGCTCTGTGCAGGTTACCCCTACCCCCATGCCTTTGCTTATGGCTGTCTGCTGCTCCAGGTAGGTTAGCTGCTTCTTTGTATTCTGCCATTTGCAAACTGCCTGCTCTACTCTTACCCTCCCAATTCCAAAGCTTCTGATTCTAGCCTTGATACTTTCCTAGACTACTGCAACACTTTGTATAATGGTCTCCCTCTGTATTTCATCAAGCGCCAGCAACTCATTCAGTCAACCGATGTTAGACTCCTTTTCATCATCACATTACACCCTTCACTGGCTACTGGTCTTCCTTTACTGTACAAGATCTTTTTGGAGGTCTACTATGCCTACTTCACTTTCACCCCTCCTTACCTTGCCTCTCATTTCCCCCTACACTCCCCCTCTCTTTGTTTCCCTCAAGCTTTCCTGCTCACCCTGCCTCTTCTTTCAGTTTTCTGCTTGGATGTTTCTAGATACTGCTCCTTTGTTTACCTGGGTCCTCCACCTCTAGACCTAAATAGGAAACCTTAAGAACATAAGATATGCCATACTGGATCAAACCAGGGGTCCATCAAGCCCAGTATTCTGTTTACTTTTCCAAGTACCTGTTGGTTTCCCATAGGAATATTTCATGTTGCTTGTCCCAGGGATAAGCAGTGGATTTCCCCAGTCCTCTTTAATAGTGATTTATGGACTTTTCCTCCAGGAACTCATCCAAACCTGATTGAACCCAGCTACACTAACAGCTTTTACTACATCTGGTAACGAATTCCAGAGTTTGTTTACACGCTGAGTGAAAAACTATTTTCTCAGATTAGTCTTAAATGTGCCACATTTAGCTTCATTGCGTGACCCCTAGTCTTTCTACTTTTTGAAGGAGTAAACAATCGATCTATGTTTATCCATTCCACTCCATTCATTATTTTACAGACCTTTCCTCCCTTTGTTCAAGAAGGCTCCCGACATGGTCCTTCCAGCGTGCCTTCCTTGACTCTATCCATAGTTAGCCAATATTCTCTGCCCACTTTACCTTGCTTACCCTAGGGTTTAACTTTGTTTCTTTTTTTCCATTCTTTTTCCCTCCCTACCTCAGCAGATTGTACACAGTTATCTTCCTCTTTCTTGCTTTCCCCGCTTTCCTTACATTTTTTTTGTTTTGTTTTATGTAAACCACTATGATGGCCATTGTTTCCTTTTGTGGTATTGCAAATGCCTACAAATAAATAAATAAAGCTCTCAACAGGGTGTATCCAATTGTCAGGTTATATACTGTAAACCTTTTTGAATATTGGGTCCATACTTCTTAATTTTGAAAGTATGTATTTTTTGTCTGAAAAGTATGTACATAAATTATCATATTGTATGTATCTGTATGCTTTTCCTGGGAGAATTTTCAGAGAAAATATGTGGAATGAAAAGTATGTGCATACCTTTCAATAATGTAGACAACTAGAAAATTACCCTTTTACTGTTCTCTACATAGAAAATAACGAAGTATGAAATACGCACAACTGACTTTAGTCTAAACCTAAAATATTTTTAACCCATTTTGGATCTTTTCCTACTGAATAATCTGTTTTGGAGCTACCTTTCCTTTTTCTTCTATTATTTTCTTTCATTGGTTCTTTGGATGGCAGAAAGGTGCAATGCAAGTGGCTGTCCTCGTGCTTGATAGTGCTTTCCTGTAATGGCAATTGCCACCCTACTCCTCCTGAGCCTCCAGGTTTCATAGACACTCTTCAGAGTCTCTGCGAGTTACTGTAATAGACACAGTTACCATCTGGAACTCATATGCATCCGCTCATCTGTGGCATGCATTTCGGATAGGAGGGGGACACAGGCAGGAAAGAACTGCCAAATTTATAGCATGAACAACTTGCTGCTGTGAGTAGAAAAGGCATTCTTCTGGCACTGGCCAACTTTTTAAAATGTAGTGTTTTCTTTAGTCTTCAGGATTACAAGAAGCTGAAACTTGGACAGATCCATGAAGTAAATTTCAAACAGGATGGTACCTTCACCTGAAGAGCCTTGTAACAGTAAAAAGACAAGCAGGAGAGATCCAGAAAGGGGAAAGTTGTTTCTCATTAAATGATTCCTGTAAAATACTTTGGGACAAGACCAGAAATAAATTAGTCTTCTATGAACAGAGCTATTCTCCAGGAACAAGCAGGAAGTCAGTCCTCACATATGGGTGACGTCGGCGCTGACGGAGCCCTCGTGTGGAGCAATTCCCCAGCTTTCAAAGAAAGCCTTTGGGATTGCATCGCACATGCGCGGTCCCCTTCCCACCCAAGGGTGCCATCTTGCTCAGTCTTCCTTTTTTCCTCGGAGACGTGGTCCGATTTTCACTGTGGAAAAAGAAAAGTTGCTTTATTTTTTTCAACCCTGTTCGACACCGGTTCCCCTAACCGCCTTCAGCTTGGTACACCGGTACGAAGTCCGGTCAGTTTTTCATTTTTGTCCTTCGTGACTAGCGTTCGCGCTCTTTTTATTTCTCACTGGCAGCCCGGTAATTTGACCTCGCAGGGGCCCTTATTCCCCCGATGGCTGCCAGCGGGTTTAAAAAGTGTGATCGGTGTAAGAAGTTGTTCTCCAGGACCAAGCAGGAAGTCAGTCCTCACATATGGGTGACGTCGGCGCCGACGGAGCCCTCGCGGAGCAATTTTCCCCAGCTTTCACAGAAAGCCTTTGGGAATTGCAGCGCGCATGCGCGGTCGCCTTCCCGCCCAAGGGTGCCATCTTAGCCAGTCTTCTTTTTTCCGCGGAGCCCTACAGACGTACCCGTCGTGTCCCCGCTAAAAAAGTTGATTTTCGTGAGTTTTACTCGTTTTTCAATTCGATTCGACGCCGGTCGTTTTCCTGCCCGGACTCGCGACGCCATTGCGAGTCCTTCCCTTATTTTTCGGTTTTTCTGATTTTGGTCAATTTCGTTTTCGGTTTTTCACTGGCAGCCCGGTCCTTTGACCTTGCAGGGGCCCTTTTTCCCCCGATGGCTGCCAGTGGTTTCAAGCGGTGTGGTCAGTGTGACAGAAATATGTCACTCACTGACACACACAATAATTGCCTCCGCTGCCTGGGCCCGGATCATGAAGAAATGATCTGTGGAGCCTGTGGCAAAATGTCCTCCAAAGCGTTGAGGAGTCGGCGGCATCAGCGGGATAGAATCTTCGCTGACCCCAGCCGTACCCGGACCTCGTCGGAGGCCTCGGCATCCAGAGGCTCCAGCTCTGAACATCGCCGAAGCTCCTCCGACAGGGGTTCTCCCTCTGGAGACCATCGACGGAAGACAAAACCCGCAAGGGCGGCGTCGGTGGACGCTCCTGGCTACGCAAGGGCCAGGTCGCATAGCCCCGACAGCCGTCCCGGGTCTTTGGAGAAGGAGCACCTCCCGAAGCGACCTCGCCTGGAGTCGGAGTTGCCTGCTCGGGTAAGTCCTGTGGTCCTTCTGGACTCGCCTCCGAGAGGTCCGACGTCGGGCCCGACGCCGTCGGGGCCCGAGTCGGGGACTGCAGGGTCACCTGAGGTCGGACTCAGGTTGACGGCCTTGGAGAGCAGACTATCTGCCTTCATGGACCAGCAGCGGGTACTGATCGCTAGCCTCGCTGGCGCCGCTGCCCCGACCGCCGGGACGTCGACGTCTAAGTCGACCCCGGAGACCGAGCCGATCCTCGAGTCCATGCGAACTCGAGTCGATCCTCGGTCGAGGTCACCCTCGGCCTCCCGTTCGGGACCGAGGTCGTCGCCGCCGACTCCCTTGGCGTCGGGGCGGCCGACGCCTCCGCCTGCCCGAGCCGACCCCACTGATTCCTCCTCGGAGTCGGTCTCGGAGTCTGAAGAGGAGGAGTCACCTGATTCCTTTCGGACTCGGTGTGTCCCCTCGGACTCACCTGAGTCCGAACCTCGGAAACAGTCCCCTCCGGAGGATGCCCGGTTCTCGGACTTCGTCAGGGATATGGCCAAGGCTTTGGCCTTCCCGGCGGATCCCGAGGAGGAGCCTCGAGCCGAAGAGCTCGACGCCCTTCAGTACGACTCTCCCGCCCGGGAGCACTTTACTGTACCGGTGCCTCCCATGCTGGAACGACTACTCTTCCGCATGTGGGAGAGTCCGGCCTCGTCGCCGGTATTGAGCAAGCGGGTCGATTCCATCTATCGAGTCCGCAAGAGTCCTGGCTTCCAAAAAGCACAGCTACCACACCATTCCATGGTAGTGGAATCGGCCATGCATAGGCTGAAGAGCCAGAAAATGCACTCCTCGGTGCCCCCTGGCAGGGAGGCCCGTAACCTGGATGGCCTTGGTAAGAAGTGTTTCCAGGGCTCTATGCTGGCTTGTCGTGTCCAGACCTACCAGCTATACATGGGCATGTATCTCCGAGACCTGGCTAAAGAGCTAGCCGGATTCTCTGCTGGACTGTCCGAGGAACCTTTGCGGAGGTTCCTAGCCTTAACATCTGGTATTCTGGAATGCTCCAAATTCATGTCCCGAGCAGCCTATGATGGCTTTGAAGCATCGGCTCGTGTGGCCGCAGCCGGCATCGGTGCCCGCCGACAGGCTTGGCTTCAGTCGTCTGACCTTGAGCCTTGGGTGCAGGACAAGTTGGTCGATGTCCCCTGCAGAGGTGAGAACCTCTTTGGCAAGCCCATGGCTAAAAAGGCTGCACAAATCGAGACGGAGACTCTCACCAGGACCAGGCTTTCTAGGAAGACCTCCGCCCCTTCCCAGAAAAAGAAGGGCTCGGGAAAAAAGTCCTTTTACCCGAGAAAGGCGGCTGCCTACAAACACTACCCCCAATATCAGGCCCCTCCAGCTCCCCAACAGGGTCAGCAGGCCAAGGGACGGGGTAACGGATCCCGTAGGCAGCAAGCCCCCAAGCCTGCACCACCAGCCCCTGCTCAGCAGGGTGGGGGTTTTGACTTCCTCAGCATAGCCTCTCCCCCTCAGCTGGTCCCTCCCAGCACCGGAGGCCGGCTGGTTCACTTCGCCCACAGGTGGTCCAACATCACTTCAGATGCCTGGGTGCTTCAAGTCGTGCGAGAAGGATATCTTCTCCACTTCCATCAGGTCCCTCCCTCTTATTTTCCGGGAGAACCTCCGCGACTCCCTCTGCACAGGGACTTACTCCTTCAGGAGTTAGCAAGTCTTCTTCAGGACCAGGCTGTGGAACCGGTACCCCACCACCTGAGAGGTCAAGGCTTTTATTCCAGGTATTTCCTAATACCAAAAAGGACAGGAGGCCTAAGACCCATCCTGGACTTGCGCAACCTCAACAAGTTCCTTGTGCGGGGAAAAGTTCAAGATGCTTACCCTTGGAATCCTTCTGCCCTACCTCCAGCAGGGAGATTGGCTATGCTCCTTGGATCTAAAGGATGCCTACACGCACATCCTCATCCACCCAAGCCACCGCCAATACCTAAGGTTTGTGGTGGCCGGAAATCACTACCAGTACAGAGTACTGCCCTTTGGCCTGTCCTCCGCACCGCGAGTCTTCACAAAATGTCTCGCGGTGGTGGCGGCCTATCTCAGGCTTCACGGCCTCTATGTTTTTCCGTACCTCGACGACTGGCTCATCAGAGCGTCGTCCCCTCCGGCAGTCACCAATGCCACACACCGCACGGTGACTCTTCTGCAGTACTTGGGCTTTGTCATAAACTTCGCAAAGTCCACTTTGCTCCCCTCACAGGATCTCGAGTTCATCGGCGCAAGACTGCACACTCCTCAGGCTCGAGCTTTCCTGCCTCTCGACAGGGCTCAACGGCTCATGGACCTAGCCGGCCGTTTTCGCAGCCAGTCCCTGGTCTCCGCCAGGCGCTTCCTGAGACTACTCGGCCATATGGCTTCCACCATCCACGTGACCCCCAATGCTCGCCTGAATATGCGGCCGGCTCAATGGTGCCTTCGCAAGCAGTGGCAACAAGCCACCGGCGGGCTAGCCGACTTAGTGCGCCTCTCCAGACCGCTGGCCTCTTCCCTACAGTGGTGGCTTCATCGGCCGAACCTGGTGCTCGGAATGCCTTTTCAGTCGCCTCAGCCGACTCAAGTGCTGACGACCGATGCTTCCCTCCTGGGCTGGGGAGCTCATTGCCAGGGGGCATGTACTCAAGGTCTCTGGACCGCGTGGGAATCTGCTCAACAGATCAACTTCCTGGAGCTCAGAGCTATTCGTCTGGCGCTCAAGGCTTTCTCCCACCTGATTTCTCACCAGTCCGTCCTTGTCCAGACGGACAATCAAGTTGCCATGTTCTACGTGAACAAGCAGGGCGGCACGGGCTCCTTCCTTCTCTGCCGAGAAGCTCAAAAGCTCTGCTCTTGGGCCGTCAGTCACGGCATTCTTCTCAAAGCAGTTTATCTCCCAGGCCAGGAGAATTGCCTGGCGGACAACCTCAGCAGGATACTCCAGCCGCACGAGTGGCGTCTGCATCCCTTGGTAGTCCAGAAACTCTTTCTGAAGTGGGGCCTCCCCACGATGGATCTCTTTGCCAGTCCTCTCAACCGGCAACTTCCTCGCTTCTGCTCGCGTCAGCCACATCCCCTTCGGGTAGCGGCAGATGCATTTCTGCTCTCATGGTCGGAAAACCTTCTCTATGCTTTTCCTCCCATCCCGCTGGTCTCCCGAACTCTGTTCAAGGTTCTCCGGGACAAAGCATCCATGATCCTGGTGGCTCCTCGCTGGCCCAGACAGCCGTGGTTCCCACTCCTGTTGCAATTAGCGGTAGAGGATCCGTTCCCTCTGGGGTTTCAACCGGATCTCCTAACACAGGATCAGGGGTCTCTGCTACACCCCAACCTCAGATCTCTCAATCTAATGGCCTGGCGGCTGAAAGGGTAGTCCTTGCTCCCCTTCTCCTGCCCGCGGAGGTGGAAGAGGTCGTCCTAGCTTCTCGGCGACCTTCTACCCGCAAATGCTACGCCCTTAAATGGCGTCGCTTTTCCGTTTGGTGTGTACAGCAGTCTCAGGATCCCTTCTCCTGCTCGGTGTCGGTGATCTTGGAGTACCTGCTCTACCTCTCTAACATGGGACTTCAGTCCAACTCCGTCAAAGTTCACCTCAGTGCTCTTTCAGCACACCATGTGCCGGTGGACGGCAGACCTCTTTCCAGCGACCCTCTTGTAGCACGGTTTCTCCGAGGTCTCCTTCTACTAAAATCACCTCTGCGCCCGCCAGCACCTGACTGGGATCTGAATGTGGTTTTACAGCGGATCACCTGTCCGCCTTTTGAACCGATGGCTACCTGTTCTCTGCGTTTTCTTTCGTGGAAAACCTTATTCCTGATAGCCCTCACTTCCGCTAGACGCGTAAGTGAATTGCAGGCCCTCGTGTCTGATCCTCCCTTCACTCGGTTCTACAAAAATAGGGTAGTCCTACGGACTCACCCAAAATTTCTTCCAAAAGTTGTCTCCCCTTTTCACATCAATCAGGAGGTGGTACTTCCAACCTTCTTTCCCAGGCCTCACTCCAGCCGAGCTGAACGAGTCCTGCATACCCTGGACTGTAGAAGGGCATTGAACTTCTACCTTGACCGTACGCGGGAGCACCGTAAAGCTGCTCAGCTTTTTGTGTCTTTTGACCCCAATAAATTGGGGCTCCCGGTCTCCAAGCGTACCCTGTCCATCTGGGTTGCTGACTGTATCGCTTGGGCTTATGGGGCAGCCGGACTCTCCTTAGAAAGTCGAGTCACGGCTCATTGTGTTCGGGCGAAGGCTACGTCAGTGGCTTACCTCCGCTCTGTTCCGCTGGCAGACATCTGCCGGGCCGCTACTTGGTCTTCGAGCCAGACTTTTGCGGTCCATTACTGTCTCGAGAGAGAGTCCCGCAGGGACAGTGCTTTCGGACAGGCAGTCCTCCGAAATCTCTTCGAGGTTTGAGCAACTCTTACCCTCCATCCCGGATGGGGGCTACCGGTGGGTAATAATTCAGCGAAGATTCCATCCTTCTGTACTGCCGAGCTAGAGGGAGCTCATTTTTGTGCTTAGGGTCTCCGGTAGCCTTAAGCTTGGGAGTCCCATATGTGAGGACTGACTTCCTGCTTGGTCCTGGAGAAAGCGTAGTTACTCACCTGTAACAAGTGTTCTCCAGGAGCAGCAGGAATCAGTCCTCACAACCCTCCCTCCTCCCCGTGGAGTTGCAATCATCTGCTTAAGTTTTTTTGCAAATTTTTATGCTGTCTTTTAGCTATGTCATCAGACTGGCTAAGATGGCACCCTTGGGCGGGAAGGCGACCGCGCATGCGCGCTGCAATTCCCAAAGGCTTTCTGTGAAAGCTGGGGAAAATTGCTCTGCGAGGGCTCCGTCGGCGCCGACGTCACCCATATGTGAGGACTGATTCCTGCTGCTCCTGGAGAACACCTGTTACAGGTGAGTAACTACGCTATGTCTCTCACCGACACACACGACTGCTGCCTCCGATGCCTCGGCCCTGACCATGACCCGGTGGTCTGTGGGCCGTGTGGTAAGATGTCTTTGAAGTCTTTGAAGAGCAGGCAGCATCAGCGTGACAGGATTTTTCCTGAGTCCGCAACCGCCCGTGCCCGGACCTCGTCAGAAGCCTCAACATCTCAGGAATAGGAGCCCGAGCACCATCATGGGTCTTCTGAGCGGGGGTCTCCCTCCAGGGAACACCAGAGGAAGAAGAAGCTCGTGAGGGCGGCGTTGCTGGACGCCTCTAATCAGCTTGAGCCCTCGGGTTCAAGGCTGCGGAGCCCAGACTGCCGCCCCAGGTCCTCGGAATCGGAGCAGCCGGATGAACAACCTCGCAAGGAGCCAGAGACGTCGGATAAGGTAACTCCTGTTGTCCTCGTGGATTCTCCTCTGGGAGAGCCGGCGTCTGTCCCGACAACGTCAGGACCCGAGCCGGGAGTTGCGGAGCCTTCTGAGCTCGGTCTCAGGTTGGCGGCCCTGGAGAGCAGCATGGCTGCCTTCATGGAGCAGCAGTGGGCGCTGATGGCCAGTCCCGCCGGTCCGTCTGCCCCGACCACCGGGACATCGAAGTCGACGCCGGAGGCCAAGCCGATCATCGAGTCGATCAGGTCTCGCGTCGATCCTCGGCCAAGGTCCCCCTCAACCTCCCGTTTGGGGCCGAGGTCGTGGGAGACGGATGTGGGAGACTCTCCAGACACCTTCCGGACCCGGTGTATCCCCTCAGACTCGGTGTGGGAGACGGATGAGGAAGACTCTCCAGACACCTTCCGGACCCGGTGTATCCCCTCAGACTCTCCGGGTCCAGAGCCTCGGAATAGGTCCCCTCCGGAGGACATTCGGTTCTCGGACTTCGTCAGGGACATGGCCAAGGCTTTGTCATTCCCTGCGGATGCTGAGGAGGAGCCTCGAGCCGAGGAGCTCGATGCCCTCCAGTATGACTCTCCCCCGAAGGAGGCCCTTACTGTACCAGTGCCTCCGATGTTGTAACGGCTGATGCTCCACATGTGGGAGTCCCCGGCCTCGATGCCGGTGCTCAGCAAGCGGGCCTATTCCATCTATCGAGTCCGCAAGAGTCCTGGGTTCCAGAAAGCGCAGCTGCCATATAACTCCATGGTTGTGGAATCGGCCATGCAACGGCTGAAAAGCAAAAAAACGCGCTCCTCGGTGCCTCCCGACTGGGAGGCCCAGAACCTGGACGCCCTCGGCAGAAAGTGCTACCAGGGCTCGATGCTGTCATGCCGTGTCCAAACTTACCAGCTGTACATGGGCATGTACTTGTGGGACCTGGCAAAGGAGATTGCCAGGTTCTCAGCTGGCCTATCCGAGGAACCCTTTCAGCGCTTCAAGGCCTTGTCCACGGGGATCAGAGAGTGCTCGAAGTTCATGTCTCGAGCAGCTTACGATGGCTTCGAGGCTTCGGCCCAAGTAGCCGCGGCCGGCATCGGTGCACGCTGTCAGGCCTGGCTCATGTCATCGAACCTAGAGCCATGGGTTCAGGACAAGATGGTTGATGTCCCGTGCCGAGCGGACAACCTCTTCGGCAAACCCATGACTGAGAAAACTGCAGAAATCGAGTCCGAGTACTTGACCTGGACAAGCTTGTCGAAGAAGACATCTGAACCTTCTCACAAGAAGAAGGCCTCGGGGAAAAAGCCCTTTTTCTCGAGGAAGGGTACAGCTTACAGAAACTACCCCACTTACCAGGCCGCCCCAGCTCCCCAACAGGGGCAGCAGGCCAGGGGACAGGGGCATAGCCCACATAAGCCGAAGACCCCCAAGCCTCCAGCTCCGGCTCCTGCCCAGCTGGGATGGGGTTTTGACTCCCAGTGCATAGCTCCTCTCCCACCAGTGGTTTGGCCCTGCACAGGAGGGAGGCTGGCCCTGTACGGTCAAGGTGGCCAGCCATTACTACCGATGCCTGGGTTTTGCAAGTACTACTTACTTCACTTCCACCAGGTGCCCACCTCCTTTTTCCCAGGAGAGCCTCTCAGGCCCCCTCTTCACAGGAACCTCCTGGCTGACAGGAACCTCCACAGGAACCTGTGTGCAACCACTTCCAGGGGCAAGGCTTCTACTCCAGGTATTTCCTCATACCAAAAAGACAAGGAGGCCATTGCCCCATCCTGGACTTGCAAAATCTGAACAAGTTCCTGGTGAGGGAAAAGTTCAAGATGCTCTCCCTTGGGATCCTACTGCCTTACCTCCCCCAGGGAGACTGGCTATGCTCCTTAGATTTAAAGTATGCTTATACTCACATCCTCATACACCCAGACCACAGGCAATACCTCAGGTTTATGGTCGGAGGAAACCACTTCCAGTACAAGGTGCTTCCCTTTGGCCTAGCTTCCGCTCCCAGAGTATTTACCAAATGCCTAGCAGTGGTGGCGGCCTTCCTCAGAAGCCAGGGAGTCTTCGTCTTTCCATACCTGGATGACTGGCTCATCAGGGGCCAATCGGCACAGGAGGTGCACAGCAGGCCACTGCTCGCACAGTCCACCTGCTCCAGCACCTAGGGTTTATTATAAATCATGAAAAGTCCACTTTCCTCCACCCTCAGAACTTGGAGTTCATAGGGGCAAGACTGGACACAATTCAGACAAGGGCTTACCTACCTCTGGACAGGGCGAGGTGGTTGCTGGACTTTGTACAGCAGGTCCAGCACAGACCTCAGGTCTCCGCAAGGGTCTTCCTACGCCTCCTGGGCCACATGACCTCCACGGTGCATGTGACTCCATATGCTTGTTTCCAGATGCGCAAAGCTCAATGGAACCTCAGAGACCAGTGGACGCAAGCCACTGGGCGCCTCAGAGACAGAGTAGCGATTTCCACGCTACTGGTGTCAGCCTTGCAATGGTGGCTTCACCCCCCCAACTTGCTTCGGGGAGTACCATTTCAACCATAGTGCTGACAACAGATGCCTCCTTGCTGGGCTGGGGTGCCCTCTGCCAGGAAACTCTGGACCTCTGCTCTTTTGCAGTGGCACATCACATGTCCCTAACGGCAGTTTATCTGCCAGGTCAGGAAAACCTCCTGGCTGACAAGTTGAGCAGGATTCTTCAGCCTCACGAATGGCAACTGAACAGGGATGTAGCCCAGCAGATCTTCAACCGTTGGGGTTTCCCATCCATGGATCTCTTTGCCAGTCCGCAAAACCATCAGTTGGCCCGGTTCTGCTCGAGGCAGCCGCATCCGCTGAGCGTGGCGGCGGATACTTTTCTGATCTCGTGAGCACAGGGCCTTCTCTATGCGTTCCCACCCACGCCCCTGGTGGCACGCACTCTGTTTAAGATTCTTCAGGACAAGGCCTCGGTCATCCTGGTAGCCCCCAGGTGGCCCAGACAGCCTTGGTTTCCTCTTCTCCTTCGACTGGCGGTCGAAACTCCACTCCCACTGGGGGTGCAGCCCAACCTCTTGACCCAGGAACAGGGGTCCTTGCTACACCCCAATCTCAGATCCCTCCACTTAATGGCCTGGCTGCTGAGAGGGTAGTTCTTGCTCCTCTCCTCCTTCCCAAGGAGGTTGAGGAGATGTTGCTGGCCTCTAGGAGGCAATCCACTAGAAAATTCTACGCGTGCAAATGGCGTAGATTTGCAGGGTGGTGTGCTCAGAATAAGGAGGACCCGTTCACTTGTTAAGTACCTCAGGTATTGCAGTACTTGTTCCTCCTCTCGGAGTTAGGCCTCAAGTCTCTCTGTCCGGGTCCACCTGAGTGCACTATCGGCTAACCACTCTCCAGTGGACGGGAAACCTCTTTCAGCTCACCCCTTGGTATCCCGCTTCCTCAGAGGCCTCCTACTATTGAAGCCTCCAATTCGCCCACCAGCTACTGAGTGGGACTTAAATGTGGTCCTGTAGCAGCTCACTTGCCCACCTTTTGAACCAATGTCCACCTGTCCTCTCCGCTTCCTTTCCTGGAAAGCACTCTTTCTGGTGGCACTCACGTCTGCCCGCCATGTGAGCGAGCTGCAAGCTTTAGTATGGATAGACCGTATACACGGTTTTATAAAAACAGGGTGGTACTACGTACTCACACCAAGTTCCTTCCAAAAGTGGTTTCCTCGTTTCATTTCAACCAAGAGGTGGTTCTTCCAACCTTCTTTCCCAGGCCACATACCAGCAGGGCAGAAGCAGTTCTGCATACCCTGGACTGTAAGAGGGCGCTCACCTTCCACCTGGAGCATATGCGGGGACATCGGAGAGCTTCTCAGCTCTTCGTCTCTTATGACCCCCTAGTAAGCTGGGTCTTCCTGTCTCCAAGCGCACGTTATCCACCTGGGTGGCGGACTGCATCACCTGGGCGTACAGGGCAGCTGACCTTCAGCTGCAGGGCCGAATCACGGCCCACTCGGTCAGGGCTAAGGCCACATCAGTGGCTAATCACCGCTCTGTTCCGTTGGCGGATATCTGCCGGGCCGCAACTTGTCTTCAAGCCAGACTTTTGCAGCCCACTACTGCTTGGAGAGAAAGTCCCGGCGGGAAAGTGTTTTCGGTCAGGCGGTACTCCGTAACCTATTCGAGGTTTAGGCAACTCCTACCCTCCGACCCTTTGGTGTCAGGCTACCATGGGGGTCGTGTTCTTGGAGAAAAATCCTATCACTGCTGCTGCAGCTCTTCTAGAGGGAGCCATTTTCAGCTATGGGTTCTCAGTAGCCTATAGCTAGGGAGTCCCATATGTGAGGACTGACTTCCTGCTTGTTCCTGGAGAAAGCGTAGTTACTCACCTGTAACAGGTGTTCTCCAGGACAGCAGGAATCAGTCCTCACGACCCTTCCTCCTCCCCTGGAGCTGCAGTCCTTTGATTAATTTTTCTCATTTTTGCCGTCTTTTAAGTTATGTCATCTGACTGAGCAAGATGATACCCTTGGGCGGGAAGGGGACCGCGCATGCGCGATGCAATCCCAAAGGCTTTCTTTGAAAGCTGGGGAATTGCTCCGCACGAAGGCTCCATCGATGCTGACGTCACCCATATGTGAGGACTGATTCTTGCTGGCACTGGAGAACACCTGTTACAGGTGAGTAACTACGCTATCTGGCTCATCCGGACAGTCATGTTCTCAAGGGGCACTTTCAGGGCAGTGATTGCCTGGATCTGATGCAGAGGTCATGGGGTGGCTCATCCAGGAAAATCCTTGAATAAAGAAAAGTTAATTTTCCATGTTTCTCTCTTAACCACTGAAAGCTCACCCTTTTACCACTGAAAGCTGCTTGATTGAGTCCTCTGTTTATTTAGATTCTGACATGTTAGACTGCACTGCTTTTATCACCCGGTCCCTGTCTGAAGCTGTCATTTTGGAGTGTCCTCAGCATGCTTTTAAATGTATCCTCTTTTAAAACATGACAGTTCTGTTTCAATCTGCAAGCTGATTTTAAGTTTTAGAAGTTTTAGTTATTAACACATCTTTGTCTTATTTTGTAGTGAGTGCCATGGCAGAACGATTGGCCAATCAATTTGCTGTTTACAGACCCATCACAGATATTTTTCTTCAGTATTTGGATGCAGGAAGAGTGGATGATGCCAGATTCTTATTACATGTAAGTAATATGCCAGAAAACAACTAAGAGGTCTAATTTTTGCCATTGTGTGTGTAGGTATAGCATACACTCCTGCTTTTTTAGTTGGGTGATGGCTTGATTTGATGATACCTTTCAGCTTATTTCATTTCATTTTATTAAAACTTGATATACCACTTCCTATGTTTTCCATATAACTTTTAGTACAAATTTTATAGTTTTCCAAACATACCATTTAATTTAAAATATGGCTCAGAATGTCAGCTTTCAACGTTATACTTTTTCTTTATTGATATTTTACAGAACCCAGCCCATCTGTGCCCTATACTGAAAAATCTTTCATATTTTTCCTTTTATAATGTTTGTCTTTCATAATACACTCGCTCATTGGTCCCTTGCTCACTCTGTCACTCTGGAACTGATCTCAGTCTGACCCATTCATACTGAAACAGGTGCAAGTATGGAATGTGTCCTGTTTATATCTCTTTCTGGAGAAGTTTCACATATATTTTCCTTAGCTCTGTGAAATAACTGGCTTACCCAGATATGCATACTCCTCGTAAATATTTTCTTCCATTTCAGTAATTCATATGCTTTTTTTCTATTGCATTTAGTTTAGTGAGCTGCTATTATGTTTTACTGTGTTTTTTGATAATGCAAGAGAGACCTATAAACATAAGGTGTTTATTTAAGCATGTTCCATTGCTATTCATCACCATGACCTGGATACCCCTGTGAGACACAGCCAGATGCCCGCCTTAAAATTTAATGACATGTTTTACATTTTTGAATATACAAAGTTACATTACTACTACTGCTGATTATTTGTATAGCACTACAAGTCTGGAACTGAAGCTTGAATCTGCTTTTGTAAAACCACAGACAAATCAGAAGATCTGGCTATCTAGTTTTATTATAACCCTCTAGGAGGGCATTACCTGCCTAGATGACCCGTGGTACCCTCACCTACGCAACTGCAGAAACGTCCAGCGACAAGACAGCCTCTTTCCTTGTGCTTTTACGTTTTGACTTTATCCAGGGCTATGCATGCTGAGCACTACTGTAAAACACAGCTGGAAATAAAAGGAAAAAAGGCAGGCTGTGTTAAAGCATTGTAGTAAAAAGCCACACTCAAAAAGAAAAACATTTGCTTTTGTTTTTAGCTAGGGTTTAACGAGACCTTGATTGCTTTTCATTTACTTGTGTGTCACAGCCACTTCAAATGACAAATCCAAATCCAGGCTTCTCAGTTGCCCACATGCACAGCTAAGTTAGTAATCTTCAGGGAATGAGGCAACTGTGTTCCTGCCATTTCAGCATTGCTAAATATAACAGTAAGTCAATGCAAAGTGAACTGTGGGTGATGAGAACTGCCACTGGCAGTGTAGACAAACAGCCTCAGACAGGGAGTCTCCTCCCAGCAGGTGGCAGTCAGGCAATCAGAGCCATCCTGCAGATTCGCTGCTGGCTTTGTGTAGACTCCCTATATCAAACTGAGGCATGTTACCAGTTTTTTGATAGTAAACAGTACAATATTCACTTAAAATACCTAACGGCTGGTAAAAATGTAAGCAGTAGATGGGGAAGTAAAACCTCTGCTTTAGTAATGAGTGTTTTTGTCAAGAGTTCACATCCATTTCCATCCCTCTCAGCTGCTGAGAAAGGAAGCTTTTGGACAGTGGTGCTGAGCTTCTATTCATATGTGCTATAGCAGGTATCGTTCTCTACATAGGTTGTGCAGGGTGAGAGTGTGTGTTCTCTATTTTGCCTTTCTGTGGGGAAGTGAAAGTTGGACTGTAAATGGGAATATAAAATGCTTTGAAACGATTTAGAAAAAGAAAGAGAGTGAGAAATCATTTGGGAGCTTCTGACTGACACTGACTTTATATTTCTTCCAACATAATCTTTCTCAAATCCTGAAACACTTTTGATGCATTTTTCAGTGATTATTGTGGCACTGTGTAACAGGTGGCTTTACCTCTGGAGAGCAATCTAGAAGACTGGGAAAGGTGTCTTGGGGATGATGAAGAAAGCCGCGCTGAAGTTGTGTGCTGTTAGCTGTCTACTCGTTTTCGTAACGAGCCGATAGTGCGAGACTTCAGTGCTAGTATGCAGCAAAGGGAATGTATATAAATGAGCTGTGCACAACCCTCGTGCATAAAGTTGAAAAGAGAGGAGCCAACACATGTGCAGACACGCTACAAGTGACCGTGTATGCATGTGCGTAAATATCAAATCCTCACATTATATGCACTGGACGTGCAGGTTCTTTTGGCGTTCATCCCATAGTAATCAATACTGTTTTGCCCAAAAACATTTTTATGAAATCACAACAGAGACCTAAAATTAAAGATAAATAATATAAACGAGTCCAAAAAACACACAAGGATAAGAAGCAAAAAACATTTCTTCTTGTATGCTGAACTTTTGCTTATACGCTGAAAAGATACATGCAGAACATTTTCACATCAAAGGTTCATTGGTACATACCCTGAAACAGTCTATCTCCAGGAACAAGCAGGAATGTAGTCTTCACATATGGGTATCGTCAGTTCTCCAGGAACAAGCAGGAAGTCAGTCCTCGCATATGGGTGACGTCGGCACCGGACGGAGCCCTCGTGCGGAGCAATTCCCCAGCTTTCGAAGAAAGCCTTTGGGATTGCATTGCGCATGCGTGATCCCCTTCCGACAATCAAGTAGCTATGTTCTATGTGAACAAGCAGGGTGGGACGGGCTCTCAGGCATTGTGCAATGAAGCTCTATGTCTCTGGGCCTTTGCCACAGGCCTTCAGATTCACCTACTAGCGGTGTATCTTCCAGGCACACAAAATCTCTTGGCAGACAAACTCAGTCGGGTACTGCTGCCACACGAGTGGTCCCTTCATCCAGAGCAAATTGCGCGAATCTTTCAGATCTGGGTAACTCCAGATATAGATCTCTCTTCAAGTCCTCAGAATGCCAAACTTCCTCGGTTCTGTTCCAGAATTCCAGCTCAGAACTGCCAGTCAAGGGATACCTTCCATCTCCATTGGGGTCAGGACTTCATTTATGCCTACCCACACAGTCCACTCATTCCCAAGACTCTGTTCAAGCTTCAGAGAGACAGGGGCCATATGATCCTAATAGCCCCATGCTGGCCACGACAGACGTGGTATCCGCTGCTTCTACATCTCTCTCAAGCCAAGCCTCTGGAGTTGGGATGTGCTCCAGATCTTCTATCCCAGGAGAACGGAACAGTATTGCACCCGAATCCTGTGTCTTTACACCTGATGGCATGGCTACTGAGAGCCTAGAACTCCAGGATATCAACCTTTCTCAACAGGTCAAAGATATCCTTTTGGCTTCAAGAAAACCTTCCACAAGGCGGGCCAATGCCTTTAACTGGAGAAGGTTCTCTATCTGATATTCAAAAAAGGAACTTAATCCTTTTTCAGTTCCAGTGGAGGCGTTACTGGAGTATCTCCTCCACTTATCATCCTCTGGTCTTAAGACCAATTCAGTGAGAGTTCACCTTAGTGCCATTGCGGCTTTCCACAAGCCCTTTGATGGACAACCTGTCTCCTTTCAACAGCTCGTAGCGTGGTTTATGAGAGGCCTACTCTTAACTAAGCCTCCAATCAAGCCACCACCTGTGGAAAGGGATTTGAACCTTGTCCTTGGGCAACTTATGAAACTGCCCTTTGAACCCTTAGCCACTACATCGCTGAAGTTTCTTTCTTGGAAGGTAGCCTTCCTTGTTGCCCTCACTTCTGCAGGCGCATCAGTGAGCTACAGGCTTTAGTGGCTGATCCTCCTTATACAAGGTTCCACCATGATAAAGTAGTTCTTAGGAGTCATGCCAAAGGTGGTTTCGACTTTTCATTTAAACCAGTCGGTTTACGTTCCTGTATTCTTCCCCAGGCCTCATGCCTCTAGTG
Organism: Ichthyophis bannanicus; assembly: GCA_033557465.1. Classification (NCBI taxonomy): domain Eukaryota; kingdom Metazoa; phylum Chordata; class Amphibia; order Gymnophiona; family Ichthyophiidae; genus Ichthyophis; species Ichthyophis bannanicus. The sequence goes on along the minus strand of CM066033.1, from coordinate 348,575,828 downwards.
CAGAAAGGAATCTTCACACTTCTTGATTGTAAAAGAGCCTTAGTCTTTTACCTTCAGAGAATTAAGCAGCATAGAAAAACTTCACAGCTTTTCGTTGCCTTTGACTCCAGTCATCTTGGATTACCAGTTTCCAAGAGAACTCTTTCTAAGTGGATTGCAGACTGCATATCCTTTGCCTATGAGAGTAAGGGACTTCTCTCGAAGGTCATATCACAGCTCAAAATATGAGAGCAATGGCGGCCCTCTATGGCCAACCTTTGCTCAGTGTCCATTGACGACATTTGCAGAGAAGCCACTAGGGCTTCGGTCCACACTTTTGCAGCCCACTACTGCTTGGACTAGGGCACCCATCGGGATGTCTCGTTTGGCCAGGCTGTTCTCCAGCATCTCTTTCAGGACTTAAAAACAACTCCTACCTGCCATCCCGGGTTTCGATGCCGAGATCCTTGGGAGGAAACATGACCCACCTAAACCTGGGTTTAGCAGCTCTGGGGTCATCTCCCTGGCATCTCTCAGCTTGGGAGTCCCATAATGTGAAGACTGCATTCCTGCTTGTTCCTGGAGATAGCGTAGTTACTCACCTGTAACAGGTGATCCTCCGGGAACAGCAGGAATTGAGTCTTCACGACCCACCCTCCTCCCCTAGGAGTTGTATCTCTATCTCTCTCTTTTCTATCCTTCTCTCCTTTGTCTCAGCTACAAACTCAACTGAAGAGGGAGAGTTGGAAAGGAAGTGGCGCAGGCGCATTGGGATGCTCCCAAAAAGCTGTTCCTTTTGGATGCTCCTGGGGAGCATTCCCGGCCGTGGTGCTCCCGTCCATTACTGATGATACCCCTAGTATTCATGTGAAGACCTCAATTTTTTTGCTGTTTCCCTGATGATCACCTGTTACAGGTTGAGTATGTGGACTACTACCTTGTCTCCATTAACCCAGCAAGGGCAGGTAAGTTCCTCACAATGAGCACGTGAATGTCACCAAATGGACGCGCCCACATGCAGGAACCTGATGTGTTCCCCAGTGTTCCATTCGAGAAGACTTTTGAAGAGCGGGTGTGTGTTTGGGTCTTCGGGCTGCATTCCTGCACATGCCTGCCCTTCCCCGCCTG